>JAODLM010000202.1:0-126019 GCA_036937905.1 Salvia rosmarinus
GTCTTCTTTTCTTCCATTTTAACAACCTCCGATATAAAGGAGATTGTCTCCCAATACCGTATTTATATATAATTTATGTTGCCCCGTCCGGAGCATAGGGCTTGTGCCCTCCGGAAGGTTTGTCATCGTACGAAGACGACCTCGGGCTGGTCTTCGTATTCCCTATCCTCGTGTATATGTCGAACTTCAACGGATGTTTGGCATATCACTTACTAACTTACGCCAAATTCTTTCCGGCATTTGGTGGGCTGGAGTGTCTATGCTATCGGCATAATTTTCCTTTACTTTGGGGCTTGTTCTCCGTTTTTGCAACCGAAGGGTGGTTCGGGGTGGTATTAATTATCACCTCGTCAGAAATTCAAAGCGAAGATAAAGTCGAAGATCTCGAACCGCGTAAGAAGTTTTTCTTTTGTCGGTTTGATGGATCTCGAGTTTACATGGCGATCGGAGAAGATCGCCATGTGGTGGTTGATGAGATTGGTGGTGGCATGGAGGAGGCACTGGACAAAGTAGGTCTTGTGGATGAGGCCTTTACCGAGGCCGAGCTTGCAGCTGCGGGGCTTAGCCCTTATGATCCTACCACCGAGGTGGAGTCGGTGAAGGGTGAGGCCCCTCATTCTCTTCTGTCCTTTGTTGCATGATATTTGTGTGTACATGCTTGACTTCTTGTACTTATTTGCAGTGAACTTGATCAGGGATAAGAGGAAGAAGAGGAAGGAGTAGGGCGCCGGTGTCGAGCTCCCCTCCTCTCTTTTGAAGGAGGTCGAGCTCTCCTCCTCTATTTTAAAGGATGTCGAGGCTATCCCTGAAGCGAGCGAGGAGGCTTCGAAGTCTCCTGAGCCGCAGCCTCTTAGGCGCTTTAAGAGGTTAAAGCGTGCTATCCTCGAGGCCGCGGTTGCTGCCGACCCGGAATGCGTCGTCGTTGGCTCTCAGCGAGCTCCCCCTACCTTTCCCGAGGTAGCGCACTTATCCTTCTTCCTTGTGAAGTAATATAAATAATGTATTCTTCTGACTTGATGGGATTCTGTATAGGGGGTTGAGGTCGTGTCGGCCGAGGTGGCCAAGATGTCCACCGGGATGGCCCAGATGTCCGGTTTCATAACGGACTTCTTGAAAGGGGCCGTTAGCCGGTTGACTGGGTGGCCCAAGATGCTCGTGGAATGGAGGAGGAAGACTCTTCGTCCAAGAGATTAGCGAGGCCAAGCAAAGATCCGGACCTCGCCAAATGTATAAGGCGGACACGGCTCTGGCGGAGGCCGGCGCGGCGGCGGTCGGGCGGCGAGGCGATGGAGGCGGGTGGCTAGGCGGCTGAAGCCGCGGGGCCGAGGTCGCTTTAATGAAGGTAGAGTTGGAGGAGGCTCGGCGTCGGGAAGCCGAGTAGCGAGCTCAGCGGGAGATGCTTGGGCATTTGCGGAGAGGCTATTCCTCCTCTGGGCTTCTCGGGATGGTTGGTGATGGGGCGAGGTCCTCAATGTTGGGAAAACGTATGTTAACCTCGCCCGAGGATCCATCTTGGGTGTTTAATTCACCATACATTGATTATAAACCTAGCATGCGTCTATATAATTAAACGCAACACGTAGAGGTTTTCGTGTTTACCTTTGGATCCGCCGAGGTGGTTCGAACGGGATGAACGGATCGAACGGTCGAGACTCGTGCTGACCTTCCGGACTGTATCCGGATGCCCAATCTCCAACGCCGAGTGAGGACGATCTATGGAGAATACTACAAGAAATCACCTCAACCCTAGGCTAATTTTCGAGATTCACTCTTATGAAGTGGACGAAAATTTGCTCTCAATACTTAAGCATTAACCTGACTTTATCTCATACCTTATATTTATAATGCACTACCTTAATCCTATATGGAATATTACCATAATCCTATATGGAATATTACCATAATCTTAGGATTATTTCCATACTCTCGATTATTTCCATACTCGTGATTATTACCATAATCTTATATGGAAAGGATCTATGCATATACCATAAATATAATTATATCCTTGTGGGATAAAGAGAATAAAATCATTCCTTTGAGAGCGAGAAGAGGCGCCGATTTCTTCCAAGAGCTACGGGCTGGATGGGCCAAACAGGGATCAAATGCAAGGAATAAAGATGGGCCTCAAATAAATTAATTATCTTATGTTCACCTGTAACATAAATTAATTTATAAACATTCGATCATGCCACTAGAGAAAGAATGTCGACTTACCCTTTATTACCGGTTGAGTCGGGCTTGCACTTAGACATTACGAATCCCGTATTTAAGATATCGAACGTCCATTAATCATTTCTAGCAATCATCGCTTAAAACGATTAATAACTTCATTTCCTTAAGTAGTACCACTCAACCTTATTATTGTACTTGAGCTAACTCAACTGCGGGGTTTAGTACAATAAACCTTTGAGCTCCTTAAGGGACGCCATCATCCTAAACGGATACGGTGACTCGACATGAGATAACTAGCGTGACATACAAGATTGCCACCACCCAAGACGCGAGAATCTTGGGTTAGAACATATAACCCTCACTCATAACAAGTCAAAGTGATGGTCAAGAACTCATACTCACCTAATACCTTATCGAGGTTTAGATCATCGTAAGTCACCGAGATCTTGGTTCTTCACGACGGTCGAAAGAAGAACTCATCTCACTGTGATCCTTCAATACGCCGAGACGCATCAAAGATAGACAAGTAACTAAGTCAAGTCACTTCTTATCTATATCGCAGCCTAAACCGACAACTCGTCCTTAAGTTGTCTCACCAGTGAAACTTTTATATCTCATTGCTTGACCAATCATACGCACTTCTCGTGATCTTCACACACCGTATGATCTAACTTATATATGAGATAAGGGACACGAGATATATGCAATCAAGTATTCAAATCGATAGAGATTGTAATAGTGGTAACGAGAAACATTGTATACAAGCTCAACCAAACTGCCAAGATACAAATCCAACAATCTCCCACTTATACTAAAGCAAACTTTTAGTATACAATGTGTCTCTACTAGCTATTACAAACAACCATCACTTTGCTTCTCCCACTTATACAAAAGTTTCCTTTCTAAGTGGGTGCCATCAAGCGCAATCCAAGTCCTCTAACGTGTCCATCGTAGACTTTTGCGCGTGCTCTTCGTGAATGGATCTCGCTAGATTTTCCGTTGTATCAATCTTTTCAATCAAGACGCCACCTCGCCTAACGATTTCTCGTATGACATGGTACTTTCTCTCTATGTGTTTGGTCGCTTGTGGGTCCGTGGTTCCTTCGAGTTTGCCATCGCACCGAGTTATCACAAGAAACTATGATACTCTTGGGCAAACCAGGTACCACACCCGCATCCACGAGGTAGTTCTTGAACCATCAGCCTCCTTAGAAGCCTCCGGCGGCTACATATTCGGCTTCCATGGTAGAGTCCGCAATGCATCGCCGCTTTGCAGACCGCCAGATACGGCCCACCTCCCAAGGTAAACACATAGCCCGAGGTCGACTTTTTCTCATCACGGTCACTTGGAAATCGAGTCCAGATAACCCAAAGGCATTAGACTATCCGCATGGTAAACTAGCCTATAATCTCGAGTCCTTTTCGGTACTTGAGTATATGCTTTCACGCAATCCAATGAGCTTGTCGGGTTAGATCGATATCTAGCTACTATGCTCACCGCATAGCGTATATCGGGCCTCGTGCATAGCATTGCGTACATGAGACTTCCTGCGGCGAAGCGTAAGGAACTTGTCTCATTTCCTCTATCTCCTTTGCAACATCACGGTGATCTGCGTTTTAAATAAAGGAACGCCATGTCCGAAAGGTAGCAATCCTTTCTTGGCGGTCTCGCATACTAAAACGAGTAATCACAGATCAATGTAAGACGCCCGAGATAAGCTCAACATTTTCTTCTTGCGATCTCGGTAAACCTTGATCCCAAGAATGTACGCATCTCCTAAGTCTTTCATTTGAAACCGATCGGATAGCCAACTCTTTACGCCCGATAATGACTTCACGTTGTTGCCAACTAGAAGGATGTCATCTACATAAAGTGCAAGAAATACCACATCACCGTTGACATCTAACCGATACACACAACTCTCGCTAGGCAACCTGGTAAATCCATAGGACTTTACCACCTCGTCAAAGCGTAAGTTCCATGATCGGGAGGCACGCTAAGTCCATAAATGGACTTCTTAAGCTTCCATACTAGATGCTCTTCACCTTTACCACATAACCTTGAGTTCTCGTGCATATAGATGTCTCTACCTTCCTCAAGGTAACCGCTTAGAAAAGCGGTTTTAACATCCATTTGCCAAACCTCTAGTTCGAGTGGTCGCTATGGCTAGAAGAATTCGATGGACTTGAGCATTGCTACGGTGAAAAGGTCTCATCGAAATCGATGCCCTCAACTGAGTGTACCCTTTCGCCACAAGCACGGCTTTGAAAGTCAAACCTCTCCATCGGAATCTCTTCCTCTTGTATATCCACTTACTACCTATGGCTTCCTTGCCATCCGGTAGAGGTGTCTTTCATATACATCCATAGCCGTTATGGACTCCATTTCTAAGTCCATAGCGGTGTGCCATGATCTTGCATCTATATCTTGTATCGCCTCCTTGTATGTCCATGGGTCGATTATCGCATGTTCGCGTCTGCTGGGACTAAATCCAAGATTCACCCACGAACATAAATCGCTCGGGTTGACGAACAACCTCCCACTACGACGAGGTTCTCACAGCACAATGGCAACGGTGGGTGCAGATACTTGTGGTTCTCTAACTTGCACAACTTGTCGTGTAGGTACCACTCAGACGGTCGGTATCTCCAAAGTGGAACTCGACCCACTTCAATTTCTTGAAGTATCCGGTGTCGATCCTCCCACTAGACTCGACATCTCGCACCTTCGCCTAATCGGTGGTGGAATACGATCATCTTCTAATTCTTGAAGAATGATTTCAACTTTGGACTTATGATTTTCATATAATCCTCTTCTAAGAATCGGGCATTAGTGCTAATAACCACCTTCCGATCCTTAGACTATAGAATAAACCACCTTCGCCCTCTAGGATAGCCAATAAACGACCTTGCGTCGGATCTAGCCTCCAACTTGTCGCCTTCTTGTTCAAGACACATGTCTTTGATCGCCCCATATCCTTATGTGGCTTAAACCGGGCTTGCCAAACCACAACTCGAAGGGGTCTTTTCGATCGACTTGGACGGTACTAGATTTAGCAAGTATGCCGTCTCTAAGCATATCCCCGCAACGAAATAGGCAATGTAGCATAACTCATCATAGTTCTAACCATTTCCAAAGAGTCCTATTTCTTCGCTCGACACACCATTTTGTTGTGGTGTGCCGTGAAATCTTGTTGGAGGTAATCCCACACTTCACTAGATAGTCCATAAACTCACATCGAGGTATTCGCCACCGCGATCGGACCGCATGATGACTTGATACTTTTTCCTAGCTTCGCTCCACTTCCGCCTTAAACTCTTTGAATTTCTCAAAGCATTCGGACTTGCGCACAGCGTATATGTATCCGCACTTGAGTAATCGTCAATGAAAGTGACAAAATACTGCATTCTCCACGAGCTTGTGGACATTGGTCCACACAGTCGAATGGACTAACTCCAACATTTCTTTGGCTCTATAACCCTTCGCTTTGAAGTCCGGTCGACATCTTACCTTCTATACGAGATTCGCAGATCGGGAACGAGTAACCGTGAGATCACCCAACGCCCATTCTTAGCCACTTTGGATCCTATTTAGATTGATGTGACCTAATCTAAGATGCCAGAGAAAAGTAGAGTCATCTTCAAGAAAACTTTCTCTTTTAGGGTTTGATGAAGATGCAACATAGTTATAGGTATTATGTTTTGCGTAAATAGTATAAAGCGAATTATATAAGGTGCCTACACGATAACTCGTCATTTCTTATGATAGAAACACCACTATCAAAAATAACGAAATATCCATGAGTAAATATTTTGAAAGCAAACAAGGTTCCACCAAAATCCGCACATATAAAACGCCTTTCAAAACTAAAACTGTTGTCCCAAAACATAAAGAAACATCTCCAATCGCAATGCCGACTTTCGCCGTGTTGCCCATGGAGATCGTTATCTCGCCATCAAACGACTCCCTTGTCCGCAGGAACCCCGCAGTGTAACAAACATGATCGATTACCAGTATCTACTACCCAAGAATGGGTAGAACAAGTCGCTAAACATGTTTCACATTAAAGCAAACAGCGTACTGAGCCTTGAGCATAGGGCACTTGCCTTCCATGCCCAGCCTTACCGCACTTGAAGCACTTGCCTTCTCCTTTGGCTTCTTCAAGCCTCCTGGCAACCATGTTCTTGCTCCATTACTCCCACTATTTCCTCGCCTCTACCACCTTTGGTACCCTTTTCTATTTCCATTTTGCGATGAAAATTTTGGGCCCTTAGATGTGCTAGCAAGAGCATGTGCTCCTTTTCCCATAACTCCTTCAAGACAGAACGAGATCATTAAGCAACCGACTAAGTGTAAACTCGGTCTTGCTCATGATCGCATTCACGCGAAAGTTCTCAAAAGACTTGGGCGTGTATTGAGGATGATATCGACCTTGGCTTGCGTCAATACCTCCTCCCAACCGATCAAGACTATCCATGAGATGAGTCATGTGGGAGACATGTTCATGGATCAACTTCCTTCTTCCATCTTACACGCCAATATTTCTCTCATTGTGTGGAAGTCGATCGTCCGATCCGATCGCCCAAACTTACTCTCGAGACTTGACCAAATGTCGGTCGCGTCTACCATCGATCGATGTTTGCGGTGCAAACAAGTTTGGACATCGTAGTCATCATATAGCATTTAGCCATATTGTTTGACTTATTCCAAAGTCTCGCTTGACTCTCATTGCGCTCATTAGTCGATCGTCGAAAGAGCATCGGGTTTAGGAGTAGTGAGAACAAACATGTGTTCTTCAATATAAGAACATATTCCATGTTTCGCTTCCACTCGATAAAATTTGGACCGGATAACGGATTTTGTGCGAGCATATTGATAATCGGCGTAAGAGACATATCCGAAACGATAATGTAAAACACATAAGCATACGATCGCAAATAATTCGTAACAATAATATTGTAACCTTTTGATAAAACAATATTAATTGAAACCTCCAATCGCCAAGGAATCCCACATGCAAGCCACGCGTGTGGGCGCTTACATGAACCCCCACCCGCACTAAAATATACCTTTTAGTCGCTTAATTTCAATCCATGTCAACTTATCCTTATGACAAATGAAATTAATGATTGGACCTTACTAGACCACATCACTATCGCAAGAAGGGACTTGGCGAAGTTGTACTTGAGGTGATATCTAAGCAATGACCACAATTTTAACAAGAGAAGATGAATTCTTAGAATTGGTATACTCACCGGACCATACCGCTTCCAATTCAAATTCTTTTGTTATCTCATTTTATATCTATCTCTAGAGAACTTATGAAAATCGCACATGCAAGCCACGCGTGTGGGCGCCACACATGAAACTCCCATTTCTCAATAGATTTAAAATGTTTTATTTAGAAATCTCATCTAACAAACTTATGATAAATAAAGCGAAGCAAGCCACGCGTGTGGACGTTTACTCACGCATGCGTCTCACTTTGTTTAGAGATCAAAAGTGGAGGTCTTGACATTTTAATTTGAAAAATTAATTTGTCGGGTTGCTTGCTTAGTCTTTTTATTCAAAAGGTTTGTCCATGCAGATCACGTAATCCTAGCATGCTTTTCTATAGAACTCAACATGTAAAACATGCTCGTGAATTCTAAAATATGCTTGATAAACGCGATAAACCTAGCATGCTTACTATGCGCATCCAATTACGTAAAACACTTAAAGGTTTGTCAACGTAATATAAACATACATAGCATGCTATCGCATAATTTAAACATCCACGACATGCATATGAACGATAAAATAAAATAAACGTTCATCGCGCCCAATCGTGAAACCCGCACATTTAAATCTAATCTATTACATAGATTTACAAAGTGCAATTAAACTTGAACGGGCCTCGCGTGCTCGGGCACGGACCGGATTCAACAACGGGCCTCGCGTGCACGGGCACGGGCCGAAAATCTGGAAACGGTCCGGCGGGTCGCCCAAATTGTCTTGGGCAGCGGCTGGGCAAACCCGCGGCTTGCCGCCTACCGCCACTGCCCGCGTGCTCGCGGGCTGCCTCACGGCCGCTGGCGACCGCGACCCGTCGAGCACGCGCGCGGCCTTCCCCGGCGCCGAACGCCCGCCGAGACGCGTGCCGCCCGGCGGGCCGAACCGCGATCGCTTTCAGTCTGCTCAAGCTGGCGCGTCGCGCGCCAACGCGCCGCCTGCCGCGCTAGCTCGCCGCCGCTGGCGCGGCTGCCGCATCGCGATCGCCGATCGCCGCGTGGCGCCAGGATCTCGTCGCGAACGCACGCCTGCCGCCCGCGCCTCGCGATCGCCCTAGCGACCACGAGGCTCGGTCGCGAGATACCTCCCGAACACCGCCGAGAGACCTGTTTTTCCCGTCGTTTCGTTCTTCGTTCTTCTTTTACAGATAAGATTTACATAATAAAATCTAATCTAACCACGGATTTTCTCGTGGTGAAAAAACAAAACCAACAAAACAATGAACGAGCCACGATGAACGACAGATCCACAATTAATTAAACGCACGTAATAATCAAACGTGAATTAATCCAACAGAGCCAAGATTCTGATCCCAGGCTCTGATACCAATTGTTGGGAAAACGTATGTTAACCCTCGCCCCGAGGATCCATCTTGGGTGTTTAATTCACCATACATTGATTATAAACCTAGCATGCGTCTATATAATTAAATGCAACACGTAGAGGTTTTCTCGTGTTTACCTTTGGATCTGTCGAGGTGGTTCGAACGGGATGAACGGATCGAACGGTCGAGACTCGTGCTTTGACCTTCTGGACTGTATCCCGGATGCCCAATCTCCAACGTCGAGTGAGGACGATCTATGGAGAATACTACAAGAAATCACCCTCAACCCTAGGCTAATTTTCGAGATTCACTCTTATGAAGTGGACGAAAATTTGCTCTCAATACTTAAGCATTAACCTAGACTTTATCTCATACCTTATATTTATAATGCACTACCTTAATCCTATATGGAATATTACCATAATCCTATATGGAATATTACCATAATCCTATATGGAATATTACCATAATCTTAGGATTATTTCCATACTCTCGTGATTATTTCCATACTCGTGATTATTACCATAATCTTATATGGAAAGGATCTATGCATATACCATAAATATAATTATATCCTTGTGGGATAAAGAGAATAAAATCATTCCTTTGAGAGCAGCGAGGCGCCGATTTCTTCCAGAGCTACGGGCTGGATGGGCCACCCAGGATCAAATGCAAGGAATAAAGATGGGCCTCAAATAAATTAATTATCTTATGTTCAAATTTTAACATAAATTAATTTATAAACATTCGATCATGCCACTAGAGAAAGAATGTCGACTTACCCCTTTATTACCGTTGAGTCGGGCTTGCACTTAGACATTACGAATCCTCGTATTTAAGATATCGAACGTCCATTAATCATTTCTAGCAACTCATCGCTTAAAACGATTAATAACTTCATTTCCTTAAGTAGTACCACTCAACCTTATTATTGTACTTGAGCTAACTCAACCTGCGGGGTTTAGTACAATAAACCTTTGAGCTCCTTAAGGGGCCATCATCCTAAACGGATACGGTGACTCGACTGATAACTAGCGTGACATACAAGATCGCCACCACCCAAGATGCGGAGAATCTTGGGTTAGAACATATAACCCTCACTCATAACAAGTCAAAGTGATGGTCAAGAACTCATACTCACCTAATACCTTATCGAGGTTTAGATCATCGTAAGTCACCGAGATCTTGGTTCTTCACGACGGTCGAAAAGAAGAACTCATCTCACCGTGATCCTTCAATACGCCGAGACGCATCAAAGATAGACAAGTAACTAAGTCAAGTCACTTCTTATCTATCGCACCTAAACCGACAACCGTCCTTAAGTTGTCTCACCGTGAAACTTTTATATCTCATTAAGCTTGACCAATCATACGGACTTCGTGATCTTCTACACACCGTATGATCTAACTTATATATGAGATAAGGGGACACGATATATGCAATCAAGTATTCAAATCGGATAGGAGATTGTAATAGTGGTAACAGAAACATTGTATACAAGCTCAACCAAACTGCTTTCAGTATACAAATCCAACACTCAATAAGCGCGCCGTCTCAGATGCAATCGAAGAAGTCGCCGAGGACTACCTGTAATTGGATAAATCCAAGTATGGGTATGAGGAGATAGAGGATGATGTCCCGAGGCGGGCCTATTTCGATGTCCTTGTCCCTACCGAAGAGCTTCCCGTCTGCGGACCGACTTCATCTTCGGTTCTGGCGACCGCTGAGTCTGCTCGCGCCGCCTGTGGACCGAGATCCCGATCGACGCCTAATGGCCGATCTTACAAAGGGTCGGGATGCCGCACTGGGGTTTGAAGGGCGACGAGGCTCGGCGGCCCCTGAGGAGGTAGGCCGGACTAGGCGAGGTTAGGCGAAGAGGCCGAGGCTTTCCTGTTCCGGGAGGCGGCCGAGGTGGGCAGGCCGAAGCTTCGGAGGGTCGCTGATCCCCTTTTTTTTTTTTGAATGTAAATGTACATCGGTTTCGCTTAAGGGCATATTAATAGAATCACAAGTTTATATGAAAACACTTATCTTTTTATTCGCTTGTCGCTTTGAAATGCTTGATGCTTCTCATTGGTTGAATCAAATTGAAGACTTGTCGCGGCTCGAATTAAAAGAGGTCGAACTCCTCCATATAAAGGGACACCGGGCCATGCGCGGTAGTCGTCATATCAACATGAGCCGCCCAGAGAGTCGCGACGAGCTCCAGTGCTCGCCTTTTGCATTGGAGGAGTCGCTCGAGGTCGTCGAGGAGAAGGCTAAATTAATAGCCGAGGAGCATGCCGAGTACGAGGAGGCCATCCATCGAAATGGTGGGATGACTATCTCGGAAGTTGAAGCTAAGGTTGTCGAGGCCGCGCCGTTGTGCGAGGTACCGGCGTGAATATGGTCGGACCTCCCGCGGTTCACGAGCGAAGACGGTGAATTAAAAAGGCTCGGAGGTATATACAAGACCGTCGTCGCCGACAACCACAAACGATGAACCGCTTCGACGGGATGCAGAGGCCTCTTCTTCTCGGAGCTTCGGTCTATAATAAATGAGCGAATTTTGACGATCCGGTGTGGATAGCTCAAGAGGCGTGCATATGACCCTCGAACGACGTGGATCCTCGCGGGTCGAGCCGGGCGTCATCGAGTGGCCGAGGTCGAGCTAGCAGAGCCCATAGTGTAGATCGAGGACGAGGTGAGGTAGGATTAGTATAGATGAAATTTGTTGAATCGCAATTTTCTAGAGATTGGCTTAGTTTTTCCCGCCTCCTCCTCGTAATATGTAATCTGCATAACTTATTTTTGAAATAAGAAAGATGTATTTGCTTCAGATTGACTTTATATTGAACTAAAGTAATATATGAAGTCTTGAAGGAATCCTTTCTCGTAGAAGGGTAGTTCGTCCTTGTAGAGTTCCGCCTTCTAATTAATGATTTTTGCCGAGGTCGTCGGGAGGGTGGTCCCCTTATTTCGCCTACATGGAAAGAACCGTCTTGAAATAAACGAAGGTAATCGATCTCGTATGTAGGAATGGTTCTGCTTTTGCCGAGGTCATCGGAGGGTGGTCCCTTATTTCGCCTACATAGAGAACCGTCTTGAAATAAACGAAGGTAATCGATCTCGTATGTAGGAATGGTTCCTGCTTTGCCGAGGTCATCGGGAGGGTGGTCTCCTTACTGCCTACATAGAGAACCGTCTTGAAATAAACGAAGGTAATCTGATCTCGTATGTTGGAATGGTTCCTGCTTTTGCCGAGGTCATCGGAGGGTGGTCCCTTACCGCCTACATAGAAAGAACCGTCTTCAAATAAACGAAGATAATCGATCTCGTATGTAGGAATGGTTCTGTTTTTTGCCGAGGTCATCGGGAGGGTGGTACCTTACTTCGCCTACATAGAGAGAACCGCCTTGAAATAAACGAAGGTAACTGATCTCGTATGTAGGAATGGTTCTGCTTTTGCCGAGGTCATCGGAGGGTGGTCCCTTTACGCTTAAATTCATCCTCGTATGAAACGAAGGTAATCGACCTCCGTCGATGGAATTTGTCCTCCGTAGGGGTATAGAATAATTTTGAAGATTAATTATGCATTAGTGACAAATAAAACATGCACAAAAAAATAGAATTTTATTGATAAAGATGACGAACAAAGTAAGACTCGCACTGATTAAACAGACTCGAAAACACGACCGAACAAGACTCGACCTTTGACACTTATGCATAATATCTCTTCGATGAATGATGTGCCATGCGTTGGGTAATTGCTCACGGACAACTGGCGAGCTTATAGCCCTTTGCCGAGGACTTCGTCGACCCAGAAGGTCCTTCCCATGTGGCTTCCAGCTTGCCGAGCTGCACGGCTTTGTTGACTTCATTATTTCGAGTACGAGGTCGCCCACTTGAATTGTCGGGTTTTAACACGCTGTTGTAATACCGAGCTACTTGTTGCTTGTACCGAGCTTCCTCGATGTAGGCGAGGTCTCTTTTTCTTCGAGTAGATCCGGATCACCGTAGATTTTCCTCATTTGCTTCGCAGAGAAGTCAATGGTACGAGGACTCGGACTCCAATTTCTGCCGGGATCACCGCCAGCCCATACACCAAACCGTAGGGTATTTCTCCGCTCGAGGTCCCAGGTGTTGTTCGGTATGACCATAAGACCTGTGGTAAATTTTCCACCCAAAGGCCTTAGCTCGGTCGAGACGAGTCTTCGATCCTTCACGATGGTCCCGCTGGTGACTTCGGTCGACCATTTTCTTGAGGACGGGCCACCGAGGTGAATTTTGTTGATCCAAGCTCTTGACACCACTCTCTCAATGTCTTATCGCGAATTGTGTTCCGTTGTCCGAAATGAGGATATGAGGGATGCCGTCGACACACCATGTTCTTCCGCACGAAGTTGAGGCGTTCTTGCTTGTGATTTTGCCAAGGGCTCGCCTTCCACCCACTTCGTGAGTAGTCAATCGCAACAATTAGGAATTGAGCTGTCCCGGTGCTTTACAAAGGGGCCTACGATGTCGATCCCCATTGCATAAACGGCCAAGGGCTCTGTATGGAGGTGAGGTCGGTCCATGTAGTCTCGCACGTTCCCCGGAGTTGACACTTTGGACACTTTTTCACAAGGTCAATTGAGTCCCGGAACATCATCGGCCAATAGTATCCCATCTCATGACTTTTTCGACAAGGCTCGGGGTCCGATGTGACTTCGCATGATCCTTCGTGCACTTCTCATGAACGTAATCAGCTCGGTTCGACCTAAGCACCTTAAGAGAGTGGAGATATGACTTTACAGATAGGACCCCCGCTCAATTGTATATCGCATAGATTTGTTCAGATCTTCCTAGCTTCCACTTGTCTTGGGCGATTCGCCATTCTCCGTGTACTCGAACGGGAGTCATCCAATGGGTTCTTCATCCGAGACTACGTTGACCTCGGCTCCGCCATCGGCATCGCCTATGCTTCGCTTTGACTTCTTCTCTCGGCGGGCTCGCTGACGACGAGGCCAATTTACTTAAGATGTCACCGGCCGTTTTGCTCCCTCGATGCGAACTATCTGAAAGTATGAGAAAATCCGT
Organism: Salvia rosmarinus; assembly: GCA_036937905.1. NCBI lineage: Eukaryota > Viridiplantae > Streptophyta > Magnoliopsida > Lamiales > Lamiaceae > Salvia > Salvia rosmarinus. Next base: position 13,830 of record JAODLM010000202.1, read on the forward strand.
GCTGAGCTTTTGCTTTTCCAAGGTATTTCTTCATCCTGTTGCTTTTTGCTCAGATTTCCCCAACATTCGCTTACTACGACCGAGAATCACCGTGAACTTGCACGGCTCGTATTTGGAGATTTTGAGCTAGGCGAAGTCCCGCGATCAATGCTTCATATTCTACTTCGTTGTTCGTATTTTGAATGTGAACCAAGTGAGTAGGTGATCTCGCCGTCCGGCTTAGAGTAAGATTCTCGCTCCGCTACCCGCTTTCCCCAAGCCCCGCCAACGTAGAGTTGCCAGACTCCTTTGGTATTTCATCCATTGGTTCGGCTCGCATCGTCTCGACACGGACTCGGTGGGCTTCGGTTTTTCGACGGTTAGCCTCGGCCAGAAATCCGCTAGGCTCGACCTTTGATGGCTGGCGGCGAAGGATATATCGTGCTCGCCTAGTTCGATTGCCCATTTCGCGATTCTCCACGAGAGCTTGGCCACAATACTTGCCAAGTGGGTAGTCGGTGAGGACTTGTATGGGATGTGCGTGGAAGTATGGACGTAGTCTCCGCAATGCTTACCAATGCTAAGCAAGCTTCTCCAAGGGCGATACCTCGCTTTCCGGCCTTTAGTGCTCGGCCGATGAAATACACCGAGCCGACGTCCTTCCTCTCGTACTAAGACTGCACTTATGGATTCGTCCGAGGCGGCAAGGTAGAGGAAAAGGACCTCTCCCTCTTCGGACGGATAGAGTGGGGAGTTTGGCGAGATAGCTCTTGAGATCTTCAAAGGCGGACTTGTGTACATCATCCCATGAGAATTTCGGGGCCTTTTTGAGTATCTTGAAGAAGGGTAGTTGTTTATCCGCGGCTTTTGAAAGAAAGCGGCTTAGTGCGGCTATGCAGCCTGTCAGCTTGTGTACGTCATGGATGGTCTTTGGCATGTTCATTTCCAAAATGGTTTGGACCTTGGGCGGGTTGGCTTTAAGCCCTTCTTGAAACCCAAAGACCCTAAGAACTTTCCGCACCGGACCGCAAATGTGCACTGGGGTTCGATTCAGGTTGATTTTTCTGAGAAGGCCGAGGACGATCCGGAGGTCGGCAACACATGCGCTTCTTCCTTGCTTTTGACGACGATGTCGCTCACGTATACCTCCACATTCGACCTATGTAGGGCTTAAATATTTTGTCCACCATCCTTTGATAGGTGGCCCTCATTCTTGAGGTCGAATGACATCTTTTATACGCAAAGACCAAGTCGGTAATGAAGGCTGTTTTGGCAGCGTCTTCGTCGTCCATCGTGACTTGGTGATACCCTTTGTATAAGTCCAAAAAGCAAGACTTCGTATCCGACCGGTAGCGCCGACCTTCTTGTCAATGTTGGGAAGGGATAGCAATCCTTTGGGCAATGTTTGTTGAGGTCGGTGTAGTCAATACACATTCGCCATCCCTCCTCCTTTCTTCACCATCACCGGGTTGGCTATCCGGTCGGATATTTGACCTCGAACAAGATGCGAGCTTTTAACAACCGGTTCACCTCGTCGTGAATGACTTGGTTCCGCTCGGTGCAAAAATCTTTGCTTCGCCGAACTAGTTTTATGTTCGGTCGATGTTGAGCCGGTGGTGATGATACTTGGTGAGACTCCGGTCATGTCGGGGGAGACCAAGTAAACACATCTCGGAATTCTGTAGGAGTTGGATGATCGATTCTTTATTTCGGTGCCTTGGTGAGACCAACTTTGACGACCTTTAAGGGCTCATCTTCGCACAATGCGACCTCTTCCGCTCGGGTTGTCGGGGAGTGTACTTCGACCCAACTCCTGGGTTCCTTTAGTTGCTATGCCTGGGTGCCGGACCGAGGTCCCCGCACCTCGTAAGGCAACCCGCATACATTCCTCGCTTGCTTTGATCACCTCGGATCACGGCTGTTCCCTCGCTGGGGTATCTTCATTGTCGTGGTACGTTGAGCATACCGCCCTTACAAATGCTCACCAATCTCACCCTAGTATGATGTTATATGGCGAGTGGGCCTTCACTATTTAAGAATTGCACCACCTTGGTGGAGCTTGTTGGTGACTTCCCACCGTGACGGGTAGCTCTATTATCCCTTCCGGCGCGTCTCCTCTTGGACTAAGCTTGAGTGGCGGCGGCGCCAGGCGAGGCGCTTCTTCTATCCCTAGCTTGTCAAAACATTCCTTGAAAAGGATGCTTACCGACGCCATTGTCAATGTACACGTGTTTCACCAACTTATTTGCGACCATCGCATGGATCACCAGTGCATCCCGGTGGGTATCGATCGCGGTACGGGTCGCCCTGAGAAGGTGATCGCCTCGTCCTTTCTCGAACCTCTTGTTGTTAGGCTCGCCGGTTCTAGGACTTCGAGCTTGGCCTTGGGGAAGACTTCGTGACTCCACCTAGGAGCCCCGTAATAGTGGAATCACCCCATTATATTGGGACTCGTCATCTCCTTCCTCATCGATGTCGCGCTTTTTGTGGGCGCAATTCCTCTTCCTTTGCTTTCTCTTCTCTCTCGGTCGGCTTGGCGACCTGTGTGGTACTACTTCTTGGGTCCATCTTGAACCAATATCTCTATCTCCCATGAGTTCTTTGCACTCTTCGATGTCGTGCCCATAGTCTTCATGGAATGAGCAGATTATCCTCGGTTCGGCGCCTCTTTCTCCCCGCCATCGGTCGAGGCTTCTCGACAGTTCATATGGAGTGCGTGAGATTTACGCCCTCGGCCGTCAACGGGTGTATTGAGGTCGCCCGAGGCGCCACGCGGACCGAGCCTCGACCTTATAGGCGATGTAATCTTTCCAGGCGCCGCACGCCTGTTCCGATCTTCCTTCCTTCATCTCTTCTTCCTTTTCCGAGGCCTGCGCTTGCGCGCGCTTTCTCTTGTCGGCCCGTCCGCTTTGGCGAACCGGTTGGCATGCGCCACACTCTGCCGCAAGACGGGTTCGTGATTGACGATCTCTCGGTATAAGGCCCCGGCAAGATGCCGCTTGGAAGGCCGAGATGACTAATAGGTCGCTCACGTCTTCGACCTTCAAACACTCCTTGTTAAACCTCATCATGAAGTCACCGATGGACTCTTTACGGCTTTGCCTTTTGGTGAGGAGGTGTCCGACGATGTTATTGACTCCGCCTCCGGAAGAACCTTCGATGGAAGGCGCCATCGAGTCGCGATAGAGCCGATGCTTCCGTAGTAGACCGTCGAACCACCGCGGGCGTTTTGACGAGTAACTCCGGAAGAGTTTACACATATGAACCGAATCAGACGTTGGTTGATCATGTTGTATTGGAACCACGAGAGGAAGTTCGTGGATCCTCACCCGTCATAGGGGCGATGCTTGGTACCCGTATTTATCCGGAGCGAAGTGTTGAGTATCCTGCTTGAGAACGGGTGACTATTTTCCGCACCCATCAAGCCGCCCTCGGAGATTGGGACGGAGTTCGACGATCGAACTCGCTTAGGTGACTCGGACCGACCTCACGGCGGCCATGATGCCTTTTCCGCTGCCGTCGCTTGGAGAGCGGGCGGAGTTCGCGAATGGATTCGCTCGGCGATCGGGGCGGCCAAGGGCGGTCACGACGCCCTCTCCCGCATCGCTGTTCGCTGCGCTGGTCGGTTTGGGCCCCACCCCGTTGTGATACCTCGTACCTAGACGAGGCTTGGCGTTTCTTCTTCGTGACGTGGCCGACCACGTGCTTACCGAGGTACCGGAGAAAGCTCTCCTATTTTTCTCGAGAAACCCTCGACGGCGTCGTCGAGGTTTACTTATGGAGCCGGATGTTCCCTGGATTGTTGCTGCGATTTCTTCGCTATGGTAACCCGCCTCCCATGACGGGCGTCCGTGCTCATCGAGACTTTGGACATATCCTTCGGGGTTTCTTCTCCGATTGGGCTCTTCCCGAGTGAGCTCATGCGTTCCTTTCGCCGTCCGTTGTTGTTGCCGGCGACGGTCCCGGATGCACGGCTTCGTGTACTGGTCATGATTATTTCCGTAAACGGTGGTTGATCGAAAACACAAAATTTCGCTTCCCATGCACGGCGCCAAGGATCGATCTTAATTTCGTTAGGAAATAAATGCGAGAAGAACACAAGGGATTTACGTGGTTCGATCTTTGAATTAGATCTACGTCCACGGAGCAAGAGATAGTATTCGTGTATTGAATGTGTAAGAAGTGATTACAAAGAGTGTGAATGAATCTATTTCGTCTAATCTAGCCTCTATTTATACACAATTATTTAGACCTAGATCTTAAATCCGAGGTCTTTTCTAAATAGGATTCGAGATCTTGGATAGGATCTTAATCATATCCCTTCTCGAATTAGGATTCCTTTAGATATGGCCGAGTCTTCTGCGTTCCCACTGGTTTCAAGGGTCTTCTTGGGCCGAACTTGTCCAGGCCGAGCTTGATGTCATTTTTATCAGACGTGATCTTGGCGCTGCGGTTGGGCCATATCCTATCACCATTCTAGATCATGAACTGTTGGCAGTGATTTATTATTTTTGCCTTTTCTTTTTCACATTTCTTTTGTTTTTTTAGTGGAATAAATCATCAAAAAATCATGAGTGAGAGTAATCTTACTGTGCCGGAAATCGATGCACAGTCTCCTCAACAGATTGTTGGGCTTGCTAGGGTTTGACTTGGATGACGAGGCGTTGACTTATGAGGATATGGATGGCTTGATGTGTTGGGGAAGGATGCGGTAGACGATTTCGGAAAATGCTTCTTGGCGTTGGCGGAGATTGATGATGTTATGATTGGAGTGGAGGAAGTGAAATTGGGAGTGGAGAAAGCGAAAAGGCTTATTGTTATTAGCATTTGGTTTTTTAATAGATGAGATTCCGTTTTTGATGATTTCTTGTGCTTCAGATTAATTTTGATTTTAGCACCGGCTACCATGATCATAATTTCATACTCCCTTCGTCTGTCCCATTATTATTGATTCGTTTTTCTTTTTGAGTTGTCTCATTATTATTGGCATGATTCAAAAGAGAAAATAATTTTTCACTAAAAATATCTCGAATTTTGTATCACACACTATTTTACATACGAAACATGACTCTCTTTAATCTACGTACAAAAATAAAGGAGTCACCAATACCGGGACGGATGAAGTATTTGGTTACATGCATATTTTTGATTGATTTGTATTCCCTCATGTTCTCGTTCTTGGCTTTGCTCCACTTCTTGATTTGGAGGAATTAATAGCTACCAATAGATGATATGTTCTTTTATTTACAGGTAGAAAGATGCAATCATGTTATATAATTTTAATTTTATAGTTAAAAATTTAACATACTATACCATACTTTTTATTTTTGGAAATTTAAATAGTTAAAATGACCAATAAATATATTAATGCATTTACGAATAAAAGGACAAAACACTAGATTAACTTAAAATCTTACTCTCTTCAATGGTATCACGATTTTAGATTAGTTTTATTATATTAATAAATAATTACAACTTTATTTATGTGGTTCATAAATTTTACAAACTACCTGCGCATTATGTATATGTACTCTGCAATTGAGAGACAAAGAGGGAGGATTCTAAATGATTTTGGTTATATTACTATAATATGCTTATAGACTTTGACATCCAATATCACAATTTTCCACTCTATTTTTTCCACAAAATTATCACCACTCTATCCCACTTTTCTTGAATAAATTCCCCAAACGGCTTAGTGCAAAGACATAAACAAAAAATGGAGCCAGCCAACGAAACTTTCATCATCTCCACCCAAAAAGACCTTCTCCACAACAACAAACCAAAACAAACAAAATTCAAGAATTCGAAATCCATCACCATCTTCTTCTTGCTTATGCTATTCATCGTCATCGCCATGCTCTCGCCTTCCAGATATATCAAAAACCAGAGGCCCGAACAAAGCAAGCCTTACCTTTCGGGCCCATCTCGATATTACTACTGTCATCTCACCCTCTACCCTGACCTCTGCTACGGCTCCATGTCCATCATCAACACCACACTCAAGCCCGATCCCCGCCTGATCTTCTCCGATTCCCTTCAACTCGCCATCAACGAACTCAATAACACTGCTAACACCATAAACAAATCTCTCTCCTCCTTCATATCTAGTAGTCCCCTAGCCGGGCCGAGGTTGTCCATATGTCAAAAAACGGTGCATGACTCGTTGAGTCTCCTCAACGAACCGTTAGGGTTTGACTCAGATGTCGAGTCATTGACTTATGAGGAGACGAATGACTTAATGGCTTGGGGAAAGGCTGCCTTGAACGATGTTGGTAAATGTTGCTTGGTGTTGGAGGAGATTGATGATATGGTGGTCGCTATGGGAGGTGGGCATGAAAAGATGATGGGAGTGGAGGAAGTAAAAGTGGGAGTGGAGAAAGCAAAAGGCTTATTGAGAATTTCATTGGGTTGTTTGATAGCAGAGAATCAATCCTTGATGACTTCTATAGTCCTTCTCTTGAGATGGATTATGAGTATAGTTATGATTATAATTTCTTAATAGGTTATAGGTTTGTGATTGGTATGTATTCCTTCATGTACTTGCTCTTGGCTTTCCTTTACTTCTTGATGTGGAGTATTATTGGCTAGCAATTGATGAGATGTTTCTAATTTATGAGTAATAAGATATATTGTTAATAAGGTGTGTCTCTTATATTAGACAAAGAAAAAGAAAGTAAAATGGCTTTGGGAGTTCGACCACCTCACCACTCCTAAGTCCTAGTTTTCATTTATAAAAAGATTCAAATTTACATGAAAATAGAGTTATCAAAATAAACTCGATCAGATGCATACTAGATCATTCTCCCGCTCCCCAATTTTTTTCTTACAAATTTTCGGTGCGAATTTTAATAAAAAATATTGACTTGTTTTAAGTTGAGTAAGAGTCTCATATTAGTGGTGAACATGGGTGGTAAAATGTGGAAATAAATAGTGTTGTTGAAGGTAATAAATAGGAATATTGATGGACCATAAGTGGTAAAATATGTAAATAGATGTTGTTGATCAGGGTAATAAGTAAATAGTATTTTGCAAAAAAAAAATCCTTAAATGGAATACAAAAGGTTTGGGGAACATATCAAAAAAAATTAAAAAGAAAATTGAAGAAGGAATTAAGTATTAGTTTTGGTCTAATAAAACTCCCCCAGAATTTCCAGTTGGGTTGTGGTATAGCTCGATAAATTTATGTTACTAGGCTAGGCCATGTTATTATATTATATTTTAGGTTTTGATTAATTTTTGCTAGTACTCTGGCAACACTTCTAAACGGACATAATCGAACTGATTGCATCTTAAAAACAATGAAAAAAATTAAGTTGTGTGTGTTGGCCTAGTGGTAGAGTGATTAATGCCCGAGGCCAAAGATCTCGGGTTCGAGTCCACCGTGACGCAGCCTTTAAAATTTCTTTATTAATTGATAAAAAAAAAAGAAAAAATAAATAAATTAAGTTATGTTTTTATTGAACAAAAAAATAATTAAGTGGGCAGGTATGGTCAATGGTTAATACCTAGAAAAAGAAAAGAAAATAAATTTAATTAAATTGAAAATAAGTGCATTCAGTAAACTGTCCTCATCAACATGCAGCAGCCATTCTTGAACGTTTCAACTACACAGTCAAATGGAGACCATGTGACACGAAACTTCTCTTGCAGCTTCCACTTCTAACATGTCCAATGATTATTATTTGCTTGACTAAGTCTACTAACTTAACTTTTTTATGAGTAGAAGAAAATTGAGATTCAATCCTGTCATAACATCTATTTAAATAAATGTGAGAAATACACTCGCTTGTTGACTATTTAGTTTGCATAGTCTTCGTGATAGTTTGTGACTAGCTAGTTATATTTCTATTAAATTGGTAGGACCCTTTCAACTTCGAATTCAATCAAATTCAGAAAACATTTTTTGTATCTTATCACCGGGGCCGTCCCTGATGGCGGGCGAGCATGGACGACCGCCCAGTATCCATCATTTTATGGGGCCCAAAATTTTATATATACTCTTATATTAATATAAATATTCCTTCAAAAAATAAATATTCAATGTCCCAAAATATTGTTATAAACTTTTGGGGACTCAAATTTTGTAAAAAAAAAAGTAATTCTTTTATAAATGATATATTATGCATCTTTTTAGATATATTCAATTGTATCTACATAATGAAAAAATGACCCATTTTTGTTATTTCGCCCAGAGCCTATTATTTGGCAGGACCGCCCTCCTTATCACATGGAAAAACAATACAAATGGATGACAGAATATATGGAAAGACTTTCTAGACAGAAAACAAAATACAATTTGTGTGTTTATTGGTGTGCCACATCATCTAACATTACCATCCAATTCGGTTCGAGAGTTGACGTCAACACCCAAAACAATGCTTCTCCACTTAAATAAACCAACAAATTCTTAAATATATACAATCATCCAAATAAGCTCATCAAAGAATCAGTGGCGGACCCAGACTTTTTATTTAGGGGGGTCCAAATAATTACTCATTTCGTTCATCAAATTCGTTTACAAATTTTAGTGACACAAGTTTTAATAAATTATATTGAATGTAAAGTTAGTGGAGAAGTGGACTCATAACATATGAGGGGGTTATGTGGGATCATGTGCTTAAGAGGAAAGTAAACGTTTTTCGTTAATAATCCAAAGAGAAAATAAGTAAATGGATTTTGTGGATGAAGGGGGTATATAATTTATAAATCTATAAGAAAAATTTTAAAATTAAACTTTAAAACAAATACCACTATAACTCTATTTAAATTATATCAGTACATCAAAAAAGGTTAAATATGACCATCTCACAATAATTTTTTTATTTTTTTAGTTTGGATGAATATGTCAATTAACTGATGAAAATGAAACATATATACTTCCATCTACCTAAATAATAATAATATTTGAAATGAACTCTAATTTACAATCTTCTAAATTATGAAGAATGAACTACAAACAAAGTTTTGTTGAATTTAAACTTCAGTTCTTGATAGTATGTATAAAAGCAAAATATATTTCTAAGTATTGATACATGTGCCATTATAAACAAGCATCAAATGATAGTATAATATAATAGTAGAAAATATTTAATGGTATAGGATATCAAGTTTTTAATTAAAGAATAAAATATACAATAAATGTATACAAGTAAAAGTCATATTATTCATAACTTGCACATTATCAAAAATTAGATGTAAATATATTTTCACTAAGATACTAAAAAAATTAACACCAATAATGACAAAGGGAAAATCAACTCAATATCTCTATCACACAAAATACACAACTCTATCATAACAAAAAATATTAATCTATTTTAACAATTATATGAAAAATACATATATATACCTAGTAATTTTTTAAGATCGAGGGGGGCCCAATGCCCCCACTACCCCCCCTCTGGGTCCGCCACTGCAAAGAACACTGAATTCCAGTGAACATGAATTCAACCAATATCGAAACAAGCCTCGCCATCTCCACACAAGAAACCCCACTTCTTCAAAACGTCGACCCACCACAGCAGCCAAGAATCAAGAATCTCAAAACCAAAATCTTCTTCGTTCTGCGAATCCTAATCGTGCTCATCGCTGGTCTCCTCATCCTATATTCCATTTACAGAAGAAACCGAAAAAAGCCCGAACCGCTCAGCCCTTACTTTTCGGGCCCGTCCAATTACTACTGCCACCTAGCCCACCACCCTAAACTATGCCACGACTCCATGTCCTCCGTCACCAACGCCACGGCCCTCAAGTCTGACCCGGCCCTCCTTTTGCCGCGTCCCTTCAACTCGTCGTGGCCAAACTCAAACACACCACCGTTTCCATAACCAAAGCTCTCTCCCTCCCCGCATCCAACGCTTCTCTAGTCGGGCCGGGCCTGTGCACGTGTCAAACTCTGACCCGCGACTCGTTGAGTCGTCTAAACAAATCGTTAGGGTTTATAGGGCTTGACTTGTTCTATTATCCGGAGGATCACACCGTCAAGGACGAAGTCAAAACCGTGAAGAATAATACTGCCAGTTGTTTATTGGCGTTGCATGGGATTGATCGTGAGGTGGGAGTGGAGGAAGTGAAATTGGGAGTGGAGAAAGCAAGCAGGCTCTTGGTCAACTTCATCTCGTTGTTTGATAGAAGAGGGTTCATCCTAAATGATTTCTATAATCGTTATAATCATTTTGAAGATGAGGGCTATAATTATCTTTATAAATATTTTTTCCATTTTGATAATTACTACTGGTACGGTTTTGATTACGGTTTTATGGTTTGTTTGTATAGTGGGATGTACTTGTTCATAGCGTTGCTCTACTTCTTGTTCTGGCAATAGCAATTCAACTTGAGCCCTTGGCTTTTGAATTTAGGAATGAGGTGTAAATGGAATTTATATTTGCTTGTTAAAATGTATGGCCATTTAATTTATTTTTCAGGTTTCAAATTTTATGTTGATTAGTGCATATATGATATACAACTAAGAGGGTGTTTGGCTGAGCTTATAAGCTCTTTAAAACAGCTTATAAGCTATTTAGAAGCTTATAAGCTATTGCAAAGTGTTTGGCAAAATAAGCTCTTAAACAGTTTATAAGTTGTGAAAATAAGCTCCAACAGCTTATAAGCTCCCCTAAAAATAAGTTGGTCAACCCTAACTTATTTTTTCATAAATTTATAAACAATCATGAATTTACCAAAATAACCTTATTATAATTCGTTATTTGTTACACATACACTATCAATTTCACCTCTCGTCAATTTTATCTCTCTAACTATGATTTTCTCTCTCTAACTCGTGATTCTTTATCTAGCTTATAAGATCAATTATCCAAACACTTTAACAACTTATAAGCACTTGAGACATTACCTCTTATAAGCTCTTGGAACTTATAAGCTCTCTAAAATAAGCTTAAATCCATCCACTTATAAGATCCCTTATTTGGTTCTAATGTATCTATTATTGTTAGGTTCGGAAAACTCTAAATATTCATATATTTTGTCTTCTTCATCTAATTCTATTAATCATGCCGAATAATTGTGTGTAGCATGTAATACTTTCAAACTTAATAGGGAAGCTGTTTTAAAAGCGTAAACCAAGCTAAAGCTAAATTAAAGGATGAAATTGTTGACATTGTCAATCAAAGAATCAGTTGGGAAGTTGATTCTTAGGAGCAATAAATGCCATCATCTGAAGTCAGTTGAGGGAATATGTACGTGCTTAGGGGTGAGCATTCGGACGGTTCGGTTCAAAATCTAACCGAACCGAAAAATCGAAAAATCGATTTTTTTAAAAAACTCAAACCGAACCGAAATATATACAAATACTTGGTTATCAAGGCTTTTATAAATAGAGGGAGGATGTTGAATTCATCAATTCACTCCATAGACGGCGAAGTCTACTGTTGGATCTACGCATTATATACTGAGTTTTTTTTGTTTAACATTTCCTTTAATAACATTTAGGATAGAGTGGGATGCTATGAAGTCTAGAGTCTAATAAAGTGAGATTCAATATATTAAGGAATTATTGTAAACCTATTTTATAAGTCATTTTTACTCAATACAACTTTTCAATAGGTTTAATTAGAAGGGATTTATATTCCTGTTGCATTGTTTTCGATAAGATTAGAAGGAACTTCTAGCCTTATTTTTATTGTTTCCGATGGTAGTAATGAGAGATTCATGTTCTATTGTTTTTTCTCTTGTATTCACGAGTTATAGTGGATTCAGTCTATAAGTTAAATTAATAACTTATAGATAAAACTATTTCATTGTATGTCTTTTACTTTCTGCTACACTCTTTAATCGTTTCAGTTATTGTTGGATTATTATTTTCCAACAATTTATTCAAAATACTGTGATTTGCTTTAATAATAATAATAATAATAATAATAATAATAATAATAATAATAATAATAATAATAATAATAATAATAATAGGCGGTCGGTCACCTACTCAGGGCAACTATTCTGACTCGGTCAAAGCATATACATACATAATACACTACATCACAATATGCATTAGAAAAACTAAATTAAACAAATAATTGCTCTTTCTTATTTAAAATGTCTCACTTTCTTTTTTGAGTTGTCCCATCACAAATGTCCAATTTCATTTTAGGAAATAATTATTCATTCAAAAAGTATGAGTTCTACTCATTTTTTAACACTTTAACTACTTTATACATTTATCCTAAATACCCGTGCCCAAAAAAAATAGGACACTTTAGGTGGACGGAGGGAGTATTAAAAAGAACTCCTTTTAATAATTCAGATGGTTAATTAAGAATTAAGATTACTTAATTAGTCACGAGATTCCTCACATATAGTTTATAGGAAAGTGCTCATATCTATAGCAATATAAAAAAATGTGTATCCATTTACACATGCTAAGGCAACCATTTTTTGACCATTCCACTAAAATGCCAAGAAACTTCCGACACTAGAAAGTTTCTGCAGGGTTTAAAATTCTCGCTCTCTCAGTCCATTCACATCTCAGTCTCTCTATAGCTATCTACCTCTCCCTCCCTCTCTCTCATGGAGCTTTATGAAGAAGACGCAAACATATCCACATTCCGGCGAGGCAACAAGATCATAGCCGTCGGTTTAGCGGTGTTGATCATCTCAGTAACGCTATTCATACTCATCGCCTTCGCCTTCCTGCTCCCGCCCATTCTCAATGCTTATCTCCCTCACCCCACTATCCGCGCTCTCTCCGTCGAATCATTTTGTTCTTATTCCTACACCCCTATGTGTATAACCGCCCTCAACTCCATCGTTACCGACAGATTCGCAACCGATTCTAATCAGATCGTCGCGCTTTGCATCCAAACAGCCGCCAAAGATCTTCAAAATCTGATCGCCGCTTCGTTGACCCGTACCCCCAGATTCGCCTCCGAAAACTGCTCTGATTCGCTGCACAGAGGCTCGGATCGGGTCCGTGAAGCTCTGACGGCGACGGCGCGGGCCAAACGCCCGTTTGTGGGGCGGCTGAGTAAGGAAAGGGATGAGGTGGTGATAAATTGGCTCATGTCGGCGGAGGAAGAAGTCCATTTCTGTCTCCGTGAATCGGCGGAGGTTGAATCGCCGGAACCTGTGGCTCAGATGACGGAGAAGCTGGAGTACGTGAAGGCGTACTTGTACAGCGCCTATGGTTTTCTCGACAGATATGGCAGAATGGGAGAAATAGAAATGAACAATGCTTTCTATATAGAAATTAATATTGAAAGTGTGTTTGGTATATGTTTGTGTGGAGTGCAGTTGCTCATGTTTGGCTTCGTCTGCTCACGTTTTAGAAACCGTTCCAGTAGAGTTTCTCTTAGGCGAATTTTTCTTTCCTTCTGGAATACTGAATGATTAAGTTGAAGGATTATTTTTATTGTTATTTCCTTACTTTCTTTTTTTTTGTTCAATTAATACAGAAATTTTTAAAGACTGCGTCACGGTGGACTCGAATCCAAGATATTTGGCCTCGGACATTAACCACTCTACCACTAGGCCAACACACACACACTCCTTACTTTCTTTGTAATACGAAAAAGTTTGTGTTATGCTTTTGCATGTTAAAAGGACTATTCTAATTTTTTCTCTATATATATAGAGTCAATTGTTTGTAAGCACGGCCTATTTGAGAGAGAGCGACGACTTTCTCATGAGCTATCGAGGCAAATTGTTGCGCAAATTATGGAGGAAAACGGTCGGTGCTGTGATTCTGGAGAATATGGTTGTTATATGAATAGATATGGTTTGCAGATGCTGTTCATATGTTTCTTGTTTTGGTCAATAATTAAATCCCGTTGATATTTTAATAGATATTGTATTTTGTTGGAGAAATTAAAAGCCTTCGTTTTTTGGCCGGCGCCGGTGTAGTGATTTCCGGCGTTACTCCATTACCGGTATAATTGCAGGTTGAATTCCCCAGTTTTTTTAAAAAAATTGAAAAATTGACTATAAATATTTAGTGAGTCAACGTTACACGGTCATTGTGGACCAAGTACCAAGTAGCATATTTCTATGCAAATATAATTATTCATTTCATTAAACGGCAAATTGAAAATTAGTTTATAATTAGGATTCAAATTACATCCGACCGTTACCATATGGTCCATATTCTTATGCGGCCTGACTGACCACACACCATTTTTCTACTTATTCTGAAAAATATTAAATTATTAAATTTAATTTTTTCATTCGATAAGTGCAAAATTGTAATTCCATAAAATGGTTTTAATATAAAACCAATTTTTTAATAGATCAAATATTAAATAAATAATTTTTTCATTCAATAAATTTGATTATGGCCGGTCACATTATAGCCGAATAGCATCACTCAATTTTTAAATGGCGCGCAAGCTGCAAAATTTTAGATTCATGCAATGATCCTAACTGAGTCCACATTATGATTTACTACGAGTTTGTGTGGATTCTGCTATTGCGTACTAGGTATAAATAATGAGGGAAGTGACGGATCTATTTAAAATCGTTAGTTTTTTTTTTTTCATTGAGTTTGTAAATACATTATAGCATGGTCAGCTCGAAACTTTTGAAATTTCTAGTATATGTGATATTGGTGACGATTACATCGAAAACAAATATTTACCACGATACATGTTATTTTCAAGAGGCTTAGCTTGTTTGGTTATATTATGATGTCAACTTATTATTCACAGTATTAATTATATCTAATGATATCTTAAAGTATTCAAACAAGTTAATTACTAACATTAAGTCAAATTGACAAAACCTAGACATAGCTATTCCCGCCCTCCAACAAGCCTTTCTCAACCTCCACGCCACTAGCAAACCAAACTACGATCTCTCCCTATGCACAGTTGCATTTTTTTTTAATTTAATAGGATAAATCACAGTAACTCAACGATTAAGTAACTAGGAGGACCTTTACATAGTACCTACAAATGAACCATTCTAAAGAGGGTGAAATTCTCACGCTGCGACTGCTAGGACTCGATCTTTAGTCTTTATCCCAAATATCTATCAGCTCTTAACCAACTGAGCTAAGTCCATTGAGACTGTATTTTAATTTTCTAACAACATACATAATGATGAGGTCTTCGTTAATGAACCCAAGGTTTTGTCTGAATTTTTTTATCAAATCATTCCGCTACATGGAATTGGAGAAGGATAACTTCTTCACAAGAAATGCCGGTGAAGGCTACGTGATCGTACAAATATTCAAAGCCATATTCATCTCCCTAACCTTAATCCTAGGCGCCACAGTCATCCATCTCGAGCACAACATAAACACTTCACCGGAATCGGAGAATCTGTCGACGCAGCCGTTCGATTCCTCACTCCAAATGCCA
This sequence comes from Salvia rosmarinus, assembly GCA_036937905.1. Lineage (NCBI taxonomy): Eukaryota > Viridiplantae > Streptophyta > Magnoliopsida > Lamiales > Lamiaceae > Salvia > Salvia rosmarinus. Next base: position 29,120 of record JAODLM010000202.1, read on the forward strand.
AATCCCATAATCTACACCAACTCCTACATTTTCACCGTTTCCCTCGTAAAAGCCACGGAACAACTCCAAGATGCCATATCCTTAATTCTGTCGAGCTACTCCGGCTCAGATGTCGACGTCGATGGTGAGCTGACGTGGAAAAACTGCAGCGGGTCGGTGCTAAACGGGTGGGGCGAAATCCAGGACGCTGTGGAGCATGTTATAATGAATCCGTTTACGGAGAGGACGAGCGACGAGCAAAGGGATGAGATGACGAGTCAGATCATCGCAGCCGACGGATTTATAGGGTCGTGTCTTGATGATCTGGAGAAGCTCGAATCGACCGCTGCCAGTGAACTTAGAGCTAAGCTGCTTCTAGCCAAGGTGTACCTGAGCGGCAGAGGAGAATTTCTCACCAGCTACTACGACGAGATTTGGAACAGAGTAGTCGTCTCTGCTTGGAGTATAATTTTGGGAAACCTTTTCTATATAATTTTTGTTGGGGTGCAGTTGTTTTTCGTATTGTATATGTTTCAGAAATTGCCTAAATCACCTTTATTCCGTTGAAATTTTTGTTGGGTGCAGTTGTTTTTGTAAAATTTTCAAATGAAATAATTCCAAGATGAAATTTCAGGAATCTTTCGAGCTGGGGGCTTCAGTCTATCTTAAACCTTCTTGTTACCTTGGGGGGTTTCAAGGCTGTGATTGGTGCAGCTGGGACTCGTGATTGAAGGAGGAATGAGGTTTTGGAAAAAAGAAAAAAAGAAAAAAAGGGATTTCATCTTTTAAGAACATTTAGTATCCGCACTCTAAAATGATTTCGACGAGTACGCATGCTGCTTGCATTCTGATATATGTGGGTGATCGAGTTTTCCAACAAAAAATAAAAGTGGCCCGGAAAAAATGATAGAATAATGCTTCTATGTTGCAGGAGTCATCTAAGATTGTAAATAGTTTGTCAATTTGTTGAACTCAAAACCAGTATTTGTAAATATGAGAGTGAAGTTTTTCTTAGTTCAATAGTCAGTGTTATTTTTTTCCCCATATCTTATATTAGTACATTGGTTGAGGATTAACAACTTTTTATTTTACTTTTAGAGGGGCAAATAATAAAGTTAGTATTAATACGGTCATGTTACTGGGGAAGATCTAGAGATAATCCTTGATGAAATTATTCTACCCGATCTGGTACAGAACCGGCCCAGAAGAATTGCTCGAGCTCACTGCTCCGCGATCGGTCGGGTCAGATCCGGCGTGCTCTTGCGGCGTTGCGGGTCAACCGTCCGTCGAGATGATGAGTGGCGAGGAGAGGAGCGAGATGGTGAAGTAGATCGTGGCGGCGAGGAAGATTCTGAATTCATGCGTTGGTTATCTGTGGAAGGCGGAATCCACAGCTGTGAGTGATGTGAGGGAGAAGGTGTTCTGTGTGAAGGCGCACGAGAGAAGCGGAGAGGAACTCCTCGCACGCCGCCGCCACGCAATGCGGGGAGGTTTAGGGCTGAGATTGGTGCAGCTAGGACTTTTGATTGCAGGAGGAATGAGATTTCAGGAAATATGATTGTTAATTTTATTGTTAATTTTGAATTTTGAGTTTTGATATTTTAAATTAGTATCTTAATTTGATATTCAAAATTCTAAAAATAATTTTATCAATTTCACGATTTATTTATAAAAATATAATACTTAAATTAAATTTGCAATTATTACTGTGTAATGATTCATATACAAGTTCAATCTTCAATCCTTTTTTGTATATATAAGAGACAAATATACTTTGTATATATGAAAAATTAAAGTACATTAGTTAGTTTAATCTAACTTGGATGTACTTTGAACGGTTTGTATTTTCTTTTCTTCTTTGCATTCTCCGGGGAATTTGTAGACTCGTCGGCTTCAAAGTTCCGCCGTTGGCCAATGTTTTCCGAGCATTGTTCACGGGAGCGATCTGGCAGCCAGTCGGCATTTCTGGTCGCCTAATATGCTCTCTTTATGGGGAGGGGACCGGAAAATGCAATTTTATTGTCAATTTCGAATTTTTAATTTTAAATTAGTATCTTAATTTGATATTCATAAATCTAAAAATAAATTATCAATTTCACAGGTAATTTTTAAAATATAATACTTAAATTGAATTTGCAACTATTGTTGTGTAATGATTCATACACAAGTTCAATCTTCAACCCTTATTTTCTCATATGTATAAGAGATAAGTACACTTTATATATAAATAAAAAAATTCAATCAAATCAATATGAAAGAGGCATATTAGTTAGTTTAATCTAACTTGGATATTTTTAATATATAACTTAATAAAATAAATATTTTAAATTTTTACCATTTCGCCGTTCCTAACCTAAAACATAAAAACATAAAAAGTTGAAACAAAGTAATAAAAATATAATAACTAAATAACAATAAAGAAAATCGTTACTTAAGCTGTTAACACGTCTTCAAAATAATTTGTCACGTCATCTCTTCCCACTCCTCCTTTTCAACAAAAATACACCATTTGCAAACGGACCGCCAAACAGATTCCGCCACTAACGAACCTTCCATTTTCACTTTCCTCTTGAAACCCCAATCATGGAGTCAATCAACGTCGCCAAAGGCTACGGCAAAGTCAACCCCGCAGAAGACAACCCCGACTCCCCACCAAACCGTAACAGCCGCCACCGCCGGCGCATCATCGCGATCTCCCTCGCCGTCTTCCTCACCCTCGTCATCGCCTCTCTCATCACCGTTCTCATCCACGACTCCGCCGCCAAGTCCAATGAATCCGAGCCGTCGCAACTCGCCTCCAACTCCGCCAATTCCCTCAAAACCATCTGCTCCGTAACTCGGTACCCTGATTTATGCTTATCCTCACTTTCTCCCTAAATTCGCCGCCGTCGAACAATCCGTTCCGCTTCTTCAACCTCTCCCTCCACGCCAGTCTGCTCGAGGTGTCGAGCCTCAAGAGCCAGCTGCCCGAGCCTAACGCCGATCCGGCGATGAAGGACTGCGCCGAGCTGTTCGACGACGCGGCAAGTCAACTCGGGAGGTCGGCCGAGTCGATCTGCGTGGGCCCAGGGGAGAAGGTGTTGACGGAGATGAGGATCAGCGACCTGCAGACGTGGATCAGCGCGGCCATGACTGATCTCGACACGTGTCTTGATGGGCTGGAGGAGATGGGATCGAAGGCTCTGGGTGAGTGGAAACTGAAGGTGCAGAAGGCTAAGGAGTGCATCAGCAACACCTTAGCAATCCTCAGCAATATACAAAGCCTTTTTCAGAAATTCGGCCTTAAGATGCCTTGATTAAAAATCGACACCGGCAATTTGTCTTTTTTCTTTTTCGCTGTTTCTTTTATTGGTTACTTGGTATTTTATTTGTGACTGTAATATTAAACTACTGTATTCATGTACTTTTATTCGATGATTGTACTATGTGAAATATATACGACAAGTCGACAACGATGTAATGCAAATAGCTCTTAATCAATTTGCTCTTATACTTGCATTTTTTTCCCCCAATTATAACGTTATAATTGTGTGAATAATCAACGATATTTCATAATCTCCCTATCCAAAAATCAATGATATTTAAAAAATTTAAATAAGGTTTCTAAACTAAACTTATTAGCAACTTAGGGGTGTTTGTCTAAGCTTATTTTAGAAAGCTTATACGATATTTTAAGAGTTTATAAGAGGTAATGTTTTAAGCGTTTTTAAATTGTTAAAGTGTTTGGATAATTGATCTTATAAGCTAGAGAAATAATCGTGAATTAAAGAGAGAAAATCATAGTTAGAGAGATAAAATTGACGAGGTGTGAAATTGGTAGTGTATATATAAAAAATAACGAACAATAATAAGGTTATTTTGTTAAATTCATGGTTACTTATAAGCTTGTGGAAAAATAAATTGAGGTTGAGTAACTTATTTTTATGGGAATTTATAAGCTGTTAGAACTTATTTTTACAGCTTATAAGCTGTCTAAGAGCTTATTTTATCAAACACTTTGCAGCAGCTTATAAACTTTTAAACAACTTATAAACTGTTTTAAAGAGCTTATAAGCTCAATCAAATACCCTCGAGATTTCTGTGCTGTAAAATTGGTATATATGGTCCAGATAATTTCAGGTTGGGCTCACCAGTAGACCATCTTATGCCCGATAGGCCAGTTCCTAAAATTCCCCGCATCAAAGGTATTTAACGACACATTTTACATTCTAGAGTGAATTAGTATTTCTAATTCTTAATATGAGCAATTACAAATTTTCATTTTACTTATTAAATTATTCTTTTGCCATTTTATTTCTTCCACCGAATTACAAGTGCTTGACGTGATAAATTTGACTGAGAAACCATCTATCATTTACATAATATCAATATTATGTGTCCCTCAATGCATCATAGCATATTTATGCACAACCCATAGTTTATTTGGATATATTATAATTTACAAATTACAATTTCTAAAACAACTTTATAAATTAAAATCTTATAATTGAAAAAGTGGCAATTAAGTCAAATGATAAATCAATATTTTTTATAATTTATTGGTATGCAGAATCACACAAATTTATATAAAACTTGAAGGGCCTTTATTTTTTACATGTGATTTAAAACAAACAAGATAATATAGTGTATTATTTACATAAGACACCCTATCATCTGTAGCAAACATAACCTCATAATTATATGTTGTCGGTGTGGATGATATGCGAGTTATAATTATTCGGATCTTGAAAGGCCCTTACCCTCATCTCATTGATCTCAAAGTTCAACACATTTTTAAAAAAATGTTGAAGCAATGGTTCAAATAATTCATGAACAAGGATTCCGCCCTTGAAGAAGCTCGAGAAATAGTGTCCCGATCTATCAGTGTCCAACAAATTGGGTTTTAGAATTGTGGTGATCACTGAATACGAACTCAGAATCTCATCTGCAATTACCCACAAAGAACAGTTGCTGTGTCCGTTCTTCACCCACAAGATTCGGTTGTTCAATCGCGTGATTCTGCAACTGCCTTCAGAATCTTGAATTGTCTTGTTGGAGCAATAGTTACATTCATATCTATGCTTTATGCTGGATGGAGTAGTTTCGGTTAGAGTGAATATAGGAAATGTTAAGACAAGCCTTGGTGTGCACAAACAATTTCCTCTTTGGTTCCTACATATAGGTTCCTCTTTGGTATGCTCCACTTGACAGCTCGAGAGAGAATTTAAGATAGACGAAGAACCTCCTGCTACTAACATTTTGGGTATGTTGCCAAAAGTTATAGTTTATTAAGCAATTGCTTGTTTATATAGATGTATTTTTCTTATAGAGCAGGAACTGGATCTTCTGATGAGCTCAAAAGGGACGACGTGGAAGAACGTGAATACATTTGTCCTTGCATAAATCCATCAACTTCTTCTGTTGCCACAGAGGGTTCAGCTCCACTTAGAAAACAAATCATTGAATGGTTGTTACTATGGTGTAGAATTTGCAAAAGTTCTCAAATTCTCTCAGCGAAGAAGGGCTACTCAAACCGAACATGGACATGTTTTTCTTCTTATTTATTAATCTTGATAGAGCCATAATGGGATAAATGAGACAAATGATTATTGCTGATCGACAGAGGCTGTGGAAAGCCAGCAGATTTTCTCTCATTGCCGATTCATTTTCTCCCATTATGCCGTTAATCTTCATTATTTTGCCCTTGCTTGTTCAAGTGGAGTACGATTAACATGTGATTTGTAGTAATAGATTAACATAATATATAATATTACTAAGAAGCTAGCAGGTACGATTGGCAAATCAATTTTTTAAATAATCGACTATGAAGTCATTCCGTAACCTGTAACCACATATTGTTGGAATATAAAAATAAATAAACTTGATTTGCAGTAGAAAAGATATTTGGTAAAGAAAATTCTAGAATGTAAAAACGAAAGAAAAAGAGTGAAAATTATAGAATAGCCTAGAAAAAGAATTATCTAGAAATCTAAAAATAAAAAGTATAGAAGTGAAAAGAGAAAGAAGAATGTTCAATGAGAAGTCAATGACAAGATCGAGGAAAGAGGTGGAGGTTGTTGACAAGATCGTGGACATGGACAATAAGGTGACAAGAGAAAAGAGTAATTCACGAGAAATGATCGAGATAAGATCAACATAAAGTCGAGAAAATCAAATGTGCGGAGTCGGCAATCTCAAAGAAGAAAGTTCAAGTGGATTACGCGAAATCGTAAGATCAAATTGTCGATATTTTCACCAAACCACTCAAGTTCGAAGATTTCACCAAGTTCAAAATTATACTTAAAATGACAAATCAAGTTTAAGGGGGAGTGTTGGAATCTAAAAATAAATAAACTTGATTTGTAGTAGAAAATATATTTTGTAAAAAAAATTCTAGAATGTAAAAGCAAAAGAAAAAGAGTGAAAATTGTAGAATAGCCTAGAAATAGAATTATCTAGAAATCTATCAAACAAAGGGGTGACTTTTGTGCCTATAAATATGTATGTATGTTGTCGTAAAAGTGGAGAGAAATGAAATGAAGTAAAAATATATAATTTGAATTTCACTCTCCCAAACCTCTCTCATATATATACATACACATCCACACACATATGCACAAATTCACACATCAAAATATAAACTTCTCCAATATAGATTAAATTCTCCCACCATATTTTTCTTCTTATTTCCAACACATACAGCTTTGCTTCTACGACAATCAGTATATCTGGAAATTAGTATGATTGAGAAAGCAAAATAGCCACATGAGGTTTAGTATTGAATAAACCAACAAGTGTCCAACTGATTAAGGCATTGTTTGGTTCATCCCACTTAAAGAAACAAAACAAACATCATAGATATATGTTTGTGCCTATTTCCACCAAAACCCCAAATATATTTTAGGAATTATATAATCACTCTTCTTGTTTGGAAGTTGCGAGGGAAGAAATACTTAGTTAGCTAGAGGCTAATGAAACTCATTCTATACCAAAGGCTAGAGGCCAAGAAATATCTCATTCAGGATAACCCCCAAGCTCCTGGCGCTTTTCCACAAATGATTATTCCAACTCTATTGCATCAGCGTATCTTCTCTTGTATCATTCTACCTTGTGTTTCATCTTCTTGATTTGTCGATTTACAATCTCCATTTTCTGAGGAACACATTCGCTCTCGTTCTAGGCAACCACGCATTCATCGTTGAATGCTTGATACTGAGTCAGGTGAGAGGCTCCGCGAAGCGCACTCTCCTTGGCGTGATTTGTCGTCATGGTCCCGATGATCACAATTGGATTTGAAATTTTGGAGTTGAGAGATTTCGATATGATGAAAGTTGCAATTTGAATATGTTGAGCTAAAGCCTCAATCCTTTCTATAAACTCCCCCCTTGTTTTTTTATTTTATTTTATTTATTTATTTTCTTTTTCTTTTTCATGGCACCTGAGATGTACCAAGTTGTTTTGAACATGTATATTTATTAAAAAAAATTATTATACAAAATTTTATTTATCTATAATATTCCTACTATATATTTGACTTAAAAGTAATAGCGTGATATAATATACTATGTTTATCTAGTTATCTATTTTCTTATTATAAAAGTGTGTATTCTTTTAAATTTTAGTTATACTTATAATATCCTTACTCTTTAATTTTTAAGGATAATGTAATATATAATTAAAATTTTATAAATAAGATATTAATAAATTTTAATTAAATTATAATTATCTCCTAATTAACTATTAATTAATAATTAACTAATTACTATTTTTTCAGTTGAGTTAATTGCTAATTATTAAAGACAGAATATATTATGCGTCTCATACCTTCTCCGATAATAACGCCACCTTTATGCAACCTTGCTCTTCCATTTTATAGATCCGAAGCATAAGGTTAATTTCAGAATTAAAAATCCACAAGTAAAGGAAAAACATAGTTAAAATGTTCCCAACGCCTTCAGCATACATCGTACATAAATTCAACAAATTAGCCATAGCTCAATAAGATCAAGAAAATTGTACAGAATCACTCCAAAAGCATTCGAGAAAATATTATTCACTAAAAAACACAGATTGGTTTGTGGTGGAACTTAAAACTTAAAAGCACTACAAAAAAAAACCACAAAATCAGATTAGTTGTTAATTACCTTCTCCAAGAATTGAACTAACACCTTCCAGTGGCTGTTGCATCACTATTTCGTCTCGTCCTTATTGAGCAATTTTTTTAAAATGAAGAACATGGTTGAACCATTTTAATCAAAATGGGGACTCTCCCTGGCATGGCGTGTTTTGTCGTCATGGCGCCAATAGTATGATTACAGTTGGATTTGAATATGTTACAGCTCCGATGCTACGTGACAAAGGATGTAGAACTTAATGTGGACAAGTTACCCTTTCTTATTTGGACAGCCATTAAAGAAATAGAACTGAGTAATCTCTAAATTGGTTTCATATATTTGGCATGATAACTCAAAGTAGGCCAGAAATTTGTCTCACAAGCTGCTCAATAAGAGAGCAACCTGGTTCTTATCAGGCCAGATGACAGGCTATCTCCTATTTGAATACATTGACTGCTAGTCGAACCCTCTCCTTCTGTTGACTTCAATCTACTTATTACAAACATGTTACATTTTTTTTCACAATTTCCTGGTTTTGCATCAGCTTGACTAATCAATCTTGTAAGTTACGCAGTCATCACTCGACAGCCAAAAAGAGAGTTCAGCCTGTGGCCTTATTTCCCTTCAAATTAGCTTCTTTAATCAGTAGGCTTACTCAGAGGCGTTCCTTTTCTTGTGGAACGTTTACAAAAAACAAATTCCTTTTCTAAAATCTGGCTGCTTAGGCAATCTGATAATTTTTTCTTTAAAAAACACAAAAAAATCCTCTATCAATACAGGTTGAAAAGAAAAATATGGAACTGAACTTTGATATGAAACTCAACTGTGATATCCTTCTATTGTAATTTGTAACTACTACCTCTGTGTAGGCCATATCATGGAGTGAGAAAGTGCAATATACAATAATGGATGACATAAGTGGCTAGCGATGTCAATGGGTGAGTTTTACCAAGACCAGAACCAGAACCAGTAAATAAGTAATGGTTCTAGTTCTGGATCCGACCCATTAGAGACTGGATCCGGACCGGACCAGGACCATCAACTATGGATCTTAAGCGGTTCGGATCTCAACCGGTCTGGAATCAGAACCAGACCAGAACCGGACAAGAACCAGAACTAGAACCGAAACTGTTGCTTTATAATTTAATGTATTATGAGTGATTTTGAATCGATATGGATAAAACTAGCTCATTGACAAACCTATTTAAACTTAGGCTCGTCAATAGACGGATTTTACTCGGACTAGAACCAATAAATAAGTATTGGTTCTGGTTCTAGTTCTAGTTCTTGAACCAGAACCAGATCCGGATCGGATCGGACCATCAAACTATGGATTTAAACGGTCCGGATCTAAAGCGGGTCTGGAACCGGAACCAGAACCGCTGCTTTAAAATTTAATGGATTTTAAACGGTTCCGGATCGGTCCGAGTAAAACCCACCCTTTGACATCCCTATAAGTGGCCAGTTCTTAAAGAGGCTTTTTTTTAGGAGCCTTATTTTCCTCCATCTCTTTAATGCTAGTTGCTGCCTCCAAAGCATCATAAGAACCTTGAGAAGTTGTACTCTCTGAATAGTGTATGTGTAGAGTTTCCGACGTCGGAAAAACAAAACATTCTTGATGAAAAATTATGACCACATATAAACAAGAGATAAGCGACACATCAATTACTCTTTGGAATCACATGCACATAGTCCAACCTAATTCGTCCATTGCTTTCCCTTCACACAACTCTCTCCTCCCCATTCGGTTTTAAAAAGTTCAAGATTTTTGGAGTCTGCCCACTTTAAAACTAGAGTGCAATCGAGCACTGCCAAACAGCTAATGCTTACAAATGGATATATCCCCTTGTCGTCAACTTAATCTTTCTATAACATCAGAAAATACACACTAAGCTTTTCAGGAAGTAAATACCATATGAGAAAAGATAAATAACTATCCAATTATCAAACTGACTTTTGAGACAGCATTAACTTCTTATCTTAAACTGAATTTACTAACCAAATGAGACACGTCAAAATCCAGGTATAAATTTCATGAACACTTTCAACGATTAATTAGAAGTTAGATGGAGAATAGCAAAAGTAATAAGAAAGGTAGATATGCGAAATCACAAACTAAAGAATCTTCACATTTATTCTCGAAGGAATGTACTTCTTAAGTTGCTCCTTTGCATAATCCCTTGCATATATTTCCTCCTGGATTTTGTCTCGAGAAATGCAATCCCACGGACGATGCGAACGAACCTTGAAACATCGCGTGTCAACAATTATGCTTTCTAGTGCAACAACTTTATCCACAAAATGCTTAATCATTTCAAATTGATTAAACACACCACGATAACCAACAATCTTGACTTGATTGATGTGAAAGTAGGCCGCCCTTGGAATCCTTTGAGCAATTCTTCTAGTAGCACAAGCTGTACTACCGTGATTACTATATGCTGCCTACAACAAAATAGTTCATGTCATACTCAAGCAACATACAATCAGTTACACATAAAGCATTGTATTACATGAATTCAGATGCTTAAGACATAAACTGAAAAATTGACATGAAGTTGCAACAACGAAAAATTACCTCTAGCACAAATCTCTGCAAACAAGGTGATATACGTATTAAATTAACTATGGGCAAAAGAGAATCCGTGTCACTGCAACCTTCCCCAAGACTAACCACCAATTGCTTAAGGTTACGCATCTCAACAGCTGAAATAAACTTGCAAGATTCCTGTGGAGTAAAAACAGAAATAAACAATCAAGAAAAGCAACAATCCCACACTAAACAACCTAACTTTAGCTGTTTAGCAGCAACTATTCTTAAGTAATCAATCAAGGCTTATTTTTAAATATTAATGGAAATAAGAAGAAAATTTGATATTGGTGCATAAGTAGTACCTTCCAAGAAAGAAGACACGTAGAATATATTTTGAACATCTCTAGTTGCGGAAACACAGATGAAAACATCTTAACAACATCTTTCACGCCATCAGGCAACGGCCCCTGAATCCAAAGTTGGGTAAGAAGAGGAACATTGATAAGCCGAAAATGTATTAATTTGCCGCCGTACTTGATAGTGACAACATTGGAATCACGCAGCACTACGGATTTAAGGTTGTAGCACCAGCTTATTTCCAGACATTTGAACGATGGAAAAGGTCGAATAATCTCCAGAGACGAAAGCACTTGGGATCTAGACAATGATACTTGTTCGAGGAGGGGACAGTTTCCTAGAAAGAACTCCACAGCCTCACCACTCACATTCACTGAATGCATCATAGTTTCTTAAGCAGCTTCAAATTATTTGGAAAATTTCCCTTTTCATATGGAAAATTGTAATTAGACAAATGATACTCGAAGACTCTCTCACAATTAAGGTCCAACAAGTTCAAGTCGAGCCTTTGAACCTTCCTACTAAGGGCGTAGCTAAGCCATTCATTGATACGTTCTCTGTCAGATTTAGTTAGATCAAACGAGACTCTGAATTCCTCGAGACTGGACCTCTGATGCAAGCTCTGATGCAAGGCGATAACGCCGTCAACCCATCTAACGTACTTGCTTCTTTCCGTTTCTTTCACCTTCTGCAGTAATTCTGTGCCATGGAGACCTAGCTTAGGTGTTAGGATCCACGAAACATCGAGATCTAGCTTAGGTGTCAAGATCCACAAGTATTTCCAACGACGAGAAAGTATGCTAGTCGCAGTAGCTTCCTTGAACGTCAAGAAAGATAGTATGAGCCCTAATACTTCATCCGCGAGCATGCTAATCCGATCAACTGATACCTAAACCAGACAGGTAAAGTCAAGTTTATATGTTTAATATTTTTGATTTTTACTTCTTCGCCACAACCATAACACATTCTGATCATATATATAAATATATAGCTAGGGAAAGCAAAAAAATAAAAATAAAAATAGAACCTTGCATCCATCTTCAGAGGTGTCCAATGGCTGCCGTTTCGCTTTCACCATTATTTGCTTCCTAAATAAATTGATAACAGTAGAAGAAACTTTATGCCCTATTTATGTAGTGAATATGTGCAAAGGCGGCGTGCGAGGATTGAGGCGCCAAGAGATTTACTGGTATTTTTGAACTTTGTACAAAGATTAGATATAGTTTGGTTGCAAATCTTGAAAGAAGTCAGGGTTATTTATGTATTTATTTTATAAAAAAGAAGGATAAATACCTAAATTAATTATTAAGAAACTAACATAGGCTAATCAACTCCTATATATGAAAAGGGTATTGATAAATTTTAAATCACAGAAACAGAAATAAATAAATAGATTAAGACTAAGAGGCATAGCCGAACTTACAGAGGATACAGCAGAGTAACAGCAGGCCTGCATAATCATAAGACGAATAAAAAAATATAATTTATTTCTATAGATAAACATTTAACCTTAACCCAGTTGCAAGGGATAAAGCACATTCGAAGATATATCAACCAAAAACCAACACGCAAATAAATCTCTTTGCCCAACCCCCAGTGTAATACCCCGTAAAATCAATAAGAATTTAGTTAATTAATAATATAAAATAAAATAAAATAAAAGTTTGTCCTGTTAATAATTAAACCATCACAGTTAAGTGCATGAGCTCGTTACTATTAATCGAGGGTCGACATTATTTTAATAGTTCGTTAACTCGAAATTATCAATCAAGACCTAATCTGAATTGAAGATTGATTATCGATAACAAAATTTAAACAACAGACGAAACCTAAACGAGTTGAACATGTCTTACCGCGATTGCTTTTCAAGTCAAATCAAAACCTTTCCTAAAATCTCTCCTCTTTTATCCAACCCTTACAATCAATTACCATCAATCGTCTTACACCCTACTCTCTATCATGTACTAAGTTGAGGGCTTTTGCTTGTAGAAATTTAAAGTAAATCAAATACACTTTTCTTATTCCCTTTAATAAACTACAGAGAAACAAAATAGATAGAAAAAGATGGGAGAAGCCTCTCGGCAGCTTCCAAGAATCCAAAGCAGAGGACCTTTCTCAAGTAAACAAGGTATCTCATTTCCATGTTCATTTCAAACTTATAAAAACTGCACAACAATTTAGCTACATTTCTGTTACAACCTTTACTAACTATGAACAAATAGAAAACTCAAGCATGACAACCAAAAGCACAACCCTTCACTAAGGTTGTTTCCAAATCTACCTCCATTTCTTTGAATATTATAGGATTTGTAGCAGAATACTGATACACAAAATACAAGCTAATATCCAAATCATCTTTTGATAATAAATTAACTACACATCCACTTCAGACAGCCATCACCCAATTACAATTTGAACATAGGTAGACACACAAACATTTCGTAAACAAGAACAATAAATAAAGATTTACATGCCTTAAAGTGCAATAAGAAATTTGAAGTTAGTGTGTGCGAGCTTGAGTCGTGTCTGCAAAACGAGGGGAAGGGCACCAGTCTTCTGTTTCTGTTCGACGAGATTACGAGAGATGGAACAAGGGAGGTTGACGGCGGTACTGTTTGGGGCTCGTCGGGGCAGGCAGAACAGCGGTGTGGACGACGATGGAGGGGCGACTACGGCTTCGGCAGTGCTGTCCTGGCAGCGGCGCGGAGAAAAAAAAACGACAGGGCACGCGGCTGAGCGGTGCCCTCCGGAGGTGCGGCCGTGGTGCGACGGCCGCTGCTGTTCGGCTGTGACGGAAGCAGCGCTCAATCGAGCGAGAGAGAGATCGAGATGGATGAGAGAATTTCAGAATTTGGGGGATTTTGGAGGTGTTGTCCGCTAATTCACATTTGAAAGGGAGTGAGAGGTAGACGAGAGGAAGGTGATGACAGGCGGGCGACACACGTCGCCGGAACCTGGAGGGCCGACGAAGGCGATGTGTGAAGAGAAAATGAGGGACTACATGTTTTCTGTTTTGAGAAGAAGACTTGTGTGAGAGACGAGAGGCCAGAGGCCAGAGGGAGAGGGAGGGGGGGCGAAGTCGTGTTGCTGCGACACCGAGACTACGGCGGTGCCGGCAGCGACAGCCGTTCGCCGGAGCAGAGGAGATGGCAGCGACCGGTGGATGTCAAGAGGAGGAAGGCGGCGCAATGTGAGGTGTGGCGTGAGAGGGAGAGATAGATGGATAGGTTAGGGTTTAATTGCCCTCATTTGTCTTGTTGGGCTATTTTTCTATTGGGCTGAAATTCAAATAATAGATGGTGATGGGCTGCAGCTAAATAAAATTTATATTGGGCTGAACCTTATTTTTGATCAGCCCAGTTTACAAATAAGTGAAGGTGGGTGGGCTGATTTGGTATTACCAGCCCATGAAAATTTGTCAATTAATTGGGCTGCCTAATTAAGTTAGTTGGGTTTTAGCTTTAACTAAATATACAAAGTGATCTTTAATCAGATAATTATTTGGACATGACTTGCTAAGTTATTATTTAATTAAATTGGACTTCCTATTCATAATAAATAAATCTAAGCCTATAAGAAGAGTTATATTGAACTCATAAATTAATCTATTAAATTAACTTTTAGTTATGGATTAATTAATTAACATTTAATTAAAGATTAATCTAAGTTCCAAAATCAATTAACAATCGATTTAATCTTAATCGAATATTCATTTGGAGTGTGCTTTCCTTTTATTTTATTTTATTTTGGTCAATTAATACAGAAATTTTAAAGGCTTCGTCACGGTGGACTCGAACCCGAGACCTTTGGCCTCGGGCATTAACCACTTAGTGTGCTTTCCTTTTAAGTGTTAGAGAACGAGCTAGAGTTATAGTGGTAAAATTTAGTAATAACACGAGAATTAGCAAAGAAAGCAAAATCCCTAATAAAATCTCTAATAGAATGAGATCACGAACTCCTTTCAATAAGAATTATCATTCGTTTTAGACGTCTTATATGTTATGTTTTTATAATAAAGGTTAAGCAAGGAAGTGACGACAGAATAACAATGAGGAGTTCATTGAATCATGAGTAAGCTTTTGCAATCAGGTGAGCTTTCTTATATACAAACGAAATCAAATGATTCACTCAAGCATTTATTTTCTTTTCAAAATATTTGAACGGAAAATATTTCAAGTATTGTCTTGTCATAAATGTTTTGAGATTGTGTATGATACCTATTTGTGTTTGGCTATGCCAAAAATCTGATAATCGAATTCGAGTCCTGTGTTTGGGACCCCTAGGCAGGATTTGTATACACAAGTGACCGAGAGTCATCCTAAAGGGTTGACCGGTCCGGTGACCGTAGAAGGGGCCTCCTTCCCGGGACACAATAATAGTTACAGATAGGGTGATTACAAGAGAACTTAGTCTTATCAGACGAACTTTAGCTTCACAAAAGAATTTAGTAAACTTGAGCCTTTTAAGATAAAACCCATTGCGTTACTGTTGAGCTAACATGACAATTTACAGTTTACACAAGTATGTATGTATCTTTCGGCATGTGACCACTGAGTGCTTTTGTACTAATCCCTGTATATATTTCTAAATGTGCAGGTTGAGCTGTTATGTGAATGGTGAAGTGCAGAGCCGAGCTTTTGTCGAGTTTAGTTAAAGAATGCCTCGAGATACATGTCTTCATACGTGTATCTCAGCTATGTTTTTCCGTTACAAAATACTTGATTATATTTTAATTACGGTTATCAGTTCAGCTTTTAGTTAAGCAAGTTTGACCCCTTTCTATCCCCTCTTCTAATTCCCCATCCCTGGTCATGATTTCCCGGCTTAGCTATCCTTAGCAAAGTCCGATCGTGACACCCAGCTAGGGCAAAAACCCATAAATAGGAGAAAAAGAAGAAGAAGAAGAAAACACATAAAATTAGAAGAGAAAAAAGTGAGATGATCGTACCCAGCAAGCACGTCGATATTAGTAATCAGCAATTTGAAGACGCTTGAGGCTCCAGATCCTCTAGAGCCACCCATAATCTAGCTCAAACTACACAGGATGAAAAAAATTATTTCGAAAGTGTAGTGTGGGCGAGCATATTGAATATTGAAGATACCAGTTGTGTGTGAACTCAACTCAATATATATATATATATATATATATATATATATATATATTGAGTTGAGTTCACACACAACGAAAAGCGAGAGAATATTAGAAAGAGCGGGAAGAGTGAAGAGAGAGCGACAAAAGTCGATTGACAAGTGTATTCTAAACGAAGTATTTGAGTATTGAGTTTGATTCAATTCAAAATTCTATGTAAAAATCTGTAAAATAATATTCTAAATACTATATTTAACATACAACTATATAATTGAAATTTATTTTGTTTACTTTTTATTTTCTTCTTCAGTACACCGTATCTTTTTGGATTTTATACACATATCTTTACATATTACTTAACTAATTTTCCTTATTAATCGCCACTATGAGTCAATAATCATTGATATTACATGATTTTTGTGGTAAAATAAAGATTTTTTTCTCATATATGTTTATTCATAAAGAAAGAAAAAAACGCGAATATATTTTTACTAAATTAACAAAAAATATGTATATATTTTTTTCCTATATTTAGGGATTTGAAAATAGTCTTTTCTAAATCAACGAAAAAAAATCATGCATATATGATATTCCGAAAATATAGGGATTTGATCATATTTATTCATAAATCAATGCAAAGGTTATATATGTAAAATATAAATTCAATTAAAGAGAATAATTATTACAATTTGAAATTAACAAAAATCCTCATTATGTACATACATAGTATATAAATTTATCAGTACTCTTTATAAATTTACTAAATCCAAGTGATTATTTCATATATATATATATATATATATATATATATATATATATATATATATTGAATGTTGTGATGTTAGAACTTACAAACTGATGACACCCATAACAAACTAATCACGTCACGTGCCTCAAACATGACCCCATAACTAGTGTGTATATATATATATATATATATATATATATATATATATATATATCTTAAGTTGTGGATCCATTGACTCTTAACATCAGTTGACGTACAATCTTATTTGATTTTAGTCGTTATTTAAGTTCACTATACTAATTACTATTGGATGTCATTTGTTCAACATTCAGCCAGCCTCAGCATAATCTTTTTGTTGATGTGAACATGTATATTAATCTAAATAATGCAAAACGGGTAAGATATACTTTTAATGTCATTATTTTAAGATAATGGATTTTAATTGGATGGAATTAAATCCCAAAGAATCCAATTCACAATAGGATTTCATATTTCAATATAAGTAAACTACCTTTTTCAAGATACGAAAATCAATTATTACATATGTATCTTTTAAATCATGATTACATTATTAAGGGTATTATGTATGTACATATTATGTATATTTAACACTACCCTAACAATAAAGGTATTGGTAATCATGATTTCAAAGATATGTATAGAATAATTGATTTTCGTATCTTGACAAATGTGGTTTAATTATATTGAAATATGAAATCCTATTTTGAATTGGATTCTTTGGGATTTAATTCCATCCAATTAAAATCCATTTTCTTAAAATAATGACATTAAAAAGTATATCTTACTCCGTTTTGCATTATTTAGATTAATATACATGTTCACCTCAACAAAAAAGATTATGCTGAGGCTGGCTGAATGTTGAACAAATGACATCCAATAGTAATTAGTATAGTGAACTTAAATAACGACTAAAATCAAATAAGATTGTACGTCAACTGATGTTAAGAGTCAATGGATCCACAACTTAAGATATATATATATACTAGTTATGGGGTCATGTTTGAGGCACGTGACGTGATTAGTTTGTTATGGGTGTCATCAGTTTATAAGTTCTAACATCACAACATTCAATATATCTATGAAATAATCACTTGGATTTAGTAAATTTATAAAATAGGCTGGGTTAGCTCACAATTATTGGAGCACTAGACAAGAAGCTAATTAATACGCATTCATTATGATATCAATTTTATTTACATGTTCATTAATAACCATCAAACCCTTTTTCAGTACTCTCTTTGTCCCATTTAAAATATTCAATTCCTTTTGGATACGAGTATTTAGAAAAAATATATAAAGTAGTTAAATTGATAAAAAGTTGATAGGATTCATACTTTTTGAAGGAATAATTACTTCGAATAACCAAAAAAAAATGAAACATTTTAAATATGACAGATGGAATACTAATTAAGGGTACATAACCCCCTTTTTTCCTCAATTTAACCCCTTATTTAAAAATATAATTAAAAAGACTATTTTAACCCTATAGCCCCCAATTAAAATTCCTACTGTAATTTGTTACATCATAGGCTCATAGCAGCGGGTTGGAGATGGATTGAACCTGCAACACCAACTCTCATATCTGCAAATTCCTCATTTCTCACCCAATTTTTGTTCGTCTCATCTTTATATCTTCATGTTTTATTCACCATTTTTACCCTGTCATTCTCTACATTAAAAATGATTTCGAAAGTCCAACATCATGCTCTAACAACCATTTTTTCTGTCATTTTAGATCGCCTTCAACAACTTCATTCTTGCATTCTATTTTAGTTCTGATAATGACAAACAAATACTACTAGAACAATTTTGTGAACTTTATATATTCCTAAATATTCAATCACTATATAAACATTAGGAGTTAAGCCCGGTAGGGGAGGCTTACTTGATATTCACTCTATCTTATTATTATTGATCCGTTTTTCTTTTTTGATTGTTTGTTATTGTTGGCTCATATCAAAAAAGAAAATAATTTTATACTAAAAAGTATCTCGAATTTCGTATCATATATTATTTTACATACAAAATACAACTTTTTTTAATTTACGTACCAAAAACAAGGAACAAAGAATAATGGGATGATACGCAAGGAGAGCCAAGAATATCGGGATGAGATAGTACTATTTATGCATGTAAAATAGGGACTAGGCCCGATAGGGGCGTGTTGCTCGATCGAATTGAAGACATTTAAAATAAAATGTGTAGCCCAAGCTTGCTTCTAATTTTTATAAATTTATAATGTTGTGGGCCGGTAGGGTCATACTTGTTAATGTGGGCTATTACTTATGTAGGGACCACTATTTTATCGATTTCTTACTTACTCATTGTTAATAACCCCATGAAAGGAAGGGTCGATGGGGTCGATCTCTTCTAATTTTTTTGATAACCCCATAAGAGTAAGGGTTGATAGGGTCAATCCATTCTAAAATTCGGAATCTAATTCTCGACTTAAATAAATTAAGACGATTTTCAAAATTGGTTATTATTCACTTCAATTTCAAAAAAACACCGATTCCATGAGTTTCATTAATAAATTAATCTTAAGAATGCAAAATTCATATGTACTATAATTAATTAAGTAAAACATTACTCCTTTTATCCACCAAAAATATGTCACAATTTGTCTTATTTAACGTCCACAAAGAGTGTGTCAATTTTCTTTTTGGATACACACACTACTTATAGTTCAACTTCACATCATTTGTTATTTACCAAAAGATAATCTTCTAGTTCACATTTAATTATTACAATTCAACCTCAACAACTTATTTCTAACATGATGAGACTCTTCCTTAACTCAAATAGTCTATCAAATATTTTATAAAACATGTGTCGTCTACCAAGTGACACTGGTCGGTGGACGGAGAGAGTATGTAACAAGTTGAGGTATTACAACGTTCACACGTAAGGTCAACCTAACTATAGTTTTTGTGATTGAGATTTTGACATGTCTAGAGGTCCTTTCATAGTTACCAAATTTCATAAATTTAACTAATAGAAATATTTTAAGGTAAATTAATTTATTACTTTTGTAAGCACAAAAGGGATCAATGCACTCCATCTAGATCAAACATAAAATAATCAGCCTGGCTACAATTTTTGTGATTGAGACTTTAGCATGTCTAGAGGTCCTTTCATCGTGACCACATTTCATAAATTTAAATTATTAGAAATACTTTGAGGTAAATTAATTTGTTACTTTTTAAGAACAAAGGGATCAAACATAAACTAAATAGGTCACGGTCTCATGTGTTTTTGGATAGATCATATTTAATGTTTGCCAAAACAATTAGATCGATGTAACAAATAATTTTTTTTTAGAAATACAACCCAACAAAGCCTTAACAAAATTATTACTGAAATTATCACCTAATGCATAGAATAGCTGCTTCAACCATGTGGTTACAATTCATCGAAAAAATGGAATTATTATTGATGGTGGGAAAACGAATAGTCGAAAGGAATAGTGAACTTGTTCACCAATCATTGATCAAGTGGAAGAAATCTAGTTCAGAGCCTACGATGTCGAAGGACCAGAGATTTTTCCAGCAAGGATACTACGGACCATACACGACCATTGAGAGAGAAGGGAATGTGATGAACCAAAACAGGAACTTTCGCATCGAACTAGTGGAAAATTTGAGAAGTAGAGGGATTGTAAGTAGGGGTTCAGTAATCCGTCAATTTTCTATTAATTGGTCTTGGCTTGTATCCATTGGTTCAACTTAGGAAGCTGAGAAATTTACGAACATAAGCTTTCCAAAGTTAGATCCTCTGGGACAAGGATCTCTAATTGGATGCGGTAATATTATGATCCTATATGGAATTGAAGAATAAATTAGTCCAATTTTCTCTCTCTCTTCGTCTGCTCACTCCATCAATTTCTCCTACAATTTCTTACCCTCTTCAATATTAGTCAATCTGAAAAAATTACAAAAATAGGAATTCTAGTGGGTTCATAACAGCTAATGAAACCTATACGATATCAAGAAAAAAAAAGAGCAACTAAAATAGGGTAAAAAGGGGACGATTTCTGTACAGTTCAAGAACCAAAGGTAGTTCAAAGAATACACACTCGTAATTGAAAATAAGCGCATAAAATACACTAAAAAACCATCCAAGAAAACATGAGAACCCAAAAAATTCAATACCCAAAAGAATTGGTTGAATAAAAGTACTCGAAATTGAAATAACACTAGGAAATATAATAAAACCCCCAGAAAAATAGGAAACATGTCGACCCCTCCAAAAAAAAAATATTGAAGGAAATTACCTCAAAAGTCAAGCGAAGCGAGTTGCGCGTTCACTAATGCCGAATGAATCGCTTCACTTTCTGTGTAGTACTGAGGCTTGATCCCTAGTACTCTACTTAGCTGCGCTACCAGTTGAACTTCATTGTGGGTCATGATGAGGACCTTTCATTCATTACGCAGTGTCTCTCTGGCTTCGTGCCGCTTTTCAGCAAATGATTTTTCCAACGCTACTGCATCTAGCGTATCTTCTCTTGTATCGTTCTACCTTGCGTTTCATCTTCTTGATTTGGAGATTTACAGTCTCCATTATCTCAAGAACACGTTCGCTCTCGTTCTTGGCAACAATGTATTCATCGTTGAATGTTTGATACTGAGCCAGGTGAGAAGCGCCGTGGAGTGCACTCTCCCTGACGTGATTTGTCGTCATGGTCCCGGTGATCACAATTGGAGTTGAGAGACTTCGATATGATGGAAACTGCAATTTGAATATGTTGAGCTCATATAATTCAACGCCACATTCCTTTCTATAAACTCCCCCCTTATTTATTTATTTTATTTTATTTATTTATTTCTTTTTTCTTTTTCATGGCAACTGAGAGGTTGAGATTAGAGCTGGCAAAATGGGCCCGGCCCGATGGCCCGATCCGAGGTACCCGGGGTTAGGGCTAGGTTGGGCTCAAAAATTATAGGTCCGAAAAAATTGGGTCTAAAAAACCCGTCCAGATGGCCCGTCGGGCCAACCGAGCTTTGGGGCAAAAAAGTTCGGGGTTTCCGGGCCAAAAAAGTCCGCCCGCATAGTACTCTTAATAGGACACTTTTAAGTGTCCCTATTTAAAAAATCACTATTATTTACTTAATTAGTACACTTTTAAGTGTTCCCATTTTAAAATCCACTATTATTCCCTTAATATGACACCTCTAAGTGTCCTAAATAGTAAATATCTTAAGTGCTATATTAAAGCTACTAAAAGGATTAAAAAAATTGAAAAAATTACAAAGATAGGAATTCTAGTGGGTTCATAACAGCTAATGAAACCTATACGATATCAAGAAAAAAAAAAAGAGCAACTGAAATAGAGTCAAAAAGGGACGATTTCTGTACAGTTCAAGAACCAAAGGTAGTTGAAAGAATACGAGCTCGTAATTGAAAATAAGCGTAGACAATACACTAAAAAACCATCCAAGAAAACATGAGAACCCAAAAAATTCAATACCCAAAAGAATTTGTAGAATAAAAGTACTCGAAATTGAAATAACACTAGGAAATATAATAAAACCCCCCGAAAAGTAGGAAACATGTCGTCCCCTCCCAAAAAAAATAAAAATGTTGAAGGAAATTACCTCAAAAGTCAAGCGAAGCGAGTTGCGCGTTCACTAATGCCGAATGAATCGCTTCACTTTATGTGTAGTATCGAGGCTTGATCCCATATACTCTACTTAGTCGCTACCAATGAACTTCATTGTGGGTCATGATGAGGACCTTCCTTCATTCTTGATTCCTCTCGGCTTCGTGCCGCTTTTCAGCAAATGATTCTTCCAACACTACTGCATCTAGTGTATCTTCTCTTGTATCGTTCTACCTTGCGTTTCATCTTCTTGATTTGGAGATTTACAGTCTCCATTATCTCAAGAACACGTTCGCTCTCGTTCTTGGCAACCACGTATTCATCGTTGAATGCTTGATACTGAGCCATGTGAGAAGCGCCGTGGAGCGCACTCTCCCTGACGTGATTTGTCGTCATGGTCCCGGTGATCACAATTGGAGTTGAGAGATTTCGATATGATGGAAACTGCAATTTGAATATGTTGAGCTCATATAATTCAACGCCGCATTCCTTTCTATAAACTTCCCCCTTCTTTATTTATTTTAATTAATTTATTTATTTCTTTTTTCTTTTTCATGGCAACTGAGAGTTGAGATTAGAGCTGGCAAAATGGCCCCGGTCCGAGGTACCCGGGGTTATTGCTAGGTTGGGCTCAAAAATTATAGGTTCGAAAAAATTGGGTCTAAAAACCCGCCCAGATGGCCCGTCAGGCCAACCGAACTTTGGGGCAAAAAAGCTCGGGGTTTCCGGGCCAAATAGTCCGCCCGCATAGTAAACTTAATAGGACACTTTTAAGTGTCCTCATTTTAAAAATCACTATTATTTACTTAATTAGTACACTTTTAAGTGTCCCCATTTTAAAATCCACTATTATTCCCTTAATATGACACTTTTAAGTGTCCAAAATAGTAAATATCTTAAGTGCTATATTAAAGCTACTAAAAGGATTAAAAAAATTGAAAAAATTACAAAAATAGGAATTCTAGTGGGTTCATAACAGCTAATGAAACCAATACGATATCAAGAAAAAATAAGAGCAACTGAAATAGAGTAAAAAAGGGACGATTTCTGTACAGTTCAAGAACCAAATGTAGTTGAAAGAATAAACGCTCGTAATTGAAAATAAGCGTAGACAATACACTAAAAAACAATCCAAGAAAACATGAGAACCCAAAAAATTCAACACCCAAAAGAATTTGTAGAATAAAAGTACTCAAAATTGAAATAACACTGGGAAATATAATAAAACCCCACGAAAAGTAGGAAACATGTCGTCCCCTCCAAAAAAAAAAATTGTTGAAGGAAATTACCTCAAAAGTCAAGCGAAGCGAGTTGCGCGTTCACTAATGCCGAATGAATCACTTCCACTTTATGTGTAGTACTGAAGCTTGATCCCATATACTCTACTTAGCTGCGCTACCAGTTGAACTTCATTGTGCGTCATGATGAGGACCTTTCCTTCATTGCGCAGTACCTCTCTGGCTTCGTGCCGCTTTTCAGCAAATGATTCTTGCAACACTACTGCATCTAGCGTATCTTCTCTTGTATCCTTCTACCTTGCGTTTCATCATCTTGATTTGGAGATTTACAGTCTCCATTTTCTCAAGAACACGTTCGCTCTCGTTCTTGGCAACCACGTATTCATCGTTGAATGCTTGATACTGAGCCAGGTGAGAAGCGCCATGGAGCGCACTCTCCCTGATGAGATTTGTCGTCATGGTCCCGGTGATCACAATTGGAGTTGAGAGATTTCGATATGATGGAAACTGCAATTTGAATATGTTGAGCTCATATAATTCAACGCCGCATTGCTTTCTATAAACTCCCCCCTTCTTTATTTATTTTAATTAATTTATTTATTTCTTTTTTCTTTTTCATGGCAACTGAGAGGTTGAGATTAGAGCTGGCAAAATGGCCCCGGCCCGATGGCCCGGTCCGAGGTACCTGGGGTTATGGCTAGGTTGGGCTCCAAAATTATAGGGCCGAAAAAAATTGGGTCTAAAACCCACCTGGATGGCCGTCAGCCAACCGAACTTTGGGGCAAAAAGCTCGGGTTTCCGGCCAAAAAGTCCGCCAGATAGTAAACTTAATAGGACACTTTAAGTGTCCCCATTTTAAAATCACTATTATTTACTTAATTAGTATACTTTTAAGTGTCCCCATTTTAAAATCCACTATTATTCCCTTAATATGACACTTTTAAGTGTCCTAAATAGTAAATATCTTAAGTGTTATATTAAAACTACTAAAAGCATAAAACAAATTGAAAAAATTACAAATATAGGAATTCTAGTGGGTTCATAACAGCTAATGAAACATATACGATATCAAGAAGAAGAAAAAAAAGCAACTGAAATAGGGTAAAAAATGGACGATTTCTGTATAGTTCAAGAATCAAAGGTAGTTGAAAGAATACACGCTCGTAATTGAAAATAAGCGCAGACAATACACTAAAAAACCATCCAAGAAAACATGAGAACCAAAAAAATTTAATACCCACAAGAATTGGTAGTATTAAAGTACTCAATATTGAAATAACACTAGGAAATATAAAAAAACTCCAGAAAAGTCGGAAACATGTCGACCCCTCCAAAAAAAAAATATTGAAGGAAATTACCTCAAAAGTCAAGCGAAGCGATGCGCGTTCATTAATGCTGAATGAATCGCTTCACTTGATCCTATATACTGTACTAAGCTGCGCTACCAGTTGCACTTCATTGTGGGTCATGATGAGAACCTTTCCTTCATTGCGCAGTGCCTCTCTGGCTTCGTGTCGCTTTTCAGCAAATGATTCTTCCAACGCTACTGCATCTATCGTATCTTCTCTTGTATCGTTTTACCTTGCGTTTCATCTTCTTGATTTGGAGATTTACCGTCTCCATTTTCTCAAGAACACGTTCGCTCTCGTTCTTGGCAACCACGCATTTATCGTTGAATGCTTGATACTGAGCCAGGTGAGAAGCGCCGTGGAGCGCACTCTCCGTGACGTGTTTTGTCGTCATGGTCCCGGTGTTCACAATTGGAGTTGAGAGATTTCGATATGATGGAAACTTCAATTTGAATATGTTGAGCTCATATAATTCAATGCCGCATTCCTTTATGTAAACTCCCCCCTTATTTATTTATTTTTTTTTTTTTTTTCCATGGCAACTGAGAGGTTAAGATTAGAGCTGGCAAAATGGGCCCAGCCCGTTGGCCCGGTCCGAGGTACTCGGTGTTAGGGCTAGGTTGGGATCAAAAATTATAGGTCCGAAATAAATTGGGTCTAATAAACCGCTTGGATGGCCTGTCAGCCAATCGAGCTTTAGCAAAACGCCTGGGGTTCCGAGCCAAAATGTCCATGGATAATACACTTAATAGGACACTTTTAAGTGTCCCCATTTCAAAAATCACTATTATTTACTTAATTAGTACACTTTAAGTGTCCTCATTTTAAAATCCACTATTATTCCCTTAATATGACACTTTTAAGTGTCCTAAATAGTAAATATCTTAAGTCTATATTAAAGCTACTAAAAGGATAAAAATTGAAAAATTACAAAATAGGAATTTAGTGGGTTCATAACACTAATGAAACCTATACGATATTAAGAAAAAAAAGAGCAACTGAAATAGGGTCAAAAAGAGACGATTTACAGACAGTTCAAGAACCAAAGGTAGTTGAAAGAATACACGCCTTAATTGAAAATAAGCGAAAATACACTAAAAAACCATCCAATAAAACATGAGAACCCAAAAAATTCAATACCCAAAAGAATTGGTAGAATAAAAGTACTCGAAATTGAAATAACACTAGGAAATATAATATAACCCCCAGAAAAGTAGGAAACATGTCGACCCCTCCAAAAAAAATATATATATTGAAGGAAATTACCTCAAAAGTCAAGCGAAGCGAGTTGCACGTTCACTAATGCCGAATGAATCGCTTCACTTTCTGTGTAGTACTGAGGCTTGATCCCATATACTCTACTTAGTTGCGTTACCAGTTGAACTTCATTGTGGGTCATGATGAGGACCTTTCCTTCATTCTTGCGATCTCTCTCTCGGCCGTGCGTTTTTGAAAAATGATTCTTCCAACGCTACTGCATCTAGCGTATCTTCTCTTGTATCGTTCTACCTTGCGTTTCATCTTCTTGACTTGGAGATTTACAGTCTCCATTTTCTCAAGAACACGTTCGCTCTCGTTCTTGACAACCACGTGTTCATCGTTGAATGCTTGATACTGAGCCAGGTGAGAAGCGCCTTGGAGCGCACTCTCCCTGATGTGATTTGTCGTCATGGTCCCGGTGATCACAATTGGAGTTGAGAGATTTCGATATGATGGAAACTGCAATTTGAATATGTTGAGCTCATATAATTCAACGCCGCATTCATTTCTATAAACTCCCCCCTTCTTTATTTATTTTAATTAATTTATTTTTTTCTTTTTTCTTTTTCATGGCAACTGAGAGGTTGAGATTAGAGCTGGCAAAATGGCCCCGGCCCGATGGCCCGGTCCGAGGTACCCGGGGTTATGGCTAGGTTGGACACAAAAATTATAGGGCCGAAAAAAATTGGGTCTAAAAACCCGCCCAGATGGCCCGTCGGGCCAACCGAACTTTGGGGCAAAAAAGCTCGGGGTTTCCGGGCCAAAAAAAGTCCGCTCGTATAGTAAACTTAATAGGACACTTTTAAGTGTCCCCATTTTAAAAATCACTATTATTTACTTAATTAGTATACTTTTAAGTGTCCCCATTTTAAAATCCACTATTATTCCCTTAATATGACAATTTTAAGTGTCCTAAATAGTAAATATCTTAAGTGTTATATTAAAGCTACTAAAAGCATAAAACAAATTGAAAAAATTACAAATATAGGAATTCTAGTGGGTTCATAACAGCTAATGAAACCTATACGATATCAAGAAGAAGAAAAAAAAGCAACTGAAATAGGGTAAAAAATGGACGATTTCTGTATAGTTCAAGAATCAAAGGTAGTTGAAAGAATACACGCTCGTAATTGAAAATAAGCGCAGACAATACACTAAAAAACCATCCAAGAAAACATGAGAACCAAAAAAATTTAATACCCACAAGAATTGGTAGTATTAAAGTACTCAAAATTGAAATAACACTAGGAAATATAAAAAAACTCCAGAAAAGTCGTAAACATGTCGACCCCTCCAAAAAAAAAAATATTGAAGGAAATTACCTCAAAAGTCAAGCGAAGCGATGCGCGTTCATTAATGCCGAATGAATCGCTTCACTTTCTATGTAGTACAGAGGCTTGATCCTATATATTGTACTAAGCTGCGCTACCAGTTGCACTTCATTGTGGGTCATGATGAGAACCTTTCCTTCATTGCGCAGTGCCTCTCTGGCTTCGTGCCGCTTTTCAGCAAATGATTCTTCCAACGCTACTGCATCTACCGTATCTTCTCTTGTATCGTTTTACCTTGCGTTTCATCTTCTTGATTTGGAGATTTACCGTCTCCATTTTCTCAAGAACACGTTCGCTCTCGTTCTTGGCAACCACGCATTTATCGTTGAATGCTTGATACTGAGCCAGGTGAGAAGCGCCGTGGAGCGCACTCTCCGTGACGTGATTTGTCGTCATGGTCCCGGTGTTCACAATTGGAGTTGAGAGATTTCGATATGATGGAAACTTCAATTTGAATATGTTGAGCTCATATAATTCATTGCCGCATTCCTTTCTGTAAACTCCTCCCTTATTTTTTTTTATTTTTTTTTCTTTTCCATGGCAACTGAGAGGTTAAGATTAGAGCTGGCAAAATGGGCCCGGCCCGTTGGCCCGGTCCGAGGTACTCGGGGTTAGGGCTAGGTTGGGCTAAAAAATTATAGGTCCGAAAAAAATTGGGTCTAAAAAAACCGCCCAGATGGCCCGTCGGGCCAATCGAGCTTTGGGGCAAAAACGCTCGGGGTTTCCTAGCCAAAAAGTCCGCCCGCATAATACACTTAATAGGACACTTTTAAGTGTCCCCATTTCAAAAATCACTATTATTTACTTAATTAGTACACTTTTAAGTGTCCTCATTTTAAAATCCACTATTATTCCCTTAATATGACTCTTTTAAGTATCCTAAATAGTAAATATCTTAAGTGCTATATTAAAGCTACTAAAAGGATAAAAAAATTGAAAAAATTACAAAAATAGGAATTCTAGTGGGTTCATAACAGCTAATGAAACCTATACGATATCAAGAAAAAAAAGAGCAATTGAAATAGGGTCAAAAAGAGACGATTTTTGTACAGTTCAAGAACCAAAGGTAGTTGAAAGAATACACGCTCGTAATTGAAAATAAGCGCAGAAAATACACTAAAAAACCATCCAATAAAACATGAGAACCCAAAAAATTCAATACCCAAAAGAATTGGTAGAATAAAAGTACTCGAAATTGAAATAACACTAGGAAATATAATATAACCCCCAGAAAAGTAGGAAACATGAATTACCTCAAAAGTCAAGCGAAGCGAGTTGCACGTTCACTAATGCCGAATGAATCGCTTCACTTTCTGTGTAGTACTGAGGCTTGATCCCATATACTCTACTTAGCTGCGTTACCAGTTGAACTTCATTGTGGGTCATGATGAGGACCTTTCCTTCATTGCGCAGTGCCTCTTTGGCTTCGTGCCGTTTTTCAGCAAATGATTCTTCCAACGCTACTGCATCTAGCGTATCTTCTCTTGTATCGTTCTACCTTGCGTTTCATCTTCTTGATTTGGAGATTTACAGTCTCCATTTTCTCAAGAACACGTTCGCTCTCGTTCTTGACAACCACATATTCATCGTTGAATGCTTGATACTGAGCCAGGTGAGAAGCGTCGTGGAGCGCACTCTCCCTGACGTGATTTATCGTCATGGTCCCGGTGATCACAATTGGAGTTGAGAGATTTCGATATGATGGAAACTGCAATTTGAATATGTTGAGCTCATATAATTCAACGCCGCATTCCTTTCTATAAACTCCCCCCTTCTTTATTTATTTATTTCTTTTTTCTTTTTCATGGCAACTGAGAGGTTGAGATTAGAGCTGGCAAAATGGGCCCGACCCGATGGCCCGGTTCGAGGTACCCGGGCTTAGGGCTAGGTTGTGCTCAAAAATTATAGCTCCGAAAAAAATTGGGTCTAAAAACCCGCCCAGATGGCCCGTCGGGCCAACCGAGCTTTGGGGCAAAAATGCTCGGGGTTTCCGGGCCAAAAAGTCCGCCCGCATAGTACCACTTAATAGGACATTTTTAAGTGTCCCAATTTTAAAAATCACTATATTTACTTAATTAGTACACTTTTAAGTGTCCCCATTTAAAAATCCACTATTATTCCCTTAATATGACACTTTTAAGTGTCCTAAATAGTAAATATCTTAAGTGCTATATTAAAGCTACTAAAAGAACAAAAAAAAAAGTGTTCTATTTTTATTGGGCGAGTTTAGCCCAAAAGTCGGTGGCTCGGATGAGGCTGGGCTCTGATTTTTTCGGCCCGATAGATTTTCGGGCGGACCGGGTCGGGCCGCATAGTACCCAAAGCCCGATGGGCTGCTACTTTTTCCCTCTAACTGAGATGTACCAAATTGTTTTGAACACGTAAATTTATTATCAAAAAAATTATTTTACAAAATTTTATTTGTCTATTATATTCCTACTATATATATGACTTAAAAGTAATAGTGTGATATAATATACCATTTATCTATTTCTTATTATAAAAGTGTGTATTCTTTCAAATTCTTATAATATCCTTACTCTTTAATTTTTTAAGGAAAATTTAATATATAATTATAAATTTATAAATTTTAATTTGGATTAAAAAATTCTAATTAAAAATTATTAATCTCCAATCGGATTAATAAATTTTACATATCTCCTAATTAACTACTCCTTCCGTCCCAACCAAGATGACCTATATTTCTTTTTGGGTTGTCCCACCCAAGATTGTCTGTTTTATTTTTAGGAAATAATTATCTCTTCAAAAGTTATGTGATCTACCTACTTTTTATCACTTTATATTTTTTTCCTAAATAATCGAAAAGAAATGGATCGTCTTCGGTGGGACGGATGAAGTATTAATTAATTAATTACTATTTTTTCAGTTGAGTTAATTACTAATTATTAAAGACACAGAATATAATATGCGTTTCACACCTCTCCGATAATAACGCTACCTTTATGCAACCTTGCTCTTCGATTTCGCTGATGCATCACTCTTCCATTTTATAGATCCGAAGCATAAGGTTAATTTCAGAATTAATAGTCCACAAAAACCAAATACATAGTTAAAATGTTCCCAACGCCTACAGTATGCATCGTACATAAATTCAACTAATTAACCATAGCTCAATAACATCAAGAAAATTGCACAAAATCACTCCAAAACAAACTACATTCGAGAAAATATTATTCACTAAAAAACACATATTGGTTTGTGGTGGAACTTAAAACTTAAAAGCACTACAAAAAAAAACCACAAAATCAGATTAGTTGTTAATTACCTTCTCCAAGAATTGAACTAACACCTTTCAGTGGCTGTTGCATCACTATTTCGTCTCGTCCTTAGGCCATCTCCAACCATACGCCAAATCTCAAAATGCAGAAGAAAACGCTCCAATCATACCGCATCCCCGGACTCAAAATGCAAGAATGTGATGGATTTAAGCAGTAGAACGCAAATTTATGCTTTCTACTGTTCACAAAACGCAAAAGATTGAAATATTGCAAATCGATCCTATATTTTGAAGAAGAAGAAGAAGAAGAAGAAGAAGAAGGAGGAGGAGGAGGAGGAGGAGGAGGAGGAAGAATGGCGAAGAAGAAGAAGGAGGAGGAAGAATGGCAATATGTAATAATTACTTGGTTGTGTTTAGTTTATCTCTTAAACAGCCGTGCTTGGCTGTGTTTAGTTTAGCTCTTAAACAGCCGTGCTTGGCTATGTTTAGTTTAGCTCTTAAACAAAATTTGTTAGTTGTTAGGTTAGTTACAAGTTGTTAGATTTTTAATTTTTTAAAATGGATCTTGTGGGCACTGATGGATTAAAATGGATGTTTATTTTTAATTTTTTTAGTTATTGTGGACTATTATTTTTAATTTAAATAAGATTCAAAATTATTAAATTAAGTGTAGTGTATTGATTTATTGATTTATTTTTTAAGTTAGTGTATTTTTTTATGTACTACAATATTCATAATAAATAGAACAATATTAATAATACAAAAACTACATTTCATAACATAATATAAATTTAAAAAACTTACATTCTAATACTCTAATAAAACAAACAACAGACAATAATAAAATAAACATAAATATCTAATACTTAACCATAAAACACACAATAAACTATTAAACTATATGCCGAAATAGATCTCTAATAAGGAACAGATCTAATAGTCTGGTAAATCAGAACCAGATCCTCCAATATTGTTGAAATATGAAGGATATGCACCAGTTGCAAAAGGATTTGGTTGAATACACCAACTCCTAGTGTTGAATGACAATGTATTTCATTTGCTTTAAATTAATATGTATGTTGTGATTTAATTTAATGCATATGTTGTAGTTTAATTTAATGTATTTTTTTAATCGTGTAATTTTCTCTTATTTAATAAATAATAAATTTTGCATATTATTTATTTGTTTATTTATTAATAATCAAGTTTTGATTATTAATAAATATATTTATATAAAATTAGTAATTAAATTTTTTGTGCTAGTATGTAATTTGAAGAAAATATATAGGTATGATTGTAAAAGTATAAAAAGTAGTGTGAAAAGGAATATATGAAGAATATTCTTTTGGGTTGGAGATGAATTACTGTTTGATGTGACATATACTGTAAAATGGGTTTGAGTTTGGAGTAAACTGTTGGAGATGGCCTTATTGAGCAATTCTTTTAAAATGAAGAACATGGTTGAACCAGTTAAAAAAAATGGGGACTCTAAAAGATTGATGTGCTGAGAATCTTGAGATAATTGAATTTTGTTAGAATAAAGGTGGGCTGAGGCTCAATAGATAAATAAATGTTCAATTATCAAACTGACTTTTGAGTCAGCAATTAACTTCTTATCTTAAACTGGATTTACTAGTATAATTAAGTTTCACTCATTCCAGCTTGTCTACTGGATGAAGCAAATAAAAGAAAAAGGATTGCATGGTATTAGGCTGCTGCAGCTAGATCAGACTCAACATATAGAACAAAAAAAAGAAGAGACGAGGCTGTGGACACTGGACAGTAAGGGTATCGGCTGTTTGCCTCCGAGAAGCCGGATCAGAACATACCTTTCCCAGTTTTAACAATGCAAGGGCATTTGGTCTAGTGGTATGATTCTCGCTTAGGGTGCGAGAGGTCCCGAGTTCAATTCTCGGAATGCCCCATTATTTTCATTGTGCTTTAATGTTTTGGTTCAATTTTTTCTCGAAGTATTTTTGTTATGCTTTAATTTTTTGGTTCAATTTTTTTCTCGATTATTTTTGTTATGCTTTAATTTTTGGGTTCAATTGCGATGCATGATAATAGTTTGTAGTTAAATGAAATAATGAAAGACAAATAACAAAATTATAAATTAAAAAATCGAAATGTAAAATTATAAAATGTGTAATTGAATTTCAAAAATTGACTATCAGACTTGGAAGATAGTAATATTAAAATTTTAGTTAATTCAAAAAATTTAATTTTATTTATAAACTCCTAATGTATTATATTGTATTAGTTATGAAATGTAAATTTTAGATATATAGTAAAATCAAGTCGCAGTAATTAAATTTTTTAGAAGACCAAAGTTAGAAAAATTACTAAATCCAAAAATAAAATTTCCGTTCATCATGGGATTCGATCCTAGGTATAAATTCTAAATTTTTAGATTCAATAATTTTCTTAATGTATGCATTCACTTTTATACAAATTTTCATGATTCTTAATTCTTACGTTAAAATAATTTTATTTAAATCACACACTATATATATATAGGGGTTGGTTATATGAAAAGCTCTTAATGTATTTAAAATAAGAATAGTAGCACATCTTTCATATTTGTGTAGTAGACAATAAGAATTACTATATCGCATATTGGTTTAGCATATTTAATCCATTCGTAGACATATCTAAATATATTAGTTTAGCACATATTTCATTCTTGATAGCACAAGAAGAGTTATAGTGTTGCACAATAATCCATGTAGCACACAAAACACAAAACCGAAGCACACCGAAAATTAAATCTCAACCATTGATATAGCAAATCAAAGGCCCAGATTCATTCCTATTTCCTACCAAATTATCCATTCCTACATGATCCATCTCCTATATATATATATATATATATATATATATATATATATATAGGAATGGATCAAATGAGAACTCCAACTTTTTGAGAACTAAGAATTAATGTGGTCCATTCATTTTTATAATATAATGGTCAAGAGTAATTATAAATAGTTAATTATCCTCATATTTTAATGATAACCATTTAGCCCTAAAATCAAGGATTTGTATATTGATTTTCGTAATTATTCTCGTATGCATAATTACTACGATTACATGAACAACATTATGAATTACATGAACATAACAATGAATTGGAATGAATAGCATGCACAAGAACTATGATTATATGAATAACAACATGAATTATCTGAACAACGAAAAATAGAATGTAAAATATCCAAATAGCGAAAATTTAGGATTTAACTATTTTTATCATTAAATAATTATGAGTCGTCCGATCTTATTTAATCTAACGGTGGATATTGGTTCTTAGTTCTTATCTAAGAGGTGGTTCTCTATAACCAACCCCTATATATATATATATATATATATATATATATATATATATATATATATATATGGGAGGTTAACATGAGAACCAAAAATGATGAATCAAGTGGGAAAGTTCTTGAATAAAAAAAAATGAATTTTAAGCCTCATGGGATTCGAACCCTGGTGAAAATTTTGAATTTTTGGATTCAGTAATTTTCCCAACGGATTCATTAACTTTCATAGTAAATTCATTTTGTTTATAAAGAATTTTCGTAGTTCTTAGTTCTCACGTTAAAATTGTTTCTTATTTGAACCTCATGCTATATATATATTATGCTTTCTCAAACCAATCTCATTTAGTTTATTTTATAGACATTCATGTAATGAGACCTCATTCTTGTGGGAGTAAGATCAAGAGTTCAATACCCACTGCACCTTTTCCGAGTCTAAAATAAAATAATCTCATTTACTCTCATGTACACCCGATCGATTTTCCTAAGATTCACTTTCACATTTTAGATTCGACTAGTGATACAACAGTGCCTGAGAACATTTTATGTTCTAGATCTGAAATCAAATATAAATATATAAAATTTATAATTGATCGATCTTAATTTCATGAGGAAATAAATGCTGAAGAACACCAAAGATTTACGTGGTTCGATCTATGAATAAGATCTACGTCCACGGGCAAGAGAGAGAATATGTGTATTGAGAGTGTGAAGCAATTACAAAGAGAGTGAATGAATCTATGTCGTCTAATCTAGCCTCTATTTATACACAATGTATTGACCTAGATCTCGAATCCAAGTCTTCTCCAACTAGGATTCGAGATCCTATCCTCTTGAATTAGGATTCTTTTAGATATGGGTGAGCTTCTGCGTTCCCACCGGCTTCAGAGTCTTCATGGGCCGAACTTGTCGAGCCGAGCTTGATGTCGAGGTTTACTTGTATTGGGCACGATGCTTGGGCACAGTAGTTGGGCCGTATCCTATCATAACCCCCCAAAAAGACGCAGAAACGAGGTCATCTTTGGATTGGGGTTGTTGTGACGAGCGGGGGTTTGGACGATCTTACACATTCTTTTCATTGTCGACTTTGTGCTTGTCGATGCTTTTGACGTCGTATGTCGAATCTTTGTCTTGTGCGCGTCGCCGAGGTCTTTTGTTTGTATCTCGGGCGAGGTGTCACGGCTTATGCACCGGGCGTCATGCCGAGGTCTTCGACCGCTTCACCTAACGAGGCGTTATGCCGAGGTCTTATGACCGCTTCACCTAACGAGGCGTTAAGAGGTCTCTGGCCGGCTTCACCCGACGGGCGTTATGCCGAGGTCTTTGACCGCTTCACCCGACGCAGGCGTTATGCCGAGGTCTTCTCGATCGCTTCACCGTCGAGGCGTTAAGCCGAGGTCTTCATCGGCTTCACCGACGAGGTGTTATGCCGAGGTCAAGACGGATTTTCCGCCGTTCTTTGAGTCTTGGGCGGGATACGCATTTAATGCGCATTAAATTGGCAACGGTTGGATTCCCGATAAAGTGCATATTAGGGGAATGTCTTCCTTGATACGCAATATCTCTTATCACTTGCCTTCTTCATTTCTCTGATTTTCAAAAACCCTCGCTCTCATGCGAAACACTTTATTCCGCGCCATTGACGATTTGAAGCTTCTGTCTTGTTCTTCGATAAACAAAAGTAAGTAATGGCTACTTCTTCTCATAACAAGTCGCCTGAGCGTCAAATCGTGTCTGTTTCCCCGTCTGATTTAGTGTCTCTGCCTGTTTTTACTCGCATTCATATGCCTCTTTCTGAGTGTAGTCTGCGATTCCCCTCAGTGGGGGATTGCGGTAAAGTGTCTTCTTTTTCTTCAATCCTAAGTATTTCTGACATTAGGGATATATGTTTTCAATATAGTATTCCCTCTAGTATTGAGCTAGTTGCCCCCCGTCCGGAGGATAGGGCTTGTGCCCCTCCGGACGGTTTTATTGCTGTGTACGAGGACAGCCTTAAAGCTGGTCTTCGTCTTCCTTACCCTTATGTATATGTTGAGTTCCAAGAGATGTTCGGCCTATCTCTTGCCCAACTCTCGCCGAACTCATTCCGGCATATGACTGCCCTAGGTGTCTATGCCTATAGGCATAATTTTCCTTTTACCTTGGGGCTCGTCCTTCGCTTTTTGCAATTGAAGGGCGGTTCGGGGTGGTATTATCTATCACCCCGTAGGAACTTCAAAGCCAAGATTAAATCAAAGATCTCCAACTGGCAGAAGAAGTTCTTCTTCTGTCGGTTTGAGGGACATATGGAGTTCCCATGGCGATCTGATAAGATCGCCGATGTGTATGTCGACAAGGGCTTCGGTGACTTGGAGGAGGC
The DNA here is from genome assembly GCA_036937905.1 of Salvia rosmarinus. Lineage (NCBI taxonomy): Eukaryota > Viridiplantae > Streptophyta > Magnoliopsida > Lamiales > Lamiaceae > Salvia > Salvia rosmarinus. The sequence continues at coordinate 65,634 of JAODLM010000202.1, forward strand.
GCTGGACAAAATTGGCCTTGTTGACGAGGTCTTCTCCGAGGCCGAGCTTGCGGCGGGCTTAGCCCTTATGATCCTACCTCGGGGTGGAGTCGGTGAAGGTGAGGCCTCTTCTTCTCTTTTTTCTTTATTTCATGAGTTACGTATTGATCTTGACCCATGTATTTCCTTGTAGTGAACTCTTGAAGGAAGAAGAAGAAGAAAGGAAGCCGATCTCGTGGCGAACCGATCTCTGTGGCGAGCCGAGGTCTCCGACCTTGAAGGATTTCGAGGACATGCCGAAATGATGGGGCCTTGAGATCCCCTTCGCCGCAGCCACTCAAGCGCTTGAAGAGGCGGAAGGATGTAATCCATGAGTCTCGATTCTGCCGAGGTGAGTCGAGATCATCGGTTCCAAGTCGGCCTCCTCTCTTTCGAGTATGTACTTGTCCTTATACTTTGTGCGTAGTAACCAAATTGTGTTCTTTTGACTGATGTATATTTTGTATAGGGGTCGAGGACGTGGCGGCCGAGTGTCAAGAGTATCCGATCTTATATCGGATTACTTGAAGGGCGCCGTTCGCGGTTTGACGGGTGGCCGGTATGCTCGGGAGGTGGAGGAGTCGAATACCCTCCTCGCTCGAAAATGTCCGAGGCCGAGGCTAAGATCCGGACCTCGTCAAGCGAGCGGATCACGACGGCCATTGAGGCGGCGGCTAGGGCCAGTCGGAGGCGGTAGTGGAGGAGGCGGCAGGCCGAGGCGGCTAGGGCCGAGGTTGCCTCGATGAAGGTGAGGTGGAGCAGGTTCGCCGTCGGGAGGCGGACATGGCGAGCTCTCGGGAGAAATGCTTCGCGCCGCGGAGAGGTGTTTCTGTCGGCGAGCTTCTCGGGATGGTCTCGGGCGGTGATGTGCTTAACAAGCGCTGCCGTCTCGGGCAATCGAAGAGGTCGCCGAGGACTACCCAGATCTGGACAAAGCCAAGTATGGGTGCGAGGAAACCGAGGATCTTTGTCTGAGGCAGACTGCTTGATGTGCTCGTCCGCGGCTGAAGGAGCTTCCGTGCTTGCGAGCCTTGCCTCTTCCTCCGTTGTTTTGTCCGCTGGAGTGCATGCGCTTGTCCGTGGATCGGGATCCCCACCGGAGCTTTATTGGTGATCATGCAAAGGGGTCGGGAGGCGGTGACGCTCGGGCGTCGAGACTCCGTAGTTCCCAAGAGGCCGGTGAGGCTATCCGAGCTTGGAGGCGGCGAACGTGGACATGGCGAAGCTTAGGAGGGTCGATTGATCCTGCATCTTTTTCACCCTTTTTTTTTTTTTTTTTTTTTGAATGTAAATGTGTCTGATTTTTGCTAAGGGCATGTTAATAAAATGACAAGTTTATGTTAAGAACTTATCTTTTTATTGATTGTCTCTGAAATGCTTGATCTTCTCCTTGGTTGAACCGATCGAAGACCTATCGCGGGCTCTTGAGTTGAAAGAGGTCGAACTCATCCATATAAAGGCGGCTTGGCCACGTCTGGTAGTCCGATGTCAGCATAGAGCCCTCGGAGAGCTGTGACGCTCCGAGCTCGCCTTTTGGGAGGAGGCGTTCGAGGTCGCCAGGAGAGGCGAGGTGATAGCCAGGAGCATGCAGAGTCGAGGAGGTTATCCACAAAATGGTGGGATAGCGATCCGGAGGTTGAAGCGAGGTTGTCGAGGCTGCCCGTTGTTCGAGTGCAGGCGCGAATATGGTCGGACCTCCCGGCAATTCACGATCTGCTGAATTAAAAGGCTGGGAGCATATACAAGATCGCATCGCCGACAACCACAGCTCGGCGAAATACTTCGACGGGATGCAGAGGCCTCTTCTTCTGCCGGAGCTTCTCAGTCTAGAATAAATGAACCACATTATGACGATCCGGAGTGGCGCGCACAAGAGAGGCGTGCTATTGCCCTTGAACGTCGTGGACCCTCCATGCGTCGAGACCGGGCGTCATCAAGTGGCCGAGGCCGAGCTCGCAGAGCTGCTTCGTCAAGTGACCGAGGTCGCTCTGGCCGGGCCCGTAATATTGACCGAGGACGAGGTAGAGGTAGGATTAGCATAGATGAGCTGCTGAATTCCGATTTTTCTAGGGATTGGCTCAGCTTTTCCCGATCCGCTCCGTCCTCGTAAAATGTAAATGTAACTGTACATCTTTTATTTAATAAGAATGGTTTCTTATTGACTTTGTATTTGAACAAGAGTAATATCGAAGTAGTTAGTCCTCGTGAAATTCATTTGAAAGAAATCGTTTTAAATGAAGGTAGGGGTTCCTGTTTTTGCCGAGGTCGTCGGGAGGGTGGTCCTTCGTCTACATAGAGAACGCTTGAACTAAGCGAAGGTAGTCGATCTCGTATGTAGGAATGGTTCTGTTTTTTGCCGAGGTCGTCGGGAGGGTGGTCCCTTCGTCTACATAGAGAGAGCAGCTTGAAATAAGCGAAGGTAGTCGATCTCGTATGTAGGAATGGTTCACTGCTTTTTTCGAGGTCGTCGGGAGGGTGGTCCCTTTCGTCTACATAGAGAGAACGCTTGAAATAAGCGAAGGTAGTCGATCTCGTATGTAGGAATGGTTCTGCTTTTGCCGAGGTCATCGGGAGGGTGGTCCCTCGCCTACATAGAGAGCGCTTGAAATAAGCGAAGGTAGTCGATCTCGTATGTAGGCATCTGGCGTTTAGATTTACATTCGTATGAAACGAATGTAATCGACCTCCGTCGAGGAATTTGTCCTCCGTGAGGGTAAATAATGTGAAGATTAATTATGCATTAGTAATGAGTAGAACTCGTAAAAATAAAGATTTTATTGATAAAAGATGGCGCGACCACCAAATAAGACGGACTCTAAACAGGACTTTAAAAATATGACCGAACAAGACCCGACCCTTGACAACATGCATAATATTTCTTCGGATGGATGATGTGCCATGCGTTGGGTAATTGCTCACCGGACAATTGAGCGAGCTTATAGGCCCTTTGCCGGACTTCGTCGACCGGTGAGGTCCTTCCCATGTGTTCCACTTCCGAGTTGCAGGCGGCTTTCTTGACTTCATTATGTCGAGATGCGAGTCGCCCACTGGAATTGTCGGTTTTAACACTGCTGGTTGTAATACCGAGCTACTTGTTGCTTGTACCGAGCTTCCTGATGTGGCGAGGTCTCTCTTTCTTCGAGTAGGTCTAGATCACTCGTAGATTTTCTCCATTTGCTTGACGAGAGAAGTCGATAATGCGAGGACTCGGTACTCCGATCTCTGCGAGGATCCTTTGCTTGGTTCCATACACCAAACGTATGGTGTTTCTCCGTTTGAGGTCCGGTGTTGTTGATGCGACCATAAGACACATGGTAGGTTTTCCACCCGAGGCCTTTAGCTCGGTCGAGGCGAGTTTTTAGACCCTTACGATGGTCTGTTGGTAACCGGTCGACCATTTGCTTGAGGATGGGCCACCGAGGTGAACTTTGTTGGATCCAAGCTCTTGACACCAATCTTTGAATGTCTTATCCGTGAATTGTGTTGGATTATCCGAAAGGAGGATATGGGGATCTTGAAGCGACACACTATGTTCTTCCATACGAAGTTGAGGCGTTCTTGCTTGTGATTTTCGCGAGGGCTCGAAACACCCACTTCGTGAAGTAGTCGATCGCAACAATTAAAAATTGGGTCGTCACGGTGCTTTACAAAAGGGCCCACAATGTCGATCCCCATTGCATAAGCGGCCAAGGGCTGCATGCGGAGGTGAGGTCGGTGCAGGGTAGCAGGTGCGTTCCCATGGATTTGACACTTGGACACTTTTTACGAGGTCCGTTGAGTCTTGGAACATTGTTGGCCAATAGTATCCCCATCGCATGACTTTCTTTGACAAGGCTCGGGGTCCGATGTGGCTTCATACGAACCTTCGTGTATTTCTCGTAGAACGTAATTAGCTCGGTTCGACCTAAGCACCTTAAGAGGTTGGAGATATGACTTTACAGTATAGGACTCCCTGCTCAATTGTATATCGCAGAGATTTGTTCAGGATCCTCCTAGCCTCCAGCTTGTCGTGGGGCAGTTCGCCCTTCTCCAAGTACTCTCGAATGGGAGTCATCCAATTGGGTTCTTCATCCGAGACTATGTTAACCTCGGCTCCGTCTTCGGCATCGTTTATGCTCCTGCTTTGGACTTCCTCTACTGGCGGGTTCGTTGATGACGAGGCCAATTTACTTAAGATGTCAGCTCGGCTATTTTGCTCCCTTGGGATGCGAACTATCTGGAAGTGTGAAAAGTCCGTTCTTGAGCTTTTTGCTTTTCAAGATACTTCTTCATTCATCGCTTTTTGCCTCGTATTTTCCCAACATTTGGCTTCTGACGACTTGAGAATCGTTGTGAACTTGCGGCTCGTATCTGGAGACTTTGAGCAAGGCGAAGTCCCGCGATCGATGCCTCGTACTCCACTTCGTTGTTCGTATTTTGAATGTGAACCGAAGTGGTAAGCGATTTCTTGGTTGTCAGGCCTAGGGAGTAAGATACCGCTCACGTGCTGTTTTCCCGTAAGCCGTCAGCGTAGAGTTGCCGGCCTTTCTTCGGTGTTTCAACCACGGGTTCGGCTTTGGCATCGTCGTCACGGATTGGTGGGCTTGGTTTTTCGGCGAGTTAGCCTCGGCAAGAAATCCGCTAGGGCTTGACCTTTGATGGCTGGCGGGCGAAGGATATATCGTGCTCGCCCGGTTCGATTGCCCATTTCGCGATTCTCCACGATGCTTGGGCTTAAATCAATACTTGCCAAGTGGGTAGTCGGTGAGGACTTGTATCGATGTGCATGGAAATGCGGACGTAGTCTCCTCGCGGCATTTACCAATGCTAAGGCAAGCTTCTCGGTGATACCTCGTTTCGGACCTTTTAGTGCTCGGTGATGAAATACACGGGGCGGACGTCTTCTTCTCGCATGCAGATCGCACTTATGGATTCGTCGAGGCGGCGAGGTAGAGGAAAGGACCTCTCCCTCTTTCGGGACGGATAGAGTGGGGAGCTCGGCGAGGTAGCTCTTGAGGTCTTCGAAGGCGGACCTGTGCACCTCATCCCATGAGAATTTCGGGGCTTTTTTGAGTACCTTGAAGAAGGGTAGCTGCTTATCCGCGGCTTTTGAAAGGAAGCGGCTTAGTGCGGCTATGCAGCCTGTCAGCTTGTGTACGTCATGGATAGTCTTCGGCATCTTCATTTCCAAAATGGTTTGGACCTTGGTCGGGTTTGCTTTTAGCCCTTCTTGTGAAACCCAACACCCTAAGAACTTTCGGCACCGGATATAAACGTGCATTTACGGGGATTGACTTTAGGTTGATTTTCAGAAGAAGCCGAGGACGATCCGGAGGTCGGCCACACATGCGACTTCTTCCTTGCTTTTGACGACGATGTCGATCTCGATACCTCCACATTCCGACCTATGTAGGGTGAAATATTTTGTCCACCATCCTTTGATAGGTAGCCCTGCATTTTAAGGCGAATGGCGTCTTTTATATCTGAAGACCCAAGTCGGTAATGAAGGCCGTCTTGGCTGCGTCTTCGTCGTCCATCGGGACTTGGTGATACCGCTTTGTATAAGTCCAAGAAAAAGACTTCAGACCGACCAACGCGTCGACCTTCTTGTCGATGTTGGAAGGGATAGCAATCCTTTAGGCAATGCTTGTTGAGGTCGGTGTAGTCAATACACATTCGCCATCCCTCCTCCTTTCTTCACCATCACGGGTTGGCTATCCGGTCGGATATTTGACCTCGAGCAAGATGCGTGCTTTTAATAGTGGTTCACCTCGTCATGAATGACTTGGTTCCGTTAAGTGCGAAGATTCTTTGCTTTTGTCGAATCGGCTTTATGTTCGGGTCGATGTTGAGCGGTGGTGATGATACTCGGCGAGACTCGGTCGTATGTCGAGGAGACCAAGCAAACACGTCCGGAATTCCCTTAGGAGTTGGATGATCGATCCTTCACTTCGGTGTCGTGGTGAAACCAACCCGACGACCTTCAACGGCTCGTCTTTGTACAATCGACCTCTTCCACCGACCGCCGGGGAGTGGCGATGTCTTCGGACTCAACTCTTGGGTTTCTTTAATTGCTATGCACTGTGGGTCTTTGGACCGAGGTCCCGCACCTCGTAAAACAACTTGCATATATTCGGGCTTGCTTGATCGATCACTTCGGATCACGGCTGTTCCCCGTGGTGGGTATTTTTATCGTCGGTGGTACGTTGAGCATACCATTTACAAATGTTCACCAATCTCGCCCTAGTATGATGTTATCGGCGAGTTGGCCTTCACCTGAACACCACCTTTGTCGAGGTCGTTGGTGCTTTCCCACCGTGACGGGTAGCTCGATTATTCATACAGGCGCGTCTCTTCCTCGACGAAGCTTCGAGTGGCGGCGGGGCTTGTGCGAGGCGCGTCTTCCACTCCTAGCTTGTCAAAGCATTCCTTAAAGGATGCTCACCGACGCCTTGCATTGTCGATGTAAACGCTTCACCAACTTATTTGCGACCACTACGGATCACCAATGCATCCCGATGGGAGTCGTCATGAACGGGTCGTCTTGGAGAAGGTGATCGCCTCGTCCTTCTGAACCTCTTATTGGTAGGTTATTGGTCAGGACTTGGCATCGGCCTTGAGGGAGGACTTCGTGACTCCACGAGCCCCGTAATTGTGGAATCACCCGTCATATTGGGGCTCGCCATCTCCTTCTTCGCTTTGTAACTTTTTTTTTTGTGAGGGCACAATTTCCTCTTCCTCCTTTTAGTCTTTTGGCTTTGGTCGGCTTGGCGACCCTGTCCTCGGTATTTCTTCAGGGATCCGTCCTGAACTAGCATCTCTATTTCACCCATGAGCTCTTTGCACTCTTCGATGTCGTGCCCGTAATCATCATGGAATGAGCAATATTTATCCATAGGTCGGCACCTCTTTCCTCCTGTCATCGGTCGAGGCTTCTAGCAGTTCATGGGAGTCGCGTAGATTTCTGCTCTCGGCTTCGTCAACGGGGTGTATTGAGGTCGTTCCGAGGCGTCGCGCGGACCGAGCCTGGACTTTATCGGACGATGTAATCTGTCCAAGGCGCTTCGCCGGCCTTGGTTCCGATCTTCCCTTCCTTCGTCTCTTCTTCCTCTTTCCGAAGGTCCTGCCTTGTCTGCTTCGCGCTTTCTCTTGTCAGCCTCGTCCGCTTTGGCGAACCGGTTGGCTATCGCCCACCACTCTGTTGCGATCTGAGGCTCGATTTGACGATCTCTCGGTATAAGGCCCCCGGCAAGATGCCGTTTTGGAAGGCCGAGATGACTAACAGGTCGTTCACGTCTTCGACCTTCAAGCACTCCTTGTTAAACCTTGTCATGAAGTCGTTGATGGACTCATTACGGCTTTGCCTTATGGTGAGGAGCGTGTCGACGACGTTTTGATTCCGCTTTTGGAAGAACCTTGGGAAGGCGACCATCAGTCGCGATAGGGCCGATGCTTCCGTGAGGTAGGCTGTCGAACCACTGCGGGCGTTGTCGACGAGTAACTCCGGAAGAGTTTACACATGTGACCGAGTGAGCTTTTGGTTGATCATGTTGTATTGAACTGCGAGGAAGTTCTGTGGATCCTCGACCCGTCGTGAGGCGATGCTTGTACCCGTACTTATCAGGAGAGAAGTGTTAGTATTCTATTTGAGAACGGGGTGGCTATCTTCCGTATCCATCGAAGCCGTCCTCGGAGATCGGGACGGAGTTCGACGATCGAACTCGTTTAGGTGACTCGGACCGACTTCGCGACGACCACGATGCCTTTTCTGCGCTGCCGTCCCCGAGATCGGGCGGAGTTCACTGGATGGATTCTGGCGACTCGGGCGGCTTGGCGGTGATCACGACGTCCTCTCCGCGCTGCTCGTTCCTCGCGCGGTCGGTTTGGGCCCCACCTCGCCAGATGCCTCGATCTAGATGAGGCTTGGTGTTCCGTTCTTCAGACGTGGCCGACCACACCGAGGAACTGGAGAAAACTCTCCTTATTTTTCTCGAGAAATCCCTTGACGACGTCGTCAAGGTTTACTTGCGGAGCCGGAGGTTCCCCTGGATTATTGCTACGATTGCCTTCGCTATGGCAACCTGCCTCCTGCAGGACGGGGTGTCCGTGCTCGTCAAGACTTTGGATATGCTCCTCGGGGGTTTCCTCTCTGATTGGGCTCTTCCCGAGTTGAGCTCGGCGTTCCCTTTCGCCGTCAGCGTTGTTATTGCCGGCGACGGTCCTGGATGCATGGCTTCTGGTGTACCTGGTCATGATTATTTCCTTGTAAACGGTGGTTGATCGAAAACACAAAATTTCGCTTCCCACAGACGGCGCCAGTGATCGATCTTAATTTCGCAAGGGAAATAAATGCGCAAGAACACCAAAGATTTACGTGGTTCGATCTATGAATAAGATCTACGTCCACGGGGCAAGAGAGAGAATATGTGTATTGAGAGTGTAAGAAGCAATTACAAAGAGAGTGAATGAATCTATGTCGTCTAATCTAGCCTCTATTTATACACAATGTATTGACCTAGATCTCGAATCCGAAGTCTTCTCTAACTAGGATTCGAGATCCTATCCCTTGAATTAGGATTCTTTAGATATGGTGAGCTCATGCGTCCCACCGCTTCTGTGAGTCTTCATGAGCCGAACTTGTCCAGCCGAGCTTGATGTCGGGTTACTTGTATTGGGCACGATCTTGGGCGCAGTAGTTGGGCCGTATCCTATCAATAATATTATTTATAAATATTACGCAGTTACATTACACTAAAAGCAAAACACGATCATGATACAAAATCATCGTCCTCGTCTCGAACCAAGGAAAACGAGACAACGGAACTACTCAACTCGACCACATCAGTACCTGTAATCATCTTCGTAGCTGTAGCTCTCGTTATGGAAGGCGTAGTTACTAGTCCTTGGAATGGTGTCCCTGGACTGGTCGGAAATGGAAAACCATGAATCATGTCATAAAATTGGGAAATAGTTTACGACAAAGATTAGATCAGGTGTTGTCCCTGCTGGAGCCAATGCTTCATTAGACGTTCAGAGATTGAAAAATGAGGTAACATTTGTCCAATTCTCATGAAACACGATTTTCTGGCATTTGTGAGCTCGAATGTAGTTTGATGCAAAGATCACATGATGTGCCAGCTTACGGATCTCAAGCTCTCTGTTGATTCGTTGGAGAAGGAAAGAGATTTTTACTTTGCCAAATTGAGGGACATTGAAATACTTTGCCAGACACCTGAGTTGGATAATTTTCCAGTAAGAATTTCTCACTGTATTTGGTTTTGTAGATTGTTACAAGTCGAAAATGCTAGAAACACACAGAGATATGTAGGCTTTGTTGTTACGTCTATTTTTTGCTCGACATAAAAGTCTAGTCTAGCTTGAACGGGCTTTCAGTAATTGGACCATTTGAACATTGGAAAAAGAGTGAAAATTGTAGAATAGCCTAGAAAAAGGATTATCTAGAAATCTAAGAGTGAAAATTATAGAATAACCTAGAAATAGAATTATCTAGAAATCTATCAAACAAAGGGGTGACTTTTGTGCCTATAAATATGTATGTTCTTTGTCGTAAAAGTTGAGAGAAATGAAATGAAGTAAAATATATAATTTGAATTTCACTCTCCCAAACCTTATTGCCTTAACAAAATTATTGCCATTAAATTAAATATATAAAAGCTAGTGGTAAGATTGGCAAATCATGTTGGAAAAGGTGTACTGAGCGATGCTGATGCTTGCGGGCGTATTACAACGTGAAAGCAGAAGGTAGGAGATCAAAACTAACAATGAATTTGAAAATGCAGTAAATACAATCGAAATCAGAAAAGCTGTAACAGATGCCGAGTCGAGGAGGCCTCTTTCCATAAGACGAGATCGCCCGGTAGTGCTCTCGGTTACGGCGTATCGTCCCCAAAGATGAAACAGCGTCTCGTAGGTGGCAACACCGCAGACCAACGACTCCGTGAACCGGACGGAGGCGAGGCGAGCTTGACACGAAAATATGTATGCAGGAGTGCTCTAGGTATCTTTGGAATGCTTTTGCGATTGATAGCTTATCTTTGAGAGACATGTCCTATTTATAGGCGTCGTCCCTCATGGGAAACATCTTTGAGTCAACACCCGCATTGATGTCGGGTGTTACGGAGTTATGTCCCCTATTGAGTCTTGGCGGTTTACGGAGACAACGTGGGCACGTTTCCGCAGAGCCATCATGTCGAGGCGTTATCGACGGTTCTGACGAATCTGGACAACGCGTGCGTCCGTGTTCATTGGGCGTGTCCGGGCGTCTCTTCAAGTGCAAGCAGCCCAACGGATTGGGCCACGAGTTGGGCCTCGGACCAACTCCATCGCCATGGCAGCCCAGCGGATCGGGCTACACGGTGGGCACCGGACCAACTTCATCTTTGGGCTCGATCAAACGTTGATCCAAAATATAAGGACAATGGGCCACGGAACCAGCCCACGAAGCAAGCCCACGAACAGGCCCAAAGAATGCCCAAAGACCACCCAAAGACCAATGCAAGATCCAAGATCCAAGATCCAAGATCCAAGATCCACGATCCACGATCCACGGACCACGGACCACGGCGGAACGGAACCGAACCGGCCGAGCCGAGCCGGAGCCGGGCGGGCGGGCCGGGCGGGCACGGCGCTGGCGCGGCGGCGGCGCCGGGCGCCGGCCGCCGGCACCGGCCGGGCAGCATGGCGGCGTGTCGTACAAGGCTTTCCAACCCCATCACTTGTGCACATAATTATACTAAGTGTTCAATGACCCACTTATATAGACAATTAATGAAGGTACATTAATCAATGTGGGATAAGGATTAATTAATCCATGCTTATCCCATTAATCACATAACTCCATGTTTAAGTGACCAACTTTGATCCATTATTTCTCACCACCGAAATCGGTTTGAGAATGTGAATACACCACGATCATCTACTCGGACGTAGATCGACCCTATGCCGCTTAATTTCACAAAATTAAACGTTACGTCACTCAAAATCTTGGTCAAAGTAGCTTCCTGGAAACTTGACCACATATATAATATTATATATATATGCACGCGATTTTCAACAATCCCCCACATGAGTGGAAATAGCCATATGCATGATGCAGACACAGCTCAGTCCTCAAGAGATGTTAAAATATTTGGACAGTGGTTTATGGCCTTGAACCTTCCATAGTTAGTACCATCGAGTACAGGCGGATTAGTGGACACGATGCTTGAACTATTCCCCCACAGCGTGCTGAAACAATGGTATTAACACTTTAACACCTCAACCTCATCCGTTCTCACGTTTGATTCCATTTTGGCCATGGACATCCACTTTGGATTCATAAGTGTTTTGTTTGAAGCGGCCCCACTTCGCACTTACATAGGTGATTCTTTACCGAGTATCTTGCCATACTCAACCTCGCCGAGGTATCTTAGAATCATTGAGTCAACGACTCAACCTCACCACTAAGCAAGTTTTTCAACACTCGTTTGCTTTCTGGGGAACAGACTAACTTGAGTGTTTATACACGAACTCATATAGCTTAGTTCTCCCATTGAACCAAGTTCTTGGGATCTCCAAATATCATGGTTGGGTTACCACTATGATTGTTCTTAAGATGTGGATTTTAGTCCCATTCCTCTAAAGAACTTGATCATTTGATCCCGGTTCAACCTTTGGTTAATCGGATCTGCCAGATTATCTATCGACTTGACATAGTCAATTGATATAACCCCACTGAGATCAAATGCCTCACGGTATTATGTCGCCGACGATATGTCGAGACTTACCATTATACAAACCACTTTTCGCCTTCCAATAGCTTGGCTATCACGGTGAATCATCGCCGGTGGCACGGGTTTAGACCAACATGGAATATCTTCCAAAAATTACAGAGCCACTGGCTTTCTCACCACTTTATCCAAAGCTATGAATTACGATTCCATGGTGGATCGGGCTATACACGTCTGCTTCGTGGATCTCAAGAAACAAAGACACCTCCAATCGTGAACACGCACTCCACTTGTAGAAAGTGAATCTTTCGTGTCGGATATCCAATTGGCATCACAAGACCCTTCAAGCACCGGGATATCCCGTGAAATCAGCCCATGATTTTGAGTATACTTGAAGTACCTCAAAACTCTCACTAAAGCCTTCCAATGCTCCTGCTTGGATTGCTCGTGTAACGACTCAATTTGTTCACTACGCAAGCTATGTCGGGTCGGGTGCAATTTGTAAGATACATCAAACACCCGATGACCTTAGCATAGTCTTCTTGCCCAACGGTGTTCACCCTCTTACTCAAGTGAACATTGAGCTCTAATGGGGTCTTAGCAGCAAACTATCAAACGCGTTGAATTTCTTAAGCACTTTCTCAGCGTGGTGAGATTGTGTCAAGACAATTCCGTCGATCTTCTTAGAATCTTGATTCGAAGAATCACATCACCTAAACCCATGTCCTTCATGTCAAAATTTCTATTTAACATGCGCTTTGTGTCATTAATGACTTGAGTATTGCTACCCATGATCAACATGTCATCTACATACGTACACACTATAACATAACCATTATCGTTGTTCTTAACGTAGACACATTTGTCACACTCGTTGATTTTGAAACCATTTGCCAACATTACATTGTCAAATTTCAGTGCCATTGCAACGGCGCTTGTTTCAAACCATATAGAGACTTCACGAGTTTGCATACCTTGCCTCTCGACTGGTACTACAAACCCTTCTGTTGCTCTATATATACCTCATCCTCGAGGTCACCATTCAAAATGCGCCTTAACGTCCATTTGATGAATCTCAAGATTGTGCAAAGCAAAGAATTGCGAAGCACCCTAATAGACGTAATCCTCGTCACGGTGAATAGGTATCGAAGAAATCGTACCTCTCTTTGTTTAAACCCTTCGACAACCAAACGGGCTTTATACTTTTCAATTGATCCATCCGCCTTGTCTTCTTTTTAAGGATCCACTTGCATCCTAAGGGCTTACAACCTTCCGCAAATCAACCAAAGACCCAAGTGTGGTTTTGCAAAATGGAATCAATCTCACTGAGCGACCTCTTGCGAGCATCCCGTCCGCCGAGCATAGCTACTTTGATTGAAGTTGGTTCTTCGTCGAACATGAGCGCATATAGTCGGGACCAAAGTCCTTTGGCGTTCGACTCTATTGCCACGCCTCGGTTCCGACCTCTGCGGATCGGACCTCGATCGCTTATGCGATATCGGTTCTTCCTCCAAAGGTTTAGAACTCAAGCTTCACCATCGCCTATTGCTAGAATTGGCTTCACTTTTATCCTTATCTTTGCTGAGGGATAAACACTTTCAAAGAATATAGCATTCCTTGACTCAATCGTCGTCCCACAAATATATCCGGTACCTCGACACGTGGATCGAAAGCGATAGGCCCGCTGCTCAAGCATACCCAATAAAGATACAATCATCGCTTTAGGTCAATTGTAACTTGTTTTGGAAGAGGCCTCAACCTTCGCCAAACACCCCCACACTTTGAGATATTTGTGCGATGGCTTTCTTCCTTTCCACAACTCGTAAGGAGTGACATCCTTACCTTTGAGTGGAATCTTGTTCAAGATGTAGTTGGTCACAAAACAGCTTCCCCCACAAGTTCTCGGGCAACCACGAACTAATCAACAAAGCATTCATCATCTCCTTAAGTGTTCGATTTTTCGTTCAAAGAACGCCATTAGACCGAGGTGAATAAGGGTCGTCGTTTGGTGTATTATACCACTTTCGTTGCATAATGCCTCAAACGGAGCTACATATTCTCCCTCTATCACTTGAGCAATCTTAATTCGACAAATTAATTGATTCTCGACCGTTCTTGAAGTTTTAAAGCTTCATAGCACCGTCTTTACTTCTTAGAAGGTAAAGATAACAATATCTTGTATACCATCAATAAGCGTGATGAAGTACTTTTTACCACCTCTAGTTTGTACAAACTTTAAATCACACACATCGATGTGAATAAGTTCTAGAGGCTTAGTGCTCTGCTTCTACCGAATGAAGCGGTAACTTAGCCGTTTTAGCTTCCACACAAACCTCACATTTCGCTTGTGTATTAACTTCATTTAACTTTAGTAAATCTAAATTTACTAATCTTTTATTGCATTTAGATTAACATGTCCTAATCTACAATGCCATAAATCGAGCACTCGGTCAAGTAAGAGGAAGTAGATGCTTTTTCATTCATCATAATTTTGGGTACACGCGACAAATTATTACATTTAGTTTGAAAAGACCCCATGAGATAACCTCTACCAAGAAACTTTCCAAACTTAGTCAAGACAAACTTGTCCGACTCAAAACTAGTCTAAAACCTTTATTAACTAGAATAGAGCCGACACTAAGTTCTTGCGAATGTCCGGGACATGCAAAGACATCCTTCATGTGATCTCAATGCGGACGTCATCTTGAGCACCACATCACCAACTCCGCAACCTCGGACTAAGCTTGGTTCCCCATGTTGAGCTTCCTCCTCAACAGCTTGTAGGTGGAGAAAGCGATCTTTTCGGCGCATACGCGCGCTGATTGCGCCGATGTCGATGAACCATCCACCTTGATTCTCGACGTGATCGACTTCTTCGGTCACCACAGAGCCAAGTCATCCTTGTCCCATTTGTCGAAGTCCTTCTCGACAACGTTGGTAACTTGCTTAGCCTTCTTCTTCTTAGTCGGCGGTCGCACTTACGTGTGGCCATGCTTGCCACAATTATATGATCCCGTCAAACTTACGGAAACCACATTCCTTCGCCTTTATCTTTGACATTGGGACGAACACGTTTGTTGGAGGGACCGCCTCTCCAACAAAGTTGGCTCTAGCATCGATCAAGCCTTTCCCTTTAGTTCTAGCTTCTTCACGTCGGACTCGATGCGCTAGCTCGGCGATCAAGTCTTCAGTGTCATATCCTTTCGCCAGTGCTTAAGGTAGACCTTGAAGTCTCTCCACCCCTGGGTAACTTCTCAATCATCATGTAGCGACGACAAAGCCGTCTGAAACAAGGTGCTTCGGCTTGAACCTCGTGCACAATGAGTTGAAACTCTTGCACTTGGTCCATGATCGGTCGGAATCGACCATCTTGTAGTCCAAATATTTGGCTACAATAAACTTTTAGTACACGCATCATCACTACGGTACTTCTTTTCTAAGCGTCCCACACTTTTGGATGTCGTTACAACAAAGATAAACACTATACAAGCTATCTTCTAAACTACCAAGTATAAAATTTTTACAAAGGTAGTCGCCAAGGCGCCATTGTCGTATCTTTGCTCGGACGTGAAAGTCCGTCACTTGACCCCTGGCAACGGCGGGCTCATCTTCCACCAAGAAGTTGGCGAAGCCCAGCGTCGTGAGGTAAACGACATCTTTGTCGCCATCTCAAGTCGGATCCTCCAAACTTGGCGGTCTTCGGCGGCATCATCCTCCTGCGGTATGAGCAGCGCCGAGATCGATCCATGATCGATCCACCAAAGACCACTGAAGTGTCTTTGAAACATGGAACTCGAATGAGAACCACCGTGTTAGATCCTATGGATCCAACAATCGACCCAATCGAAAAGTGCGATCGTCGAACCAAAGGAACCACTAAAAGTGGAACCAATTGTTGAACCACTAAAAGTGGAACCAACGATCGACCCAAAGGTCCCATGGTTGACCTCAAGGCATCGAACCAAACATGACCGAAGCCATTGTGCGGTTGGCGGCGACGAGGCAAGCGAGGCAGGCGGCGGCGGCGGCGGAGGCGGTCGTTGGCGAGGCAACAATCGACATCTCCAAGCAAAGGTTTAGGTTTGAAAGTTTTAAGTCAATTTTAAGTCCGACTCGCCGTGGCAAGTATTATCTCGTCTTGCGATTGTTGGAAAAGGTGTGTAACAAGACAATGCATTGCTTGCCGTGACACAACGTGAAATGAAGGTAGGAGATCAAAACTAACAATGAATTTGAAAAGTAAAAATACAATCGAAATCAGAAACCGTAAACAGATGCCGAGTCGAGGAGGCCTCTTTCCGCGAAGACGAGATACGCCCGGTAGTGCTCTCGGTTACGCGTATCGTCCCAAAGATGAAACGGCGTCTCGTAGTGGCAAAGACCGCAGACCAACGAGCTCCGTGAACCGGACGGGAGGCGAGGCGAGCTTGACACGAAAATATGTATGCAGGAAGTGCTCTAGGTATCTTGGAATGCTTTTGCGATTGATGGCTTATCTTTGAGAGACATGTCCTATTTATAGGCGTCGTCCCCTCATGGGAAGCATCTTGAGTCAACACCCGCATTGATGTCGGGTGTTACGGAGTTATGTCCCCTATTGAGTCTGGCGGCGTTTGGAGACAACGTGGGCACGTTTCCGCAGAGCCATCATGTCGGGCGTTACCGACGGTTACGACGAATCGGACAACGCGTGCGTCCCTGTGTTCGTTGGACGATCCGGACGTCTCTTCAAGTACAAGCGAGCCCAATCGGATTGGGCCACACGAGTTGGGCCTCGGACCAACCCATCGCACAACAGCCCAACGGATTGGGCTACACTAACGGGCCCCGGACCAACTTCATCTTTGGGCTCGATCAAACGTTGATCCAAAATATAAGGACAATGGGCCACGAACCCGTGCCCACGAAGCAAGCCCACGAACAGGCCCAAAGAATGGCCCAAAGACCACCCAAAGACCAATCGCCAAGATCCAAGATCCAAGATCCAAGATCCAAGATCCACGATCCACGATCCACGGACCACGGACCACGGAACCGGGCCGGAACGGAACCGGCGGGCGCCGGAGCTGGGCCGGGCCGGGCCGCAGGCGGGCGCGAATCATTTTTAAGCAATCGACACAATCAGTATAATCTGGCAATTATTTAGCTATCCACAACTAGAAAACATGGATATGACTAAGAAACTAGAGTGACGCTGAATTAAACTTCAAGAAAGTCTGAGTTCTAAAGTATGTAACTAATAGAATTTGGCACAATGCCAATGTCTATTAACCATCAAAGTGCTCTTCAGCTCTATCTTTGCCGTTCTCAACAACTTCAAGCCATTATGTCTTGGGAAAGAAGCCTTGAGGTCTCAAACACGATCTGAAACCGCAAAATAGAACAGTCAAGTCATTAGAAAGCCTCTGTTTTTCAATCATGAAACTTCACTTTGTCCATTACTATGCCATAGAAAATAAACTACCAACAGCAAAAGATGAATGACAGAGGCTAGGCAGTGATCGACAACGATCAAAGATAGAAGAGAGAGGTTGAGGCAAACAGCACTTACTATCCAAGAATATTTGTTCTTCCAATTTAGTGTTTATGTTAGTTGCGCATAACACTAGGATACATTATTATGAAACCTAAGAGTAGAAAGACACTGCATCACTACACCACCTCCAACAGATTTCATTCATCCTAACTCCAAAAGCTAGAAGCTAATGAAACTCATTCTATACCAAACAAGAAACCAGAGTGACCAAGAAAGACTTTATTCATCCTAACCCCAAAAGCTAGAGGCTAATGAAAACCATTTGATATCAAATAAGAACCTGAGTGACTAAGAAATATCTCATTCATCCTAACCCCAAAACTAGAGGCTAATGAAACTCATTCTATACCAAACAACTGAACAAGAAACTAGAGTGACTAAGAAAGATTTCATTCATCCTAACCCAAAAAGCTAGATGCTAATGTTATGATCCTATATGGAATTGAAGAAGAAATTAGTCATCGTCTGCTCACTCCCTCAATTTCTCCTACAATTTCTTACCCTCTTCAATATTAGTCAATCTAAAAAAATTAATAAAAATAGACATTTCTGTACGATATCAAGAAGAAAAAAAGAGCAACTGAAAGAGGATCGAAAAGGGACGATTTCTGTACAGTTCAAGAACCAAATGTAGTTGAAAGAATACATGCTCGTAATTGAAAATAAGCACATAAAATACACTAAAAACCATCCAAGAAAACATGAGAACCCACAAAAATTCAATATACAAAAGAATTGGTAGAATAAAAGTACTCGAAATTGAAATAACACTAGGAAATATAATAAAACCCTAGAAAAATAGGAAGCATGTCGACCCCTAAAAAAAAAGATTGAAGGAAATTACCTCAAAAATCAAGCGAAGCGAGTTGTGCGTTCGCTAATGCCGAATGAATCGCTTCACTTTTGTGTAGTACTGAGGCTTGATCACATATACTCTACTTAGTTGCGCTACCAGTTGAACTTCATCGTGGGTCATGATGATGACCTTTCCTTCAATGCGCAGTGCCTTTCTGGCTTCTTGCCGCTTTTCAACAAATGATTCTTCCAACGCTATTGCATCAGTGTATCATCTCTGGTATCGTTCTACCTTGCGTTCCATCTTCTTGATTTGGCGATTTACAGTCTCCATTTTCTCAAGTACACGTTCGCTCTCGTTCTTGGCAACCACGTATTCATCGTTGAATGTTTGATACTGAGCCAGGTGAGAAGCGCCGCGAAGCGCACTCTCTCTGACGTGATTTTACGTCATGGTTCGTTATCACAATTGGATTTGAAATTTTGGGAAGAGAGATTTCGAGATGATGAAATTGCAATTTGAATATGTTGAGCGCATATAATTCGACGCGCATCCTTTTTATAAACTCCCCTTTCTTTATTTATTTTATTTTATTTATTCATTTCCTTTTTCTTTTTCATGGCACCTAAGAGGCGGAGATGTACCAAATTGTTTTGTACATGTAAATTTATTATCAAAAAAATTATTTTACAAAATTTTATTTGTCTATTATATTCCTACTATATATATGACTTAAAAGTAATAGTGTGATATAATATACCATTTATCTAGTTATCTATTTCTTATTATAAAAGTGTGTATTCTTTCAAATTCTTATAATATCCTTACTCTTTAATTTTTGGGTTCAATTCTTTTTTTCGATTATTTTTGTTATGCTTTAATTTTTGGGTTCAATTTTTGTTGCATAATAGATTTATCCTTCGTGCCAAGCATAGTAATAATTTGTAGTTAAATGAAATAATGAAAGACAAATAACAAAATTATAAATTAAAAAAATCGAAATGTAAAATTATAAAATGTATAATTGAATTTCAAAAATTGACTATCAGACTTGGAAGATAGTAATATTAATATTTTAGTTAATTAAAAAAAATTATTTTATTTATAAACTCCTAATGCATTTTATATTTTATTATTTATGAAATGTAAATGTTAGATATATAGTAAAATCAAGTCGCACTAATTAAATTTTCTAAGACTAAATGAATTCATTGAAAAAATTATAAAATTCAAAAATAAAATTTTTGTTTCACATAAAATCCGAACCTAGGTACAAATTCTAAATTTTTAGATTCAATATTTTCTTAATGTATGCATTAACTTTTATACGAATTTCATTATTCTTAATTTTTTATTCTTACTTAAACCGCACTATATATATATATATATTATGTTTTTCAAACCAATCTCATTTAGTTTATTTTATATACATTCAAGTAATGAGACCTCATTCTTGTGGGAGTAAGATCAAGAGTTAAATCCCCACTGCACCTTTTCCTGAGTCTAAAATAAAATAATCTCATTTACTCTCATGTACACCCGATCGATTTTCCTAAGATCCACTTTCACATTTAAGGTTCGACTAATGATTCAACAGTGCGTGAGAAAATTTTATGTTCTAGATCTGAAATCAAATATAAATATATAAAAATTTACAATATTATTTATAAATATTACGCAGTTACATTACACTAAAAGCAAAACACGATCATGATACAAAATATAGTACCATAAGGCATAATCAAATTACTGTCTCCTCTTTACAAAAGCATCGTCCTCGTCTCGAACCAAGGAAAACGAGACAACGAAACTACTCAACTCGGCCACATCAGTACCAGTAATCATCTTCGTAGCTGTATCTCTCGTTATGGAAGGCGTAGTTACTAGTCCTTGGAATGGTGTCCCTGGACTGGTCGGAAATGGAAAACCATGAATCATGTCATAAAATTGGGAAATAGTTTACAACAAAGATTAGATCTAAAGTAAATAAAGCAAAAGTTACATACCCTGTGAATCATCTTTTCAAATGCATCAGTTCCATTTTCTTGCATATACTTCTCTGCTGCAGCAAGGATGTCATCGGGCTCGCTGAATATGTCTTTCTTCTTTGGAACGTACCAGATGTTGACTGTCTTCTGCCGAGTAACAAGGTAAGGCCTCACATAGTGTTCGTACACGTACGCAGCTCCGCTGAAGCATGGAATCACCAACCAACAGTTGAAGATTAGCTTTGCGTATGACC
This sequence comes from Salvia rosmarinus, assembly GCA_036937905.1. NCBI lineage: Eukaryota > Viridiplantae > Streptophyta > Magnoliopsida > Lamiales > Lamiaceae > Salvia > Salvia rosmarinus. Next base: position 85,934 of record JAODLM010000202.1, read on the forward strand.
AGAATGGCAACCTAGCATGCACAGACATTGATGATTAGAAACATTAATGATAGGAACAGGTTCTTGATCTTCAGTATAAGAAGCTCACAATAGTTACATGAGGTTCTACCTTTTTCTCCTATTGTCACTTTTTCTTCACTCATCTTTCATTTAACTTTTAAATACAACATTAGCAATATGAAAGAAAAATAGTGGGTGGTGATAATGCACACAACTATTTGTTAGCCATGATCTGAGGGAGGAAACATTAAATACCTACATGGCTCGTTAACACCACCTTTTGTGGCATTAACACACTCTTTTCTTACCATCAGCTACTCATGAGTTAAGAAATATGCGGTCTACAATTTCTATAGAGGTCATCCCCAACCCCAAGTCTAAATTCAATAGGAAGCGATACCCTGTCACCATCTCGAGCTCACATCTAACTAGCTTCAACGAATTGTGACTTGAAAGTGATATCTTAAGAGCAAAACTACTCCCAACAGCTCTCAAAATATGATTTCTCACTAACTACTAGCATACATTACTTAGGCAATCAGAAGACCTCGAAAAAATCCTAATGTAAGCAGAAGTTTCAAACCAAGCAAATCGTAATAAAGCCAAGCTAGCAAGCTGAGACGAAAATTGTATCAAGCTAGAAGAGACTTACCATTCAATAAGTTTTGCAAAAGTAAGCTCAAAAAGAGTAATCATAGAGTAAAGAATCCAGTAAGTTAGCCATTGTTGATCATCAATAGCTGACTTCGTCTCAATTGCCCTAATCGATGCATATCTGCCCAAGAGCTCAAAATCCAGCAGAATTAATCAACACAATGAGAAATAAGTCACTCTTCAAGGTACACGCAAAAGAACTTGTTACAACAATTGAGTACAAGCATCAAAAGTTGTGAGAAAATTAAACCACAAAATTTAAATAAATAAAATAGAGAGATGTAGCCGAACTTACAGAGGATACACCAGAGAAACCACAGGCCTGCATACAATCACAAAAAAATATTAATAAAATAGAAGGAAAATAAAAACAAAAGCAAAACCCTGCAGAAAAGAGATCATATATTTCTGGAGATAAATACTTTCTATCGTCCTAATCGAAACCCAATTGCAAAATTTAAAGCAGATTCGCAAACATTTCAACAATAATTCACCGGATTAACTAAAACCGAAAATTAACCAAACCAAAACCCGAATAAATTGTTTTGCCCTACCCACAGCGCAAAACCCCAAAAAAAAAAAAAAGTAAACATGAAATCAGGAGAGACAAAGTGAGAGGATCGTACCCAGCGAGAATGTCGAAATTAGTAACCAACAATTTGAGGAAGCTCGCGGCTCCAGATCCGCCCATTATCCAGCTCAAACAACAGAGGAATCAAAAATTATTCGGAAGAAAAATGTGATTGAAGTTCGTTGAAAACGCGCCTGGTATAGAAAGTTGATGGTGCGGCTTAACTACCAGTTCGAAGACACCCCAAAGCGAGAGAGATTATTAGAAAGAGTGAAGAGAGAGCGACAAAAGTCGATTGACTGACATGTGTTTGCCTGAGGCCACAGCGAAGTCGGTCACTAGCTAGCCACGCGGAAGTCGGTCATCAAACCAAGACTCATTTTAAACTTATAGAAATACGTCAGAATTATATTTTATTATGCAATTTTCCCAAAAAAGAAAATATAAAATTGAAATCAGTGTAATGATAATCCGACGAAAAAAAGGTTAAAGAACCTTTTTTTTCTTTCCCTTTTCTATTTAAGTTACAGTTATAATCTTAATGTTTACACGCTTTAATAATCCTCCAACGTATGAAAAAAAATACAACCATGTCCTTCCGTCACTTTCCGGCGATTGGCTGTATCTGTGTCTTGCCGGAGTGACCATGTCCACGTGGACCACACATGTCAAAATTTCAGGTGATGTGTCATCACATTACTTGAAAAAAAGAGCCTTCTCTCATTATCAACAACTAAGCAGTTACATTACACTGGAAGCAACAGGGAATCATGATACAAATATAATACAATAAGGCGTCATCAAATTACTGGCTCCTCTTTACAAAAAACATCTTCCTAGTCTCAAACCAAGGAAAACGAGACAACAAGACTAGAGGGGGTCATGGAACAAGATCTTAATTGAGATTAATGAACCTTAATTAAGTATGGTCTGCACGCTCATGAGACTTTGTCACCAAAGTTTTCCACTCGACTCCATCAATACCTTTAATCATCTTCGTAGATTTCGCTATGGGAAGTGTGGTTCTTAGTCCTTGGTGTGGTTTCCATGGACTGGGCGGAGCGGAAATGGAAAACCATATGAATATTCAAAAGAATTGGGAGGCGGAGAAACTTTGAGAAACAATTTACAAGAGCAAAACTGACATACCCTGTGCATCATCTTTTCAGAGCCATGAGATTCATTTTCATGGATATAATTCTCTGCTGCAGTGAGGATGTTGCCGGGCTTGTTGAAGACGTTTTTCTGTCTTGGTACGTACCACAGGTTAACCGACTTCTGCCGAGTAACAATGTAAGGCCTTACATAGTGTTCGTATACATACGCAGCTCCACTGAACTGCGGAATCACCAGCCAGCAGGTGAAGATCAGCTTCGCGTATGACCAGAGTGGGAACCTAGCGTGCATCAACGTTGATCATTAGAAACATCAACATGCTTCATTTTCATTATAAGAAACTAACAACATTTATATCAACAAAAAAAATTCAGAGGTTCTATCATTTCTCTCACTGTATAAAACTAATCTAAAGCTATTCACATTGACCAGATTTTAGCACAAACACTTAACAAGGTTATTGTGGAACCTTTGAGAAGTTATAGGTTTATCAAGTAATCAAATTTTTAGTTGTCTTGCACTCTTGTCATTCAGCATTATTCGTTATCATTCTTCTCTACCTCCTTTTTTTTTTACAGAATTTCTTTACCTTTTTCTCCCATTCTCCATTCATTCATATTTCAATTTAACACAAAACATTAGGAAGATGAAAGAGAAATAGATGATGGTGATGATAATGCATGTAGCACTTTGTTAGTCATTAACTTCTAGCACACCTTATTTAGGCAATCAGAAAGCATTGAGTTCCTCGCAAAAATCTTAATGCAAGCAGGAGTTTCAAAACAAGCACATTGTAATAACAATAGAAGATCAAGCTATGTCAATCCAAGCTACCAACATCACATATAGCCAACCTAGAAATAAAATAGCCATGTATGTTGAGACTTACCATTCGATGAGTTTTGCAAACGTAAGCTCAAAGAGAGTAATCATAGAGTAAAGAACCCAATAAGTGAGCCATTGCTGATCATCAACAGCTGACTTCGACTCAATTGCCCTAATCGAAGCATATCTGCTCCAGAGCTCAGAGGCCATAATTAATCAGCACAATGGGAAAAGAACTTGTTACAGCAATTGAGTGCAAACATCAAAGTTGGAGAAATTTTAAATCATAGAAACAGAAATAAATAAATAAGATTAAGAAGAGGCATAGCCGAACTTACAGAGGATACAGCAGAGTAACCACAGGCCTGCATAATCATAAGAAGAAGAAAAAAATATAATTTATTTCTATAGATAAACATTTAACCTTAAACCAGTTGCAAGGGATAAAGCACATTCGCAGATATATCAACCAAAAACCAACACGCAAATATATATCTTTGCTCGACCCCCAGCTAGGGCAAAAACCGACAAATAGGAGAAAAAGAAGAAGGAAACACATAAAATTAGGAGAGGAAGAAGTGAGACGATCGTACCCAGCAAGCACGTCGATATTAGTAATCAGCAATTTGAAGACGCTTGAGGCTCCAGATCCTCCAGAGCCACCCATAATTTAGCTCAAACTACACAAGATGAAAAAATTAGTTCGAAAGTGTGGTGTGGGCGAGCATATTGAATGTTGAAGATACCCGTCATATATATATATAATGAGTTGAGTTCACACATCCAAAACAGCGTGAGAATATTAGAAAGAGCGGGAAGAGTAAAGAGAGAGCGACAAAAGTCGATTGACAGGTGTTTGTGTGAAGCAGTGAAGCCACAGAGGAGTCGGTCACTACTCACTAGCTACCTGCCCAAAGACTACGACGCTTCTATTATATAGATCATCATATTTTCTAAAACTTATAAAAATATGTCAGAATTTTATTTTTTAATATTCATATTCTGTGCTAAATAGCTCGTATTCTTATTTAGGATATCTTATTTTAAATTATCTCATTTTAAATTACCTATATTTAAAAATAAATAATTTTATATAAATATTTTGAATTTTATGAGCTATATTATTTTATATATAAAATACAATTTTCTTTAATCTACATGTACAAAAATAATGAATCCTTAAAATGAGACAAGAGGAATATTATGCAATTGAAAATTAGTGTTCTGTTAATCCTATTCGAAAAAATCGTTCTTGCATGAATGATACCGAAATAAGAATAAAATATATCTAACTCTTTGTATCGTTATAATTTTATCTGGTGTGACTCCATAAACTCGAAATATATATATATATATTTCTTATTTCTCTGTTTATTTCTATTCTCTCACGGAACCATCTCATATATATATATATATATATATAGGGTTAGTTATAGAGAACCACCTCTTAGATAAAATTAGAACCAATAACTACCGTTAGATTAAGTAAGATCGGACGACACATAATTATTTAATGATAAAAATAGCAAAATCTCTAAATTTTAGTTATTTGGATATTTCACATTCTATTTTTCGTTGTTCATATAATTCATGTTGTTATGCATATAATCATAGTTAACATGCGTCTTTTCATTCCAATTCATTGTTATGTTCATGTAATTAATGGTGTTATGCGTATAATAGTAGTAATTATGCATACGAGAATAATTCGAAAATCAATATACAAATCCTTGATTTTAGGGCTAAACGGTTATCATTAAATTACGAGGATAATTAAATATTTATAATTAATCTTGACCATTAGATTATAAAATGAATGGACCACATTAGTTCTTGGTTAAAAAGTTGGAGTTCTCGTTTGATTCATCACTATATATATATATATATATATATATATATAGGAGATGGATCGGTAGGAATAGATAATTTGGTAGGAAATAGGAATGAATCTGAGCTTTGATTTCTATATCAATGGTTGAGATTTAATTTTAGTGTGTGCTTCTGGGTTTGTGTTTTGTGTCTTCTGCGGATTATTGTGCAACACTATAACTCTTCTTGTGCTTCTTATTTGCGATGAAAGATGTGCTAAACTAATATATTTAGATATGTTACGAATGGATGAAATATGTCTTAAACTTTCATATGCAATACATTAATTACGATTGTCTTCTGTGATATGAAAGATATCTTCTTATTCTACTTTCGTGCGTTAAGGAGCTTCTCACCATAACCAACCCCTATATATATATATATATATATATATATATATATATATATATATATATAGGGGTTGGATCAAATGAGCTTCATCTTTTGAGAGCTTGAAAATGATGCGTAAGGCGTTGAAGATGATGCAAACACTATAAAGTTATGCGTAATGAAAACTTTCTAAAATTGTTGTGACAAAATAATTTTAGAAAGTTTTCGTTATCTTGTAACTTCTACCGCTTTGCGTCATCTTCAACGTCTTATCATCGATTCGCAGTTCGCAAAAGATGTGAATCTGTTGATCAATTCACTATATATATATATATATATATATCCTATGAGGACCTCCGCCAATGTAAATTTTGTCTATTTTTGACGCAAAATAAAAGGTAATCTTCAATTTTAAGATTCTAATATACACAAATTATGGAACTTTGGCAATTCGAAAACGACCCTCCTTCGATTAGTAATTGAAGATTTGAGTCATCTAAAAAGATTATGATCATCGAAACTTCTATGAGGGTTTGAATCATCCAGAGAGATTAGGATCGCCGAATCTTTTATGAACTTTTAATAAAGTGATGTAAAAACTCCTAATATTTATTCTAATGATGACAGAAGACATAAGGAATGAATGCTTATTTAGAAATGGATGGATTATCATTTCGTGTTGGGATTTATGTGTGTGGGGTGTGTATATTATTGTAGGGACAGAGATTGGGATAAAGGACCACCACTGCCAAAGTCCTTTTTCTTTTCCTTTTCATTTCAACTTCTCTCCACCTCAAAATAAATTGGTTGTATCTGGAAATGGTTTTACTCTATGTCGGTATCAACCGACTTCACGCTTTCTGAGGCTAGGAATTTATATCTATAACATGTTAAAATGTGTACCTTTATTTCTATTTACAGAACTTACATTTTTTTTTTCCGCCCCGTCCAATAATTAAGATGGGTTCATATAATCGAGAGATCACAGATTCGAACCCTACCTGTTTGAGTCATCATATCTGATTTTTCAAGTATAATTTATCTGTCTACGTGTGGTTTGCATTTTATTATCTCTGAGGAGCATAGGGTTTCTGCAGTCTTGCTAAGATAACGACTGCGATTCCCCATGATAACAAAAAAAGAAAAACTTACATATTTTCTGACTGCGGATTCCCCATATTAACAAAAAAAGAAAAACTTACATATTTTCTTTATTACTAGTATATACTAGATATTTTTTTTTGTTTTTTATTTTTTCTACAAATGTCTTCCTTTTCTAATTACTAAATGTGCTTAAATGAATAATAGATATAAGAGCTATTCTTTGAGGTGGCGGAAAATATAATTGGAGTTTCTATTGTGGAAGGATGATCAACAAAATTTCGTGTTCGTAGTTTGATGAAGTTTGTAACCCATTTCTTAAAAAACTTTTAGAAAAACGTTAGGGAGCATATGGGATGGGAAGTTTTTATTCAAAATTAGTTTAGACAGTTAAAAGCAGTATGATAAATCTAGTGTATGTTAGTATACGAGATTTAAGAAAAGCAGTAAAGAATATCAAGGCTTTTATGTGGTTCGATCGAGAATAGATCTACGTCCACGGAGGAGGGATTCCTCAATACTTTCACTATGATTCGATTACGGTGAGTGTGGTAAAAGCTCAGTATTGATAAGTTGTCAACCTTTCTATCTTGATCTAACTCTGTTTATACATATCGAGGACCCCAAGGCGGGATCGATCCTCCCATGTAGGGACTCTTCCTCCGCGCATAGGGACTCCGACCTTGACTGTAGGGACTCTTAGCTTCAGTGTAGGGTAGGGGTGATTAGGGTTTGGAGGTGGTTGGGGTTTGGAGGTGGGCCTTTGGCTTGGCCGCGTGGTAGTTATTAATGTCGGGGCCCGTTCGGCTTGGGCTGTCGGTGGGCTGGCGGTTGGGCCGTATCATCATAGCCACACAAAAAAGTCGAGTATGGCGTCTTAGGGTGAAGTGAAGAATGCGCTTCGCCGGGGTGGGATGTTGCTTCGGTGAGGTTGTTGTCGAAGGTTCTTAGATCTTTCGAGGTCGGGGTTTGATCGGACGATCTCGGTTTAGGCGAGTTGGGCGATCGGCCGATTACGGGCATGCAAATTGTCGAAGACCGACTGAGTCGCCTGTCGTTGGACAAAGATGTCCGTCGGAAGGATGTCAAGTCCGACACGGATAGCGACACCGCCGTAGGTAATCTGAGGTCCGATCTGGTGAGATATCCTTACGGATATCTGAGGTCGACTTGAGGCGTCGATTGTTTTCCCAGTGCGAGGCGGGCGGCGACTGCGTTTCTAGCTAGAACACATGGACTAGAGTGGTCCGTTCTTTGTCTGACAGAATGTCCGTTGGAAGGATGCCGAGGTCGGACACGAATTCCCACGATTGAAGGGGCGGCGATCTACATTGGTAGGACCTTGATTCGACTTGAGTGCCGCCGCCTCCCGAGGTCTGGCGCCTATCGAAGGATGCCGAGGTCCGGCACAGTGGCGCCGCATTACGGAGGGCCGAGGTGTGACTGAGCGCGCCGCTTACGGAGGATCTTAGAGGTCCGACACGAGTGGCGCCCATACGGAGGATGCCGAGATCCGACACAGTGGCGCCGCCCTCGGAGGACGCCGAGGTGTGACTGAGCGGCGCCGTCTTACGGAGGATGTCGAGGTCCGACTGGCGCGCGCGCTACGGAGGATCTTGGGGCCCAGTGATGATTGCAGTCGGGGGGCGGTCTGCTCTTACCTTAGAGTCGTCATACGCGCCAGTGGTTGGGCGCTCAAATCGTGTGTGCTTGTCGACTCCACATCAAATCGTGGATAGCACGTGTGAAGTTGAAGCGGCGATTTTAGGCGCCTTTGTCCTATAAATAGGCCCAAATAAAGCGAATCTGCTCACTTTCTTCTTCCACGCTTTGTTTGAGAGATAATACTTTCGAGATTTTCCAAACTTGTTGAGAAAGCGGATATCTCGTAGAAAAGTAAGTATGTATTCTTAAATGTTCTCCTTGTCTTCTCGTTCTGAAAATTACAGGTTACGCCTCGGGCTCCGGTCGTCCGTATTCCTCACGCCGTCCGTCTTCCTCCCAAATAGTGCCACCGATATTAAGGATTATATGTCTATAACTTTGTTGGGTAGGTCTATAGGAATTAGTCTAGGGTCCCGCCCAGGTATCATCGGTATGGGATGGATTGAGGGTGGGTTCGGTGAGTCGAGTTTGACGACGGAGGACCTTTTGAAATGGCGAAGAATCTGGGATCCACGAGGAGGCGTGGTGGTGCTGCCGATCGATGATAGAGGCATGGCCCTCAGGAGGAGTTTGTTACCGTATCGTAGATGCGCGAGGCGGCCTTGGGTTTCCTTGGCCCCGATTTTCCTTAGTATCGAGAATATTTCCGGATCCCGTATGTCGGTGACCTCGAATTCTATTAGGTCGGTGGTGGGCTAGAACTCTCTTGCTATGGCATTGCCGAGGAGCTCTCATTTGAGGTGTTGATGCGTTTTTTTAGTGTCAAGACTATAGGAGGAGTGTATTATCTGTCTCCTCGGCTGAAATTTAAGGTAGCGCCCCCCTCTAAGGTGTCCCATTGGCAAAATAAGTATTTCTTCTTGCGGGCTGATGAGCATCCTAGGTATGAGTGGGGCGCTTGGCAAGATGATGGGCGTGAAGGTCGAGCCACAGGCTACATGGAGAAAAGAGCTCAACAACCTCGGTGAGATATTATCTATTGATTTCACCGAGGATGACTGAACAATCTTTGAAATGGCGTTTATAGGTCAGAGGCATCGGGAGCGGGGTTTGATCGGGGTGAGGGCATCCCCATATATTTTTCTCTTTTTTATGTATGCTGCTCACATGTCCGACCTCGTTGTCTTGACCGGGTAATTTTTCTCTTTGTCATGATGAGGCTCGATCATGAGAGGAAGAGCAAGGCGCCGGCCTCGTCATCCCACGCCGTCTCGGCGGTAGCCACCCAAAAAAGAAGGCGGCCAAGCCCGCTCGGCCCGTGGTGGTTGGCGACTGAACCGGTTGGTGGCCGTCCACGGTCGAACTCGAGTCCGGGCGGCGGGAAGGGGCTGTCCACCACCGACCTCGAGTTCGACCAGCGGGAGGGTCTCGCGCCCGTATAACGTTCGAGTGCCGACCTCAAACTCTCCTATATCCTTCCCCAGTATAAGCCCTGCCATATTCCTTGTACCTTTTGTGTTTTGTGATCTTGGTACATTGGGTATGCGGGGCGTGGCGTCGGTTGCGGTGAGCTGCACCGCATTCGGGTTCTTGGTGGAGCGCCTCTGCTTCTGGCTGGAGGTGGTGGCCATCGAGTCATGTTGGCCGTGAGTCCAGCGAGTCGGGAGGCCGGCTGCGAGGCCGCATGCGAGGCCTCCATGAGCGAAGGATTGGGCCTGCGGGTGGCCCGTGTCAGTAGAGGTGCCGCGAGGAGGCGGCAAGGCGGAGAAAAGCTCGCCGACCAGACGAGTGCGCTTCTTGGCGAGCGGGGCGATGTTGAAGGCCTTCGCCCATGGTGATCAGTCCGAGACGCCTCTCCTTCATCTCCAATTTGGGCTGCGATGCTTAGGCCTCGGTGATATCCTCCCACACTGGAGGGGTTGGCGGCCTCGATGCTGACTTTGACAAGGTCGGGCATGGTGAGTTGAGGCCGAACCTCGGGCGTGCGAAGGACTACGCTCGAGTAATTGCCGAGGCGGCTCCCTTCCCCGTGGTAGAGGCTCAGTCTTCCTCCGCCTCTCTTCTGACGGCTGAGGCCGTGGCCAAGTGTAAGGAGGATGAAGACCCTGAGCTTCAGGAACTCCTCACTGAGGTGCGAGCCGAGGCTGGCGAGGTGGGGCAGTGGAGGCCATGGGCGGGGGCGGTGGTCGGCGACTCGAGATAAGGCAGTAGAGGTCGGCGACCCTAATGTAATAGGTTAAATCGTTTGGGATCATTAGGATCCCGGCCTTTACTACTTTCCCCGTTATAAATAAAGGCGCAATTTTACGAGCGTGTTTGTCCTTTGTCCTTCTCCTTTTTTTTTTCGTGTTTAGCATTCCAACCTCGATATCTCGGGCTTGATCATGATCTGGCGACTAAGCGAAAGAGGCAGGGTGCCTGGCCAGAAAGAGCGAGGATGTCTTTGTTTTGGAGGGGCGATCGTCCGGTGACTCGGGTTTTGGCGAGTTTAGATGTCATTTCGAGAATCGCTCGATATCTCGCGGTGAGGGGAAGCTGCGAGGCTGATCGCGGTGGCTCGCCTCAGGGAGAGCGAGACTACGAGGCTAAGTATCGCGCATCTCGAGTTCGGGGAGCGAACCCATGCAGCGGCGTGATCGAGGTCGCTTCTGCGTCGAAAGCAGCTCGAGTTGGCTCGGGAGAAGGCGGAGCAAATCTCGGGAGACCGAGGAGTAGAAAGTAATCCACGATCGGTGGGACTACCATATCGAGCGATGATCGAGTTGAGCTTTGGCGGAGGGCATGGTCTTTGAGGGGCGAGGAGGGCCTGATAAAAGTTTAAAGCGCCTCGACTCCATCGTGAAGTACATGCGGATGTTGAGCTGCGTCGTAAGCACGCATGCCCAGGCCGGTGAGTCCGGCGGGCTCCGGATCGATAATAGAAGAACCCGAGGAGGGGCTACAGTCATGCGAAGTGCTTGGTTGATGGGTCGGTGAGAGGAGGCGGTCTCGGCGGTGGGCGCGGGACCTCTGGTCGGAAGAAGGCGGTGGGTCGGGCGGTGGAACCTTGGCGGCGTCGAGTTCGAGGGTCGAGTGTGACCTCGGTGCGGCCTCATTCTGAGAATGCCGCTTCTCGGTGGGGACCCATCATGGCTCGTGCTGGAGGCGTGGTGGTGGTGACCTCGTCGATTGGGTGGAGGGCACGAGTTCGTTCAGGCGTACATCGCGACTGAGGATTTTGTTCGGGCGGTGCGGCTTGTGAGTCTTAGCGGTGGAGCTCGGAAGCCGAATGAGTTGTATATAACAGGACTTGGTGTATAGTAGTGAATGTATTTGAGCTTTGTAAGTGTATATTTTCCTAGAGAGGTACAAATATAACAGGACTTGGTTTTAACCGTAAATGTATTCATCTTGTTTTGCAGTGTATATCTTCCCAAATAAAGGGGTATAAATTGACAGATCCGATCTTGGGCGTCGCTCGCATGTAGATGTTCAAATGAATGAGTGATTTGTATGCTTTACCGAGATCCGATTTGGGCGTCGTTTGCATGTAGATGTTTCAATTTAATATGTCTGTATGCATTGCTTACGAGATCCGATTGGGACGTCGTTGGCATGTAGATGTTCAACTGAGATGAGTCATGTGCTTTACATGTAGGCGTTCAAATTAATGAGTAGTCGTATGTGTACCCTACTTAGTGGGTGTGTCATCTTCGTAAGGCGTCCCTTTTGAAGGTAAATTGTGGTTTATCCGGACGAGATGTTCACATAGATATAAGATGAGGCGAGTGAAATACTCGTTAGAAAACAAGTGTTTTATTGAATAAGTAAACACATCGTACTTGACAAAAGCGATAAGAGGGCTAACATGTTGCCGATCAAATCAAAGCTATGTAGAATACCTCCTTAAATGAGCGATATGCCGGGTTGGGAATAAGTGCACCAGGCGGTGAGAAGCTTATGGACCCCTTGTGAGGTCCTCATGCGAGCAATGGGCCTTCCGAGTTAGGTCGGTTTATTAAGATGCTCGGCTCTCTTGACCTCGTTGCTCGTGATTGCTAGGCACAGGGTAGGGCCTCTTCTTGGTGATATTCGGGCATTCTTTCGCTACTTGATCACCTGGATACTCGATACTCCACCGGGGTGGGTATCTTGATAGTGAGGTGGTAGGCAAGCGAGGCGGCCTTGGTGGCGTGGCGATCTCTCCAGGATGATGTTATAAGGAGAGGGCCACGACCGGAAGAGCCCGATGGCGGTGGCAGGGGCACGTCCACGGTGATCGGAAGGGTGATGGCGCCGGTGGACCGCCTCAGGTGAAGCTCGTAGTGCGGATGGCGCGGATGAACTGGATCCTCGGCCTCGAGTTTGTCTAAGCAATTACGAAGATGATCTGTGACGAGGCCCCGATGTCGATGTAGACCACATGGACATTTTATTCCACCTTGCTTGTATGGTGATAGCGTCTTGGTGGGCGTGATTTTGGGTACTAGGTGGTCATTGGAAAACCGATGCTCTCGTTTCCGAGTCGTTTGTTCTTGACTCCTCGGGGTGACCTCGAGCTTGGTCTAACGACCTCGTCGTACCTATGGGTACGGTGATGGCGTGCCGCTCCGTTATGTTGGGGCATCGTCCTCGTCATCGTCAGTCGTCGTCTCAGTCGGCCCAGGTTGTTGCCTCGGTTCTTTCCTCTGCTTCTTGTTTCCGGCGTGCTCGTGGTGCGGTCAGGTACCTCGCTAGCGCCTGCAGGCTCGTCTATATCAGCTCGATTCCTGCGATCGTCGTTATCGTGACCGTACACGGTGGTAGTCCAATATTGGTCCGACTTTTTCTTGGATCCTCCTTTCATGGGAGGTGGTTTCGGGAAGAGTTGATGAGCTCAATATCTCGACCTTGACTTGAGCGGGTGGCGCTTTGCCGCGGGTTTGGCAGTCAGGCACGGACTTCATCGGCCTTCTTGATTCTCTCGAAGGCACTTGACGATCGAGCCTCGACCATCGTCATCGCTTCTCTCTCTGTGTTCGTCGGATCTCTCTTCTTCCGATCGACTCGTCCCTTTGGCGAAGTTGTCAACCGGGGTCCAGGGCGGTCTTGACTTTCACGGGTGATCTCTTTATTTAGTCGGGGTGGGATCCGTTCTTGAGCGCATTGATGATGTGAGATCGTTACTCTCGTCAATTTGAGAGACTCTTGATGAACCTCGAGGGAAGTTCGACATCGTCTTGTCCCGCCCTTGGCGGATGGTGGCAGTCGGACGAGGGTTCGTGGTGGCATCTTCGATAGAAGCGCCACTTAAAGCGATCCATAAGATCACAGGCGGTGTATCTTTTTTGGCGGGCGAGGTGAACCAACGTCGGGCGTTGGAGATCAACACCTCGGGAAGATTTTGCACATGTGAAAATCCTCCATTCCTTGATTCGCCATATTTGTGGTGTGGCAAAAGGAAATCGGAGGGTCCCAGGCCATTGTAAGCGGCGATGTTGGGTGCCCTGTCGGCTGGGCGGGCGGTGTCGAAGTCTCTCGGAGAAAGAAGAAATGATTCTCCGCTGCGGTCGAACCGGAGATCGTTGCCATCTCTCGGAGGGTGGGAGACCGTGTAGCGTCGTAGTCTCTTCGGGGAGTTCGGCTCCGCCTCTCTCTGCTCTGCTCGGCTCTGGGCGGCATGCGGGTTGTGGCGACTTAGCGGGCGTCTACAGGGCGAATGGTTGCGACCTCTTGGTGAGGTGATTGAGCTCGGAGGGAGGCGTTGTCTGCGTTCTCGGCTGTTTTGTCGAGTGGCGTTGATTACTCGGTGGGCGAGCGACCCGGCGCCGTACTAGCATTCGGGCACTCGAGAGTGCCGTCCATCGTCCTCGGTGAAGGAAATTTTGGAATTGGCGAGGTTGGCATTGAGGAACTCGACCAGCTCGGCGAGGGCTTCGTGGATCGGTGAACCGCTTTGTTGTTGGCGTTGAGTCGGCATCTTCTTCCGCGCGGCGATCCACGAGGATGTATGGAATGTTTTCCATGTAGCCCTCGGTGTGGCTGTGGCGTCTGCAATCTCCTTCGGCGTAAGTGACCACAGTCGTCTCGGTATTGTTGTTGCGCATCGGTGGCGGTGCTAGCGTTGCCGTGTTTTGCCATTAAATCGAGCGAAGCTTTTTGTTCGGTTTTCCAGACGGCCAATGATAAATCTAGTTTATGTTGGTATCGAGATTTAAGAAAAGCGATAAAAACACAAGGCTTTTACGTGGTTCGATCGAGAATAGATCTCGTCCACGGATGGATTCATCAATACTTTCACTATGATTCGATTACGGTGAGTGTAGCTAAAAGCTAGTATTGATAAGTTGCCAACCTTTCTACCTTGATCTAACTCCTTTTATACATATCGAGGACCCCTAAGGCGGGATCGATCATCTCCCATGTAGGGACTCTTCCTCCTCTGTAGGGACTCTCGGCCTTGACTGTAGGGACTCTTAGCCTTCGGGTGTGGGGTGGGGGCGATTAGGGTTTGGAGTGGGCTTGAGCACGCGTGGGCCGTTATTAATGTCGGCCCGGCTGCAGGCTGTCGATGGCGAGCGGTTGGCCATATCCATCACAGTATATACTATTTTATTATTTATTAATATGGATTACAAATTTAAAATATTCTAAAGTTATTGAGTATATATATAATTTGTTTGATTTATATTAGATTGAAAGGGCTAGAGATGTAGACATCCTTATGATGAAGATATAAATAGTCAACCAAATGTATTGTCAATCATAAATAGTAAACACCTTATAGTAATGGTTAAGGGTTCAAAATTCATTATTCGAGCTATGAATTATATTATTTTTGTTTGTTATGAAGTAGCTGAAATAGGAAATGTTTCGCATTTAAAAAATGCCCAAAGAATAAATTTGACCAAAATTAATTTCCATCAGCTTTTCCTAATCACCAGTTCATGTTATCTGGTTGATGTTTTTTAACATGTATTGTGTGTAATTGGTTAGTCGGTGTAATCTCTCTTTGAAAGGATGATGTCGGGTAACAAAAAGAAGAGTGTGCTTTAGATTTCTTCTTTGTTAATGAGAATTTTGTAACTCAAATTTTGTTAACATCATTCTAGATTCTCCTCTTACTTTCATTCCCAATAATATTTTTCATACTTAATCTTTTGCTATATCATTATAAACTTTATTTTCTATCCAATTTCAATTCGCTTAGTATTTATTCATATATCATTTAAGTTTTATATTTATTATTTTAACTTAATATAAAAATAAATTAATTATTTGACAAATATTATACAATAAAATTGGTAAATAATATAAATATTTTAACCAAAAATATACAGCACAAAATACAACTTAAATTTAAGATTTTGAAAAAAGAAGGAAAATACTACGCTATGTCCGCTAAAGGGCACATTCTTGTATGTAGATTAATGAGGATTGTGTTTTATGTGTAAAAGTAATGGCTACAATTGAAACACGTTTGTGTGTAATTTTTATTTTTTTTTTGGAATGGACCACTTTTAATGAAACGTCCATAAAAGAAAATGAGTGACTTTTAGTGGGATGGAGGAAGTAACAATGTGAAAGCGATCAAAGATCAAATAAAGTTATCGACGTTATGTATAGAGTTCTTGCGTTATTAAATATTGAATAATAGTAATATCTTTTACAAGAATTGATGGTGCTTAGGAGATTGATCGGTGGAAATGATAATTTGGTAGGAAATATGAATGAATCTGGGCCTTTGATTTGCTATATCAATGGTTGAGATTTAATTTTCGAGTGTCTTCAGTTTTGTGTTTTGTGTGCTACGGATTATTGTGCGACATTAGAACTCTTCTTGTGCTTTGTCATGAAAGATGTGCTAAACTAATATATTTAGCATATGTCTTGATGAATGGATGAAATATGTGCTAAACTAACATGTAATATAGTAATTACGATTGTACTCACAAATATGAAAGATGTCTTCTATTCTATTTTAAATACGTTAAACTTCTCACAATATATATAGGGGTTGGATCGGTGAGCTCATCTTTTTGAGAATTTGAGAACTATGCACAAGCGTATAAGTTTGATGCATAAAATCTATAAAATTGTGCTTGAAAACATTCTAAAATTGTTGCAAACAAAATAATTTTAAAAGTTTTAGTTATCATAGCTTTATCTTAGTTTGTGCGTCATCTAAAATGTTAGTAATAGAAGATTCATTAGTAGTAGGGGTTCTTCGTCTATGTTATGTGCCTCCTCAAATTGGAGCTTGACCCATATATCTATATATATATATAGTGATATGATGGATAGATAAAAATATTATAAGTTAATATATATATCATTTATTAGGGTGGACTTAATTATTTTACACTTGTTCGATCAATACTATATTCAATCTCAAAAGCCAATAGAAACACACATACTAATTTCAGGATTGATGAATTGGATTCATATCAAACAACAAGCCAAAATCTATAAAAATAACATATAAGAAAAAGTAAAACAATGAATTAATCTGAATAATTATTTATTTGAAACATGTGTCCAATCTTTACCTCTAACAAATTTATTTAATAGTCATTAAATTAATGTTAAAATGACACTCATTAATAAATGAATTAGAGCTGTTATTTTAGATTGCGGTGGAGGAAAAATCGAAGCCGTGCGTGAATTTTGTGTGTGGGGTGTTATTTAAGTTCTAACACTACCAATATCTCATAGCTAATTTCGAGCTTCTCACATTTAATTTTCTAAGTATGATTCACTTATTTTGTATGATTTGCATATTACTTTAGAAATATGAATTTTCCAATTCTCATAAAATAGCGGCGGCCGATTCCGAGAACACAAACACACATAAAAACGTGCCTAAACTCGTGTAATTTCAATTAAAATAAAGACAGAAAGTAATAAACATTAGTTTATGGGTAGAGGCGATAAAACTAATAAAAGAAACCGACTAATTTCTCGATTGAAACAAAGATCCAATATCTGTCAATTAGTAGCTATTAGCTAACCAGCAATCTTTAAAACTAATCTCAACGTTCTTTTGACATGGCAACAAATGGAACACCGCAAAACGACGCAGTTTCGGCAATGACAAGTAACAAAATCCAAGCAATCAACCATTTCTGGACGAAAACATCACGGACTGTACAATGCAGCAAGAGCTTTAGGCCAGCTTAGGAACTACCTCCTCCTTTTAAACTCCCTCTGCAGGCAATGCTTCATGGGAGATCCCGAAAAACCACAACATTTCGGAAAACCCAGTTTTCTTTTAATTACTCTATCCCCACATTTCGCCGGCGATGAAGAACGGAGACGGCCGCCGTCCCGACATGGTGATCGACATCGGGAAGCCGGTGAAACTCACAGGGGCTGGAGTTCTCCGGCCTGACGTATACGGTGATCAAGAAGGCCAAGGATATCAATGGCGAATGGGAGAAGAAGGAGGTGGATTTGCTGCACGAGATCACCGGCTACGCCCCCAAAGGCTGCATCACAGCTGTCATGGGCCCCAGCGGCGCCGGAAAGTCCACCTTCCTAGACGCTCTGGCCGGGAGAATCGCGAGCGGGAGCTTGATGGGAGGGTGTCATTGGACGGCGCCGACGTCAGCCCGAGCTTGATCAAGCGGACCTCCGCTTACATCATGCAGGAGGATCGCCTCTTTCGATGCTCACCGTTTACGAGACGCTCATGTTCGCCGCCGATTTCCGACTCGGATCCATTTCCAGAGACGAAAGCGGCAGCGTCGAAATCTCATCCAACAGCTTGGTTTATCCGTAATAAATCATAACAATATATTTATTCGTTTCTGGTTATGTAATTAACATTAAATGGCGATTAATTTGATTATAAATTGTGTTCTGCAGTCTTCGAGGAATACCTACATAGGCGACGAAGGGACGAGAGGGGTTTCCGGCGGGGCGGCGGCGCGTGTCAATCAGGTGGACATCATCCACGGACCGTCTCTCTTATTCCTCGACGAGCCGACTTCGGGCCTCGACTCGACAAGCGCACACAGCGTGATCGAGAAGGTGCACGACATAGCCCGATCAGGGAGCACCGTGATCCTGACGATTCACCAGCCGTCGTCGAGGATCCAGCTCTTCCTGGACCACATGATCATCCTGGCTCGAGGGCAGCTCGTGTACCAGGGCCCGCCTTAAAGATGTGGCGCTCCATCTCGACCGCATGAGCCGCCAGATGCCTAAGGGCGAGAACGCGATCGAGTACTTCATCGATGTGGTGCAGGAGTATGATCAATCGGCGTTTGGAGTAGAGGCGTTGGCGGATTTTGCGCTTACCAGGTGAAGCCGCCACTGCTGGCGGAAGAGCATGGCGTTTATCCTGCCCCACTTCGAACCCGCGGCCTGTGGAAGGACAGGGAAGAGGCCTATTAATAAACGCCTTCATTTGCAGACAGGAGTGCAAGATAGTTTTGATCACAGTCTGAGAAGCCCGTGAATAATACACCAAGATCATGGAGTAATAGCCAGTCAATGATCTATAAACCCACCAGAAATTATGCAGATCGAACTCGAGCCAGGTAAATTTAGGTCATACATGTACAAGTTACCCCATTTTGCAATTTCCACTTCATTTTAAATTCTTTGCAAATATATATTAAATTTTTATAAGTTTTGCAATTGAGACTTCATATCTTTTCATGTGACCGAAAAATGATTTGGATGTCAATGCAGATTAAGCGCGTTTAATATGTAATTAACCACAAAATTGAATATTCGGTGATGGTCATTTCAATTTTGTGCTCAATACACTAAGATGGCGTTTATTCATTCTCTATCAAATTTTAGTCAGTCATGGTGTCGCGTCGTCTTTTAGTTCATGGGCGTCCCATCATCTTTCGGTTGCCAAAAAATGGAGAAGCTCAATTGCAAAAATTAAAAGATTTAATATGTATTTGCATAGATTTAAAAGTAAGGTCAAGTTACAAAACAAATATATTTTTTTTTTGCAATTAACCCTTATTAAAATACATCGATAATTTTTTCCAGCCCATCTCCCTATTACACGAGTTCGAGCGACATCCTACAAGGCACGCCGACGCCGCACAGCAGCGACTACACCGTCAATGAAGACGACTACATAACCCACAGCAGCGTCTACCCCGCTGCCGGAGGTGGAAGCGGCGGTGGCCACCACCTCGGCCCAAAATTCGCCAACTCCTTCGTCCCGGAGACGTGGATACTAATGCGGCGCAACTTCATCAGCATCCGGCGCACGCCGAGCTCTTCCTCTCCGCCTCGTGGTCCTGACCGTGATGGGTGTGATGATGGCGACCATGTTCTTGCACCCGAAGGACAACCAGCAAGGGATCACCAACCGCCTTAGCTTCTTCATCTTCACCGTCTGCCTCTTCTTCTTCTCCTCGAACGACGCCGTCCCGGCCTTCATCCAGGAGCGCTTTGTCTTCGTGCGGGAGCTCCCACAACGCCTACCGCGCCTCCTCCTACACCGTGGCCGGCCTCGTCACCTACCTCCCTTCCTCGCCCTCCAGGCCGTCGCCTACGCCGCCATCGTCTGGTTCCCGCTCAAGCTCGACGGCGGGTTCCCCTACTTCCTCTTGGTCCTCTACATGTCGCTCCTCTCCACCAACTCCTTCGTCGTCTTCGTCAGCTCCGTCGTTCCCAACTACATCCTGGGGTACGCGGCCGTCATCGCTTTCACGGCGCTCTTCTTCCTCTTCTGCGGATACTTCGTGGACAACAGCGGCATCCCGGGGTACTGGAAGTGGATGCATTACGTCTCCACCATGACTTATCCTTATGAAGGACTGCTCATGAATGAATACCGGACGACGGATAAGTTCGGCGGGATTGCTAGAGATACGATATTGAAATCGCTGGGGATTGATACCGGCGAGGGTTTGAAGTGGCGGAAGGTGTATTGGATGGCGGATGGGCGGTTGTTTATAGAATGCTCTTTATATTGTTTTGCGTTTCTTTTCTAAGAATCAGAGATCTTAGAGATGGCGTGGACAAAGGGAGTAGATGTAGTTTTGCTTCGTTGTCTTCAAAATGTATTTTTAAATTGGGGAGCAATTTATAATTAAATGTTCGTCTGTATAACAAATTTATTATTTTGATAATTCTTTAAAAATCTTCTTCACGTAAAATTTAAAATGTACCATTTCTTTTGGGTTGTCATTTCAATTTTAGAAAGTAATTATCCCTTTAAAAGTGTATACCCTACTCATTTTTATCACTTTAACTACTATACTTTTTCACTAAATCTCGTATCAAAAAAAAATATGGGAAATGGAGCGGAGGGTATCAAATAGTATTTGTTATCTGAATATTAATAATGGGACATGAAAGATGGGAGATAGAATTTGGGACAGAGGATCTCATATGATATTTAAGTAGTTTGGATAAGCTAATCATTGAATGAGTAAAATTGAAGATTATGTTTTATTGTAACTGAGTAACATAAATCACTAAGCTTGGTGACTAAAAACATATGACAGGAAAGTATCCTAGCTACAAAATCTACAGTTTATATTGATTTGTCTGCATTTTAGATTTGAAATTAGCAGTTTATTCTTTTTTCTATAAAGAGAATTGGTACATTATTTTTCTATATTGTTCTGCGTTTCTTTTCTAAGAACCTAAAATATTTGATGGTATGGTAAAGGGAGTCGATGTAGTTTTCTTGATATCGTTGAAAGATCTATTGTTTAATTGGGGAGCAATTTGTAGCATTCGATCTTTTGTATATGAACTATTATTTTGATAATTCTATTTTAGAAATAGAGATCTCTTTTAAGCGGGGAGCAATTTATAGGATTCGTTTGTATAACAAAACTACTATTTTGATAATTACGTGATAGGATCGGCCTACTACGGGCCCAAGCATCGAGCCCAATACAAGTAAGCTGACGTCAGCTCGGCCCGGACTAGTGCGGCCCGAAGACTCAAAACCGGTGGGAGCAGAAGATTGACCATATCTAAGAAATCCTAATTGGAGAAGAGATAGGATTGAGATTCTATTTTAGAAGAGATCTTAGATATCGAGATCTAGATCATTATAATTGTATATAAATAGAGGATAGGTGATACGAAAAAACCATCTAAACTCTTTGTAATCGTTCCTCATATTTTCAATACAAACTCTCCCTCTCTCTCTCCATGGGCGTAAATCTTATTCATAGATCGAACCACGTAAATCTTTGGTGTTCTTAGCATTTATTTCCTACGAATTAAGATCAGCGCCGTCGTTGAAACAAATTTTGTGTTTCGATCAACTTTTATATCTGGGGAATCAATCACGACAATGCGTGCGAAGCCATACATCCAGTCGCCGCCGGCAACAATGACAATGACGGCGGCGCAGCTCGCTCGGGAAGAGCCGATCGAGAGAACCACCAGAAGATGCGTCAACTCTCGATGCGGCCATCCCATACTACGGGCGAAAACCAAAGCGAAGGAGATCGCTCTGATCGGGGAGAACCTCCGGCTCCCCGGATGAACCTTGACGCGCCGTCGAGTTCTGGAGAAAACAAGGCTTCCTCGATACCTCGACCCGAGCGGTCGGCGGCGTCGAAGAAAAGCGCTGACGCTAAAACACGAGGCACCACGGACGGTAGATCCCGCATCAAGCCGTGGGCACATACCTCCACGCAGTTGGGGCTCAAACCCACCACGGAGGGGCGAACATCGAGAAAGGACGCCGGATGGCGGTCGTCCTCGTCATCAAACGAGTTCGGTCGTGAACTCCGCCCACTCACCGGGCGGCGGCGGATCTGGGAGAATAGTCACCCGTTCTCGAGCGAAATACTCGACACTCCTCCCAACAAATGCAGTGCGAGCATCGCTCCTCGACGGTGAGGGATCCATGAGAACTTCCCTGCAATTCGGTATAACATGATCAACCAACGTCTTAACACCATCCACATGTGCAATTTGTTCCGGAGTTCGATCGACAACGTCCGGTGTTTGACTGATCTACCTCCGCGACATTGGATCTTACCGAGATCTAATGGAAGCCTTTCATCGAAGGTTCTTCGAGCGAATCTAAGACAACGTCGGCACATCTCCTCACCAGTAAGACAAGGTCGGAACAAGTCCATCGGCGACTTCATGACGAGGTTTAATAAGGAGAGCCTAAAAGTCGAGGGCGTGCGACCTTCTCATCGTCTCGACCTTTCAGCGGCATCTGCCGGGGCCATCAAAGAGATCGTCAATCGAACCCGTCTGCGACAGAAGCGTAGTATGCCGACCGATTCGCCAAGGCGGACGGGGGCGATAGAAAGGCGGGCGAGAGAGAACCCTGGAGAAAGGAAAAGAGAGCGAGGAAGAGGAGATCGAAGCAGTCGACGAAGTGCCTTGGATAGAATCGTCGTCGAATAGAATCGAGCTCGGACGCGTGGCACCTGGGCGGCCTCAAATACACCCCTCGACGGCCGGGCGGAGATCTGAACTCCATATGAATATGTTGAAAAGCCTCGACCAATGACGGTGAGTCAAGCGCGAGACCAAGGACAAATCTTGCTCCTTTCACGGGGACTACGGGCACGACAGGAGGTGCAGAGACCTCATGGGCAACATAGAGATGTTGGTGCGGGGCAGCCACGAAAAGTATAAAGGACAAGGCGGTGGCGATCACAACCGCAAAGTCGAAGAAGGAGGTCATGAAGAGGAAGTGTGCCCCACAAGAAAGCAGGCGCGATAACGACGGAGAAGGGCGATGAGCCCATCGACGGGTCATCTCCACCATTATGGTCTCCCCGGAGTCACCAAGTCCTCCTGAAGGCGGGCCGGTCCTCTACCGTGAGCACTCGACAAGAGGTTCGAAGGGGACGGCGATCACTTTCTCAGGAAGATCCCGTACTGCGGTGGTGCCTCACGGGATCTGTTGGTGATCAGCGATGGTCGCCAATAAGTTGGTGAGCGTATACATTGATAGTGGGCGCATCGGTAAGCATCCTTTTAAGAATGCTTTGATAAATTAGGAGTAGAGGAAGCGCCCTCGCAGCACCACTACCACTCCGGCTCGTTGCGGAAGAGGCGCCGGACGGAGTGATCGACCTACCCGTCACGGTAGGAAGAGTGCTTACGAGCTCCACTAAAGTGGTGCGGTTCTTAGTGTCGGTGCCGCTCACGTCAACATCATCTTGGGCGGGGCTGAGCGATAAGGGCGGTGTGCTCAACCTACCATCTAACAATGAAAATCCCCACTGGAGGAGGGTGGCCGTGGTCGGGGACGAGGCAAGCTAAGGAATGCATGCAGTGCATCGGAGGAGGCAGGACTTCGGGCCGGCATCGCAGCATAGCGATCGAAACCAGGAGTTGGAGCAGAGAATGGCGTCGCCCACCCGAGAGCTTAATAGAAGAGGTCACATTGTGCGAAGGCAGGCGGTCAAGGTCGTCAAGTTGGCTCTGTCGGGGCACCTCGGTTAAGAAGCAGATCATCCAACTCTAAGGGAATTGGAGACTTGTTTGTTGTCGCCCCTCGACATGGCGAGTCTCCCAAGCATCATCACCCAGCTCAATATTGACCCAAGTATAAAACCGTTCGGCAAACACGAATTTTTGCGGTGAGCGGAATCAAGTCATCCATGCGAGGTGAATTAATTATTAAAGCTCGCATATTATTCGGTCAGTATCCACACGGATAGCCAACCGGTGATGGTAAAGAAAGGAGGAGGTGGATGGCGAATGTGTGATACACGATCTCAACAAACATTGCCGAAGGATTGCTATCCCTTCGACATCGACAAGAAGGTTGACGCTTTGGTCGGTACGAAATCTTCACTTTTGGACTTATACAAGGATATCACCAAGTATTGATGGATGACGAAGGCCAGCCAAGGCAGCGTTCATTCTGATTTGGTCTTTGCATATAAGAAGATGTCATTCGGACTCAGAATGCATGGGTCACCTATCAAAGAATGGTGGATAAAATATTCCATCCATACATGGGACGAATGTGGAAGTGTCGTGGATGACATCTCGTCAAAAGCATTGAGGAAGCTGCATGTGTTCTTGACCTCAGGATCGTCATCGCTTACTCGGAAAAGTCGATCTAAAGCTGCACCCCGGACATGCACGTTCGCGATTCGATGCGGAAAATTTTAGGTGTTGGGTTTCTGAGGAGGATTGAAAGCCAATCCATCAGGTTCAAACCATCATAGAGATGAAGATGTCGAAGACAATTCACGCGATACACAAGTTAACGGGCTGCATAGCCACACTAAGCCGTTTCTTTCAAAAGCGCGGATAAGCTATCTTTCTTCAAAATACTCAAAAGGCTCGGAGTTCTTCGGAATGACATACAAAGTTCGCCTTTGAAGATCTCAAGAACTACCTCGCTAAGCTTCCCACCTCCGTCCCAAAGAAGGAGGTTCTTTCCTATACCTCGCCTTCGGGAGAAACCATAAGTGCGATCTTGATGCGAGAGGAAGGACGTCGCTCGGTATACTTCATCACCCGGGCACTAAAGGTCCGAAAACAGTATCGCCTTTGGAAGCTCGCTAGCATTAGTAAATAGCGTGAGAGGACTACGTCCATACTTCACGCATCCATACAAGTTCTCATGACCATCCACTTGATAAGTATTGACGAAGCCGAAGCCTCGGAACAATTGCGAGTGGGCAATTGAGCTGAGCGAACATGATATATCTTTTGCCCGTCGGGCCATCAAGTCGGGCACTGCGAGACTTTCTAGTCGAGCTAAATTCTGAGAAGAACCCACCGAGTCCGTATCGGGCGATGCGGCTGAACCAATGGATAAAACACCTAAGGATTGTTGGCGGTCTCGTTGGCGGGGCCGGAAAACAGTAGCGGAGCGGTATTTTGCTCCTAGGACGAGATGGCGAGATCACCTACTCACTGGTTCACATTCAAAATACGAATAACGAAGTGGAATCTGAGGCCTTGATCGAGGGACCCGCTTGCCCCAAAGTCTTGATCACGTGCCGTGCAAGTCCATAGTGACTCTCAAGTCGTAGTAAGCCATTTTGGGAAATCGAGGCAGGCAGGAGATGAAGAAATACCTTGAAAAAAAACACTACAATGGACTTTCTCACACTTCAAGTTGGTTCGTATCGAGGAACAAAAGCACCGAGTGATATCTTGAGCAAGGCGGCTTGCGTCAACGAACTACTTGATGAAGAAGTCGAATAGAAGCATAAGCGATGATGATCTGGAGCTGAGGTCAACATCGTCTCCGACGGAGAATCGATTGGATGACTCCATCCGAGAATACTTGGAGAGGCGACGCCCCGGATAGGCTCGAGGCTAGAAAATATTGAGCAAATCTGCGATATACACTTGAGCAAGGAGTTCTCTAGAAGATCATACCTCGACCTCTCCTAAGGTGTTTGGGCCGAGCCGTCTTGATTATGTCTGCGAAATGATGAGGGATCATCACGAAGTCACATTGGACCCGCGCCTTATCAAAGAAAGTCATCGATGGGGATACTATTGGCAACAATGTTCCGGGACTCAATTGACCTCGTAAAGAAATGTCAAAGTGCCAAATTCATGGAAGCGTGCCTCAAACCGACCTCGCTTGCATGCGAGCCCTTGACCATTTATGCAATGGGGATAGATATTGTATGTCCTTGAAAGCTCGAGGCGGTTCAATTCACGATTGTCGCGATCGACTACTTCAGCGAAGTGGGTGGAAGCGAACCTTTGATAAAAATCACGGCAAAGCGCCAAACTTCGTTTGGAAAACACGTATGCGCCGCATTCCTCATATCCTTATTTGAGACAATGGAGCGGTTCACGACAAAATATTCAAGAGTGGTGTCGAGAGCTTGGATCTGAAATTCACCTCGGTGGCCCATCCCAAGCAAATGGTCGAAGTCACCAGCAGGGGACGATCGTCGAAGGACAAAACTATGCCGACCGAGCGAGGCGATTAGGTGAAAATTTACCACAAGTCTTATGGTGGTATCGTACAACACCTAGAACGACAAGCGGTGAAACACCCTACGACTTGGTGTATGGGCGGCCGTAATTCCGGCAGAGATCGGATCTGGAGCCCGCACCATTCACTTCTCGATCAAGCAAGCGGGAAAATCTACAGAGATCTAGATCGCTCGAAGAAAGAGAGACCCTACATCGAGGAAGCTCGGTATAAGCAACAAGTAGCTCGATACTACAATCGGTGTCAATCCGACAATTAGTGAAGCACTCGTACTCGAAATAATGAAGTCGAAAACCCGAGCTCGGCAAGCTGGAAGCCGTGGAAATGACCTTACAAGTCGAACAAGTCCTCGGAAAGGGTCGTATAAGCTCGCCCACATATCCGGTGAGCAAATACCCAATCGTGGCACATCATACATCGAAGAGATATTTTGCATAAGTGTCAAGTGTCGGTATATAGGGGTCTGTTTAGTAGAGTCCGGGTCTTGTCTTGTTGTTACATCGTCTTTTATCAATAAAATCTTTGTCTTTGCATGTTTTATTTGTCAACATGCATATTACCTCTTCCCCATTATATAATACCCTCTAACGAGGCCGAATACCCTCGAGAGAGACTACCTTCGTTTGACACGAAGAAGAACTCAAATCCAGCGTGAGGACCACCCTACCGATAAAACTCGGCAAATAAGGAACTCATACCTTATGCAGAAGCGAAATACCTTCGTTTATTTAGAGGATGAACTACCTTCTAGGATGAATTATCTTTATTTATTTAGGATGAACTACCTTCGTCTGAAGACTACCTTCGTTTATTTAGGATGAACTACCTTCGTCGAGGATGAATTACCTCGTTTATTTAGGATGAATTACCCGTTTATTTAGGATGATGCCTTCGTTAAATACGGGACGACCTACTTCTTTTATGGTTACAATAATAAGGACAAAATCAAACAAGCAAATAAAGTTATTCTTATTGAGAGTACAAAAAGTACATTACAAAGAGGGCTGGGAGATCGGGGAAAATTGAGTGGGTCCCAGAAAATCGGGATTCAACGGCTCGTCTATACTAACCTCTGCCTCTTCCTCGTCTTGGTACACTAGAAGCCGGTGCATTCGACCTCTCGTCTGTGGCGACCTCGGCGGCCGAGGCGTCCGGCCTCGGTTGCTCGATGATACAGTTCGACTACTCGAGGCGTCGTCTCTCTTGCATATCAAGCGCTCGGGTTGTAGTGACATCCACGGCGTCGGGAGAGAAGGAGGAGCACGGTCGAAGCCTCGTCGATGGCGGCACCCGCTTGAGGAGGGTGACGAACCGCTAAAATCGTGTAAAGAGCACCCACTCTCTTAAGCTCGATCTTGCTCTTGATATTGCCAGAATCAAAGCCGTAGTTATCCTTGTACTTATAACAGACTCGAGCTCAACAACTTTAACGGCCGAGATGGTCAAACCCCCACTTGGCGCACAACCTCCTCGTATTGAGCATGCTCCTCGGTGACTAGTTGGCTTTCTTACACGTCCTCGAGCTCTCCAATTCCGGGAACACGAGCTTGTCATCTCTCGAGAGCCACAGCGGCGGCCTCCTCCGCACATGGTTTATTTACCCTTCATAGGAGGACTTGACCTCCTACTTTAGAGCCGCGTTAATGCTTTGATTTGGTTCAACCAGGAGAAGCATCGGGCATATCGGGAGAAGCGAATACAAAGACAAGTTTTCAAGTTAAGCATCGATTTTATTAAAGCCTTAGAGGCAAGTCAGGCGACGTCCAGGGCGACATATTTACATGTAGCAAAAAGGGGATCAGCGACCCCGGTCCCTTCGGGAGCAGTTCGGCTCCACCTCGGCGACTTCAACATCTTCCCCGCTCTCGAGCTGCCTCGATCTCCTCGGCTCGAGCTTGACCTCCAAAGCGCGGAACTCTCGAGCCCTCCAAAGCGCATTGCTTGTCACGGTCCTAAGATCGGCCATCAAGGCTTCAATCGGGGATCACGGTCCACGAGCAAGCACGGATGGGCTGCGGACAGCAAGGTCGGAGGCGGCGTCGAACCGAAGCAAAGGCAGTCCTTGACCACGGCGAGACCTCGGCATAAGCTCTGACGCCGTCCTTTGTAGCCTCTACCCATACTTGGACTTATCATTAGGTTCTCGGCAACCTCATCAATGGCGTCAGAGATTGCGCGTTATTCGAACCCAGCCGCCGGTATCATCCCGAAGCCCGGCAGAATAACCTCTCGCAAAGGCGCGGAGCATATCCCTGCGGTCGCCACCCGGCCTCCAGGCGCGAGCTCCTCTCTTGGCCCTCGACGCCGACTTGCCTCCGCGCCTTGGCCTGCGCCTCCGCGCCTCGGTGCCGCCGCCTCAGCGGCCGCCAGGCGCGCCTCCCTCTGGCGGATCCGAGGCCGGCACCGGCTCGGATCACGAGCGAGGAGGTCCTCCCTCCATCTCCCGGCGTGCCCCCGTTGAACGGGCCACGGCACTTTTCAAATAATCCGTCGGGCGGACACTTTGCGAGCTCGGTCGACACGCCGTCGACAGTTTGGCGGCTCGGCGACCACGTATCGACTCCGCACAAAAGCAGATCAGGTCGAAGAACACAATAATACACACATTTGCAATCTCATAATGCGAACTAGATACACTACCTCGGAAAATACGAGGTGGTTGAAACCAGCGATCACGCCTCGGATCGTGACACCGTGGTCTCGGGATCGCGCTTTAGCCTCTTGGGCGTTTCAGGCTGGCGAGGCGACTTCTCAACGTCTCCACCCTCGGAGGTTTCCTCGACGCGTCCTTTAACGTCAAGGTGGGCATCCGATCGAGCTGGATCCTTCCTCTTCTTCTTGTCGTGAGCAAATTCACTACAATGAAGCAAATAACACATCAACACAAAAGTAACGACAACAAAGAGAGAGAGAGAGGGCTAACCTTTCACTCGCCGAGTGGTAGGATCCTGAGGGCTCGACCGCAGGCAAGCTCGACCTCGGAAAGACTTATCCGACGATCCTATCTAAGGATTGCTCCAAGTGCAAGTCATAATGCGTGCCATATCGGCAACCTTTTCACGCCTCCGGTGACGAATAACCAGGACGAAAGAAAAACTTCTTTGCGGTTGGATATTTTCGACTCGTCTTTAATTTGAACTTGCGCGGGTGACGATAATACCACGCTGGTTTAATGGAAGAACCTAAGGACAAGTCCAAGGTCGGAGAAAGTTATGACGATGTGCAAAGACACAAACTGTCGGTTCGGAAGGGTTCGGCTTAATTAGGAATGGCGAACAAGCTGAGTTCGACATAAATAGAAGGATAAGGAAGGCGAAGGCCACTTTTAAGGCTATCCTCATAGGCGGTGATGGCCGTCGGAGGCATTGGCCCTATCCTCGGACGGGGAACAATAAATTCAAAACACGGGATGAAAAACACAAGCAAGTTCTAGGATGGAAGAATATTCTAGGGCGGAAGGAAGCGTCGACACTTTACAAAATCGAGACAAAGGCGAAAACACGGTCTA
Organism: Salvia rosmarinus; assembly: GCA_036937905.1. NCBI lineage: Eukaryota > Viridiplantae > Streptophyta > Magnoliopsida > Lamiales > Lamiaceae > Salvia > Salvia rosmarinus. The sequence continues at coordinate 115,364 of JAODLM010000202.1, forward strand.
AAATATCGGTGAACGGATCGAGGAGAAAACTCCAACATCCACGGAGACTCGGTGGCGACCTGAACGATATGGAGGACTCGTCATACGAAGAAGAAGATGATGCCATAAGCACTGCGATTTAAGGGAGTAGGGAAGAAGATGATGTGCGGACACAGACGGCAATGATGCACGATAAACCTCCTCTCTAAAATCGAGAATTTGAAATGTAGAAGATGAAGAAAGTGATAAGAAATGGCGTATCAAAGATTGTTACCCCAATAATGCGCTTTATCGGGAACCCAACACGCCACATTAAATCGTATCCCATATCCGTGTTCGGCCTCGGCATAACGCTCGCAGTTATGCCACTAAGCGACCGGCATAACGCCGTCGGTGATGCCAACTAAAGATTCGGCATAACGCCGTCGGGTGATGTCGACTAAAGATTTCGAACGCGTCGGTGGCAACTAAAGACTTGACATAGCGCCTCGTCGGTGATGCCAACTAGAAGACTTCGCATAACGCCGTGGGAGAAACAAATCGAAGACCTCGTTATACCATCTCATTAGGTAAACCTCGAGAACCAAGTATGAGACTTGCAAGGACATGGCGTACGAAACACGCTGATAAGAGTTCGACAAAGCGCCCGAGATGAGCGCAACTATGAATTTAGAAGCATCAACAATCCCAGTGATTCAAGATAAGGGCAACAACGAATCGCTTGCCCACTCGTCGATGCGACCTCCGTAAAACAAATCCAAGCCCTCACGACCTCGACACCGTCTTTTGGGGGATGTGATAGGATCTGCCCTATGACCAGCATCGGCCAATACAGTAAGCGCGCTGAGCTCGCCCGGACACGGTGCGGCCGAAGACTCCAAAACCGGTGGGAGCGAAGATTCGACCATATCTAAAAATCCTAATTGGAAGAGATATGATTGAGATCCTATTTTAGAAGAGATCTTAGATATCGAGATCTAGTCATTATAATTGTGTATAAATAGAGGATAGGTGATCGAAAAACTCATCTAAACTCTTTGTAATCGTTCCTCATATTTTCAATACACAAACTCTCCTCTCCCCGTGGCGTAGATCTTATTCATAGATCGAACCACGTAAATCTTTGGTGTTCTTAGCATTTATTTCCTTACGAAATTAAGATCGAACATTCATTTCTAGAATTATAGAGATCTATTGTTAAATTTGTGGAGCAAATTATAAATGCTCGTTCTATAAAAATTATTATGATCGATCCTTGGGGTGTGCGGTGGATGCGTCTTGTTCCTTATCGAAGCTAGATATTCCTCTCTACTTGGACATGTATACAAATATCCAGGTTGTTGCGATACCTTCTTCTCGGTTCCTTCTTCCATAACTGAGCTCGGCTATTTTTTCGAGAACCACCTATAGTTCCAACTAAAAGGAAAATGATTTTCATATGTAAATGCAATATAATTCTGGCTTCAAACAGGAATCTCTCCATCAGAGAGCCTCAATATTGCTTATAATTTTCTTGGCTTTTGGAGGATTTGAAACAGAAAACAAACAGGTTAGATGATTTGTAGGTCTCAATGGAATAATTCACAAACTAGTGTTAATTTTGTCACTCTCTAGACCTCTTTTACATTAATCATTTCGCAATCAAAATTGGAAAAAAAATATATATATATCCATTGTTGTGATAGCAAACCGAAATCTAAATAAGAGACAAACAACATTCTTTTTCTTTTCAAAATACACAAAGCCAGATTCAATCATCTTCTGTCTCAATGATCACACAAATGACAGACAAACTGAAATTATTAGCTCACTAATTAATCTCATTCTTAATCACAAATTGCATAATGAGAAATGGTGATGGCATCTTCAGGCCTCGCAGGCGGATGAGTCTTGTTCCTCATCCTCATCGCCTGGTACTCCTTGTACAAGAACCCCTATACTTGGCCGCCTCCCCGACTTCCGCCGTGAACTGCCGCAGCGGCCCACCCACTTATCCCCTCAATTGTATAGAAAAACGCAAAGAGTGGCGGCACCTTTCCCAGCTCTCACAACTCTGTGCGTAGCACTCTTGAACAACTTGTTGTAACACCTACCAACACACACAAAAAGAAAAGTGTTGATCAAATATCCACTTTTGATAATGTGCATCTCAAAATATCCATGGTGTGGTTGGCAAGTGGTAGAGTGGTTAATATCTGATCAAAGTTCCACCTTTAAATTTCTGTGTTGAATTGAAAAAAAATATGGAGAATCTACCAATATTTAAGTACGGTAACAAAATATGTGACAAATTTTGCATGGGAATCAATGGAATTAGTTGACAGAGTCAATAGATTTGTCGTAGTAAGCCGCCAATGGATTTGCTGATTTTAACATGCATGTTCCTTATAATCAACTGTGGATTAAAAAAAATCACCGGAACAAAAGCAGCAAATCTACGCAAATGTCTCATCTTGAGAACATAATAGAAGATGAAACACGATTTACCTGAACGACGTCGCCCAGGTTGACGACAATCTTGCCCTCAGCAGGAACAACCGGGATCCACTCCCATCTTTCTTCACCTCTAGCCCTCCGACTTCATCCTGGATCACGAAAGTGACGACGTTTCCGTCCTCGTGCTCGAGCAGGCCGTTGTTTCCATCCCCTTCGCCGGAAAGTAGCGCAGCGCCACCATGAAGTCCCAGCTCCGGTCGCAATTGTATTCTTTTAAGAAATCAGGCGGCAAACCCAAGCAATCGTTCACGATCTGCTCGATAAGCTGTCCAATCTCTCTGAACTGCAGGAACAACTCTTCTGCCACATCACTGCATAATTGCATTTATCAAATTGAACAGATCTATATATTTTGTCCAAAGTTTTGAGTTTCTTCAATCCATAGGTTTTGGTCGAGCTACCTGAAATCGGCGGGCAAGACGTTGAAGCCGGATTGAGGCTGGAACATCAAGAGGTACTCGTTTTTGTCGGGCGAGTGGGCGGGCTGCTTGCTGTAGCCGGCGGGGAGAGGGCGGCGGATGCTGGGCTGTCTTGAGCTTCTCTTCGTCGGAGAGGGCGAAGAAGGTTCTAGAGAGTTGGAGGGCGCGGTTGATGAGGTGGAGGGTACGCCGTGGTTTGTGATCTGGAAGAAGCCGTAGTCGGAGCAGGCATCTTTGATGATGTCTTTGGCCTTCTTCTGCCCATCCTCCTCTCCGTTTCTGAAGAAAGGAGAAAGATCTACTGTCGGAATAGCCATCTCTCTCTCTCTCTCTGTTGGGTTTCAGTTTTTATGGAAGATCATAGTATGATTTAAATGGTGCATCGGATTCGATTAAGATGCTTTAAGACAGTAAATTACAAATACATACATGCTGTCTTATGGTCTTCTTGTTTTATTCTTTTATTTCAGAATTTAATAATGTCCGTTTAAATTTTAATATATGTTCACACTTCGAAAAGATCATTGCAACTGAAAAACATTCAATATATTTTATTTTGTTTTCATTTGATTTGGCACTAGTGGCGATTAAGGTTTGTGCGGTCTCTTGTTACTGTAGATGAGAGGAATATCACTAAATTATACTCTCTCCGTCTCAAGGCAATTTCTTTCTTTCACAGGTTATTTGGAGAAGAGATAAAGTGGTTAAAATGATAAAAAGTAGGTAGGACCCACAACTTTTGAAGAGTTAATTATTTCACAAAATGAAACAGTATCTTGGATGGAGCAGTAAAAATAAATCTGAGTCATCTTGGGTGGGACGAGCTAGTAAAATTTAGGGAAAAACTTACAAAACAGTAATCCGCTCTATTTTGGCCTGTCCTCACAAGTCACAATCACTTAAGGATCCTTTTGCCACTTTTAGTTTCACATTTTCGATTTTTAAAACTTTTTGAACGTTAGTGATAAATGTTAATTAGGATTTATTATGATAAATTTTACCAAAAATTAATTGAACAGTGAAATGAAAGATGAGACACAACAATGTTGAAGTAGAAGATCCGAACCACCTCATAGCGATGCGATCAATGTCGAAATATAAACAAATATTTGAAAGGATGTATTTTAATATGATTGGTAAATATCATATAAGATGGGACTAAAATGGTATGAGAAATTTAATTTTCTAGCTTAATAGTAGGAGACATGGAATTGCACCTGTAAAATGGACGAAGATTCTGGAAGTGAAAATTTCCAATTATGATATCCTACATATAACATAACTTACCGTTTTGGAAACTCCGATGTACTAAAATTCATCATCACAAGCTTTACACTAAACAAAACTAGCTATATTTTCACATTGTCATTAGAAGCCACTAAAACCACCAATCATAGCGTTACATCATGCCATAGTTAACAACATAAATAACTTTGATCTTATACGAGGATGGACCTCTTAAGGTACCAACACATAACGTATGGTGTTACAGTCAATTTCTACTACCTTCCATACTTGGGAAAACTTTAAACCTTTCGCGAAACTATATAGAAACAGGTAAAACCCCATGACCTTAAATTTTCGGAAAATTTCAGTTGCCTCCCCTGTGTCTCAGGCTTCAGCATCTTCCTTATCATCATCATCATCTTCGAACCATCACTGCCCTGCATAAATATCAAAGATTATTCTAGAATGAGAAAAAGTTCGACAATATGGAACTACTCGAACCTGGAAATATCTGTAAATGAGATGTCACTTTCATCATAAATCTTCAATTGCAAGTGCATTCACTAAACAAATATGAAGTGATATATGATCTATGGTGGTTCAGGAAATAAGACAACAATTAATTCCAAAACTTTTCTCACTATGGTCTCATGAGAATAGGCCTCGGTGACAATTTTGGCATAGAAAAGTTAGAATATTCGAATGAATTCTTTACTCTGTAGGATTTGTCATACAGCCAGTATACCTTTGGACCATAGTTGTAAGTACATCGATCGTTTAAAAGATGCAATGTGCATGGAGGACCATAATCCAACAAAAATCAGGTGAGAAGAGAACCAAAGCGTTACACCACAACTTCATTTACTCAATAAACTCAATAAAGAAAGAATAAACTCAGTAAAGAAAATTATCAAGTTTAAAAGACAGCAAATGTTACTCAAATGACTCACAGTGAGGAAAAATATACTCTTAAAAATTAGCAAAGTGATTCTACAAGAGTTCATAGTTTCCAAAATATGCACAAAAATTAGCAAAGTGATTCTACAAGAGTTCATAGTTTCCAAAATATGCACAGATCAAAGCCTTGATATAAAGGAATCCATCACCAAATAACCATAGAAATGGCATTTAGCAAAAGAAAGCTTGTTAAAGCAATTATCAAGAGGTACTGCTGCCTCACACTGCATTTGAAACAAGGTTATCGATGGCGGATGGCGGGTCATGGCGGATGGCCAAAAACCCGCCATAAGATTATGGCGGATGGCGTGGCGCGTTATGGCGAAGCACGGCGGATTAAAAAATAAAAAATAAATATTATATATATCAATGTTGTAAAAAACTTAGCGTAAATGAGGCGTTTTGTCTTGCGGGCGTAAGCCTCGAGTCAGTAAAAGCCTCGAACTATTTTTTTCCATAAAAACATTAAATAGCAAGCCAAACATCAAATTTAATAATTTATAATTAGAATATCAAACTAAAGGCATAAAATGTCCATAAAATATAAACGTAGGATTATCTGTTTTGTCTTTTAAATATAATTATTGCTAAGGTTGAATGTTTAATTGAGTATTGGGTTTAAAAATTAAGACTTAACAAGTATGAAATTTTGTTTAATTTTATTTGAGTTCTAAAATTAGCCCAAAACACTTGAAATTGACAGAAGAAATTTGCGGTGAAGCATCGAGAAGCCTCGGGCGCTTAGCACTAAGGCGCCTCGGCCTCTGAGGCTCAAGCCTCACGGACAACGGAAAAGGCTTAAGCCTGATCTTTGACAACGCCACCTCGAGGCGAGCCTCAAGCGTAAGCCTCAAAGCGTTTTCTAGCGGTGATATATATATACTTATACGAATTAATAACTTAAAATTCTAGAAATTGATAAAGCATAAGTTTCAAGTTCAACGCAAACATTAAAACATAAACTCATAAATATAAATATGTCTAATATTAAGGTCTAATTCTCCTCATGAACACCAACATTTTGTCCAAAGTTCCTCTCGACTTCTTTTGGACATTTTGTGCAAGGGCAACCTTGCTTTCTATCAAATGCTCTTTACCTCTTGTGATTCCAGCATTCATTTTTTATCACAAAGATGCATTGAACTTTGTTTGTTCCACCATCTAAATAATACAGATTTCCATCCCGGATCATTCCTATTATTGCAGGTACTAGAGGCTAAGAGAAGTCTTGATCGGTAGACATTGTGTTTTGTATCACTAGCTGCAAAATAATATACGAAATTATTGTAGTTGGCTGTTTTCTCTCTCATTGTAGCATATAGGAATCTGTTTTGACTCTAACATAGATAAGGTATTTAATTCAACATAGTTTGACAGAAAATGAAAAAATAAAATAAAATAAAATTGCAAAATTCAGAGTAACTTGCTGTCTGCTGCCCGTCGCGGTGGTCAGAGGATGACAGATTTTGTTTGAAGCTAAAGAGAGCAAAAGCTGCGAATTGTTTTATAAGATAAAACCCTAAGTTTCATGTGGGCGGGCTGTGCTGGGTCTGGATTGGGCTGTCTGACACATTTTTTATTTTTATTTCTAATTCTGCTGCCATTTAGCCACAGACGCATAACCGCCACGACCGCCATGTCCATGGGGCGCATATGCGCCATGTAAATGTGCCATGCCATGAGGTGCTCATGGCAAAACACAGAAAACTGCCACCGCCATCCGCCATGGCGCCGCCATGGCGGAAATTTGATAACTTTGATTTGAAATAGCTGCAAAGGAAAAGTGGTAGGCAAATAAATGTAAAGTAGTTTATGCATTTACCTCTTCATCTTCATCATCATCCATTTCAAGATCCTCTTCAGCCTCCTACATAAAACAGAAATAAGCTACATTGAATAACAAGATATGTATATCTGAATAAAACAATTATACTCTATTATTTAAACTTCACAGCAAACTGAAGTCATACTAGTACATAAAACGAGAAAGAAAGGGGATAATCAAGTTGCAAAATTTACATTGTTAAAATATGTAAGAGGATTGGGCCACAAATCATCCTTGATTATATCTGCCACCTAATATGTAGGAAAAAGTAAAAGCACTATAAGTTTCAAGAAAACATCAAGTGGAAGTACTGATGTAAACATAAACTGTGCTTGGGCAGAATGTACCTCATCATTAATTTCATACATGTCACCTTTAAACTCAGACTCAGTGAACCAGGAAAAGAAGCTGCATTACATATAACTGACATAAGAAATCATTGCTGCAATAAGATTAGTGACAATGCCAGACAAATGCTTATATAACCTCTAACAATTAAATCAAGGACTAGAGTAGGGTGCAATTTATTCATACAAAGAGCACATGTATCATAATTGAGATAACACATACAATGGGCCTACATGAGATATTATTGCTGTCAGCACACTCATGTACCATGTACTGTGTGCATGAGAGAGGAGGAGTAAGGAGACAAACCTTTCCTCAGCATGAGATCGCTTATTTCCTTTCTTCTCCTCAGGAATACCATTAGGAATGCCCTTAAAAATCCAGACACGAGACCGAATTTTAATCACTATACAGAAATCTAATCACCTCAAACAATCATCGCGTAAAACTCACCATGCCTTCTTTCCATTTTATATTAGTTGCGGTGATTCTCGTACTCCTCCTCTAGGAAACTGAAGGTCTTTGTGAGCTTAGTATCTTCAAAATGCGGATTGGATTTGAATATCTGAGCATATATATTTTAGAACTCAGGGTTTTCCACATTAAACTCTCTAAGGCGGGAGAAAAAAATACTCACGAGCGAGATGGAGTATCCGGTTTCACATCCTTGAAATCTTCCACTTCAAGATTATCCAGATACTTGAAAATCTAACATAATAGAAGGTCATAAAATTATGAGAAAAATATCATATCAAACATTTGCATTATGTATCTCTGATGCTTAAAAGAAAATTGTGAGTGCAAAATACATCAGAACAATAAGTTCATCTGTTAACAATCAACATCCACGTTTAAGTGACCATGGAGTTTAAATCAGAACTTGAAGTGACTTGTTTTGTCACATTTCTAAATGAGGAAATTTTGTATTGCCATGTCAATAGCCTAAACTTAAAGGAGCTTTCAGAAAATTCCCAACTTAGGAAATGTAAGACTATTTGGGTACTCTTAAAACATGAAGTGGGACATTCAGATGTGGACAGAGGAATATCATGCTATATTATTCTTAGACAAAGCAAAAGTAGAGACAAGTAACCTTTTGGTCTTCTTCAGTCAAGAGTTCAGTGAGGGCAGGGTGACTCATAAACTGCAAGATATTAATGCATGTAAATCAGAAGGAAAGTAATATACCCAAGCAACGGCAAGGCCTTCTAGTATCAGTTGTAAAAGTATTAGTTAATATAACTAATATATACTCACCGAGTCAACCAGAAATCAGGAATTGCTTTGATGACTTCATTTCGCTTATCATAGACAGGTTTCCGTATCTCGTTGTACTGCTGCTCGAGCTCCAGTACTTTTCGCTTCTTCATTAATCTTGAAGTGGAATAACAAAAATACCTTGTTTCACTAGCATCACATGCAGCCTAATCGTACACTAATATTTATCATCATTTGGGATCCAAATTGACACGAGCCTAGGATCAACTATGAAAGAGTAAAATATTCCTCACGAAGACAGTGACTCTGCCCCATTGTTCAAATTTGATCACGACAAGGGTGTAAAGTGTTCTAGACAATTCTATGTCCTATTTAGTTACAGAAAGAAGGTTCATCAATAAACTTACTTTTGAACCTAATTACTAGCAAATAACTGAGCTTTGTAGCTAAACATTACTCCCTCCATTACTTGATAATTGTTCTTTGATTTTGATATCAAAGAGTTTTAATAAATGCAATGAGTGTAAAGTGAGTAAAGAATGAGACTCATATTATAAAATATATATGTGAGTGGAAAAGGTGGCCATGAGTAGTTCTTTATGTAAATAAGCGGATTGATTGTGGATAAAAGTTATGACTTTTATGAAGGGTCATGTCAAAAATGGAAAGTGAATATTTTTATGAGGTCCAAAACGGATATTTTTCAAGGACGGAGGAGTAATATATATTTATGAAAAACCCATACAGAGACAATGCAGGTTCTAAGCTAAATTTATTCATTCATTATGTTAAACTAACACAACAGCTCATCCAATTATATCTTAACGATTTCCAACAATTACTACATCTTAAGGCTTCCCATTATAATTTTGAGCTGTCATAAGCATTTGCATTCTCTTCGTTTCTCAAACAATTAATGAGGTATATGAATATAAGTAATTGTCCCCTCTAAAAAATTCAACAGTAAATTAAGAAAAGAAAAGGTAAAACTTCCGTAAAGACTCCAACTTTCAGACAGGAGCAAAGAAAATTTGAACAGCAAAATAAATTTGCAACTTGAAGTAACATCAAAGAAAGTAGAATTACTTTTCAAGATCCTCTTGAATTGACTGAAGCTTTTCAATAGATTTAACGAGCTCTCCATCAATGACCTCCGCCCCATTCCTTTCTTCCTCCATCTCTCCCGATCTCTGTTTCTTTCCTTTCTCTGCTCCCATTTCTGTTCAAATTCAGAAATTTACAGCTAAAATTTGATCTTTTCGGTATTTTCAACTGCTGTATGGGGGCTTTGCTTAAACCCTAAATAAACCCTTTGCTGCTGCTCACAGCAATAAAGAGAAAATGTGTGCCTCAATTGCCTTTAAGATGAGAGGGTTACAGAGGGTTTAGGGTTCGGGGGCAAGGAGTGCCATTATGAAAAGTTAAGGGGTAATAAGAAAATTAATTACAATAATACTTAATACACAATTATTTTCTTACGTTCTTTTCCTTTTCTCTAAACAACATTCATGACTGAAAGATACAGTATCTATGCTAAAAAGGGACACTAGTAATATTTTTTTGTGGGGTGGGGGATTCGTATATGATTGTTTTTATTTTTATTATTTTATTGTTTTGAATAAGAAGAAAAAAGATCATAACAAAATAAAGTTGTTGTACGGTTTGGGCGATTTGGGGAATAAATCCATTAATGAGATAAATCTGAGCTTACAAAATCTATAAGCCATAAAGGAAAATTAACATGCCAAATAGTTTGATTTTTAGTTATTTTTTTAAAGGTAAAATGAATCTAGGAAACAAATCCAGAGTCACAACTCTATTAAATAATTCCATATAATCTTTTTCCAGACTACTCTACCAATAATAGTTGGAGGAATTAGCTTTAGATATTAAACAAAAACAAGACCACGGTTTTGAACTAATATTACCGTCAGTTTGATGCAATTTCTGGATTTTGATGATTTCATATTACTTTATTAGTTGATGAAATTTCTAACGCACAAAAATATATTCTAACTTAAATAACTTTAAAGTATTAATATGGTACAGGAAAAAATGTGTATATAATATTGGTTGTATATGATTATCTTTATCTTTAAATTTCAAATATTAAAACTATCAGTGATATTTATATGCAAAATTTATATATCTGACAACAATAATATAAATGTATCTAATAGTAATATA
>JAODLM010000206.1:0-225504 GCA_036937905.1 Salvia rosmarinus
GTTAGACATTCTGGAAAATGTTAAGATGCCAGAGATCCGTGAAACAGATTCAAACTGCTGCATTACATGATGTTTGAAGTTAAGAGTGTTGTAATTCTTTCCCATGGTTATAGACTTTTACACCATGTGATTAATTCATACATGTTTTAGGTTTGTGTGTGAGAAACTGGCAAAAGTATGAATCTTTGCATATTTTGGTTGTTTGAGAAGAAAATTATGAAAATAATTATATTGAGAGTTGTAATATAGTGAGAAAATTTGTTAGAGAATCCTTGTGTTTGTTGGAGAATGGGGAAGAGATCATTAAACATCAAATTTGTTTGAGCTAATCTTTATTTCTTACTGCATTTAGAAATTATATGTTTTGTGTTATTACTGTATGATATTTTAACAGTAATCAAATCTATATTTTCATCAAACGGTAATATTTGTCTTTTCCAATTGATCATAAGATCATTGTGATTTCTTTTTCATTTGACCGTATAATTGGATCAATTTATTATTATTTATTTAGAAGTGATCTATCTTTTGGCGCATTATTACAGGTTACAAACTACTTAAGGGCACGTTTGGTAGGTTAGTTAGGTTTCGTCTAATTAGGTTTCGTCTAGTTAAAAAGTACTGTTTAATTGGGTTTCGTAACCCACAATTTAGGTAGGTTACAAATCCTAAAGAAATAGTGCAAAACAGAGCTATCAAACAGACAAAACCATCAAGCCCGTCATTAAAACACGGGTCGTAAGGATACGAAATAGAGCTACCAAACAGACACAGGATACGAAACAGAGCTACCAAACAAACACAGGATACGAAACAGAGCCACCAAACAGACGCATAACTTTGTTATCTTGACGAAACAATGCTACCAAACGGGGCCTTAATTGTTTTAGCCTCAAGAATCTGGGCGACTTAGGCGAAAATAGATTATTAAATAAAACAGTAAATATCTTTCTAGTTAAAGTTGGAGGATAGAATCCAAGATTGTGATGCTTCCGTAGTGAGACATTATGGTAATTGGTAGGGACTGCGATTAATATCATATTTATGTCAATGAAAGTATATTATAAAGTTTTCAATTACATGATCTATCAAAAAATGTTTACTTTTCATGATATGATAGATTGATATAATATAGGATTAAGTTTTTGAGGGAAAAAATGATCAAATAAGTTTAAATTGATCAATCTGTTAAAGTAAATGGTGGATTAGTTCGAATTATTTTTATCTATTCATTATATCACTCAAAGTAAAATTTTCTAATGGTATTTTAAAAATAAAAAGAACAAACTGTTGTAAGTCTATAAAATTAAATGGTTGATTTGTTTTGGGGGGATAGAGAGAGTATGTGTGTATATTTCACACAATCAAAATTTGTTAAAATCACAATTGAAAGGGCTAATTATAGTATATACTTTCATCTTTGATGTTTTTTTTTCAAATTTATTGTAGCTTTAAATTTTGAGTGATGCTATTCGGCCATAATGTGGCCGGCCATAATCTACTTTATTAAAGAAAAAATCATTTATTTAATTTTGATCTATTAAAAAATTGGTTTTACATTAAAACCATTTTATGGAATTACAATTTTGCACTTATCGAATGAAAATTTTAAATTTAAATTTAAATTTAATAATTTAATATTTTTCAGAATAGATGAAAAAATAGTGTGTGGCCAGCCATAATGTGGCTGCATAGCTTTATTGTTAAATTTTTATTGATTTTATCCCTGTCTTTTCAGTATATTTCAATTAGTCATCAGAGCTTGTCTCCAAAGACTATAATCATGACATAGTGTGTAAGAGGATGATATATTTTTTCGTCTAATTTTTTTTTCAACGTCAAAACTCAAAAGTGATCGAGACTTTTGAAGTTCATTGTCTATATTGTTTGGTCATGATTTCACGCCATATTGCGTCCAAGGACCGCACGACGAAAAACGCTCACGCACCTGTTTCTCAGCGGCCATGCCATGCCACACGCATTGGCTTTGCACAACAACCCTTGCTCGTGCCCCATGCCCTAAGATCTCCACGGGTGCTGGCACCCAGCGTCCGCCTACCTCACCTTCGCCCATGCCACCTCCTAGTACCAACGCCCTCCCCACTGGCGCTGGCCTCTCTTGTGCACTATTGCGCTCAGTGCACACACCTTTATGAGAGCCCTTAACTGCAGTCTACAGACGCGGATGGTCCGTCGGCGCGTGACAGGGCTTCTGAGCCTATTTTTGGAAATTCGCACAGTACAAACGAGGATTTTTAAAGGGATAAACAGTTACCTCTAGGAATGGGAAACGGTTCGGGTTCAGGTAACCGCACCGATTTTTTCGATTAATCGAACCAAAATTTTCATAAATTTAATAACCGAAACCGAACCGTTCATTAAATTCGGTTAACCAAAAATCGCATCGGTTAGTGCGGTTCGTTTTTCGGTTAACCGAAAAACCGAAAAATGTTTGGAGATTACATGAATTTATAAGAAACACATGTCATAAGATACAACTTTGCAATTAGATGTGTAAACTTTTCAAATTTTAATGTCCATAAAAAAATTCATCCAATATCCATCAATAATTCAAAATAAATCAAAGCAATCAACATCAATCCATCAACAAACTATCATGTTCATGCAATGATAATTTGATACATTAGAGTAATTTGATAATTTGATACATTAGAGTAATATGGTTTAACTTTAATTAATATTAGTAATTAGTTTTTATAGATTTATAAAAAATTAAAATAATTAATAAAATAGAAAAGATTTTCGGTTTTTCGGTTAATAACCGTTCGGTTATCGGTTAACCGAAAATCGAAAAAAATTAAAATATTATACCTCAAACCGAACCCCAAATCGAATATGCGATATACGGTTAACCGAACATGGTACGGTTTCGGTTCGGTTCGGTATTAACCGATAACCGAAAACCATTTTCCCAGCCCTAGTTACCTCACATTCTTTATACTCGAGAAATATGTTCTTACTCTTTTTCTTTATTTTCGTTTGCAATTTCTTTTTCTTTATACTTTATTAACATTAAGATTTAGCAATTCTAGATTGTGGATGACAAATTCTTTCCATGATTGGTTGTAAGTGGTTAACAGGATTGGCTTATTCTATGAAATTGAATAATTTGTCTCGTTATAAATTATTGATATAGGGTTTACTGTTATTGAATTGTGATTTGTCTATTATCGATGTTTGTATGGTTTCTGATTGATTAGTTCTTTCACTATTATATTAGATGAATGCAAAAGCTAATTTGCTAGTGTGCTTATGATTGACTGTGAATGAATGTTCGAGTTAATTTGTTGTTGATTATGAGTTTGATGATGAATGAACGTAGAGCTAATTTGTCGTCGAGTAATTAATCAATCGGGCTTGGACTTAATCAAAATACGTACTCTGATCGTTAACTAACTTTAAAAATTCAAGTCACTAGGTGTAAAGTCATGTATGCGAGAGTTAAGGGAGTTAATTAGTGTCTGCATGCCTAGGTGTCACACGTCGCCTGTTTGACAATTCTAAGCGCGTTCGAGAAGGGCAAGTCGTGGCGAGGATCAATGGTGAATGGCGAGTGTGGACTCACGGGGCGCATACATGAGCGTACTCTGATGATGGGCACCAACGTGGTTCCGCCAATCTTGAGAAGACGGGAAGGCATTGAGCAAGACGAGTGTCCGAAGGTGTCGGACAAGCTGATTGGGTGTTGATGCCGTTCTCCTGATGAGTCCTGGTAGGGCGAAACCAGTTGTTGCCCCGAATGTCCCAAGTGTGGGAAAACCTCACGACGATGCGTGAGGAAAGCGATGAGTATGCGTCCGTGACAAAGTGGTATCAGAGCAAACCGGCGGCGACGTGTGACACTAGGTGTTGAATATGCATCGAGTTGATTGCTTAAAAGTATCGTTAGTTAGCTAATACCAGGATGAAACTCTATATCTAAGACTCGTCTAGTGAATTTGTCAAATCACTACTTGTTCTAAGTATGTTTCCCTTTCCTTTTTCCGTACAAACCTTCTGCAACCCTCCCAACTAGATTATTAAGGTTTATGCATAATATCATGTTAAACCTTCCTTTAAAATTTGGCTAGGTCAGCTTATCTCTCCTACTTTGACCACTTTCTCTTGCAGCGTTCTTTTAAATGCACTTTTGGGCTCAACAATATACCTAATTGAGTTTAAATTAATCGCTAATCAAGTACTTACGGTTTGTGTTCCAAGTACTTTGTACGTCCCAAGATAGCGATAATTTAATTTGGCTACTTAATTAAAATATTTAATTTCTGATTCTAATAATAATAAAATTATCTTATCCTACATCGTTTTCTAATCATACTTTACCAATTAAACAATCTATATAAATACTTAGAATCAATGTGTATTTTTTCATGTACAATTTTTTTACACCACTAATTTAATTTGGCTAATTAATTGATTAATTGACCAAATAATAGTTATATAATTTACGAAGAAACGTTTTACACAAAAAATATTCCGAGTTTATTAGTTTCGATATCATGTCAAATTTGACTCAAAATAAAAATTTATTCTCTCTTTTTGCAGGAGGGGCCGAGACTAAATACGGACTACATTGATGTTTTATTAAACGGTTGGGAATCAGATTTCTATTTGATGAATTTATTACCAAACCACTTGCAACCAATCCAAGGTAATAAGGTTTGGCTTTAATGCAAGTAGGAGGTTGGGATATTTACAATTCAACTTAAACGTGGTGCTAATCTCATCTAACTTAATGCTAGTTAGTTATTCGGTTAATTTAATCCAGTCCCTTGACCCTATATTGCTATAATCGAAATTTCAAATTTCATTTATAAGAATACTATACCCACTTTGACGGACGACAAATCTCAACTATGTTTAATTCAATTTGACATTTATCTCATCAAAAAAATCAAATAAAGAAAGATATATATCATATACTCCTCCGTCCCATTAATCACAGCGTTTTGGGGTTGACGTAGATTAATCGTAGTGAATTGTATTTTATGTATTGAGTGGTGTGTGGGGACTGAAATTTCTAACTTTTAGTTATAATTATTTCTTTTTCCGGACGAGAAATCTCAACTATGTTTAATTCAATTTATTTATCTCAAAAAAAATCAAATAAAAATAATATATATATCATATATTATACAATCAATCTACATTAACCCACCACAATTTATTTGTAAATCGTTTACAGTTGGAGCACCTCCAAAATGTAACCCCAAAAAAAAAAACGTATGCACACCACACCTAAGCGCCTTTCTTAAAAAACAGAAGGACATTTACAATTTTCTACAGACAACAAAAACAATATTTGATATTTAGAAATATTTCAGTGTAGTGAAACAAAATAATAATAATAATAATTAGTAAAAAAGGGGTGAGATTAGTACTATGGAAGATAATTTAGGGATTGGTCATTGTCGGTCCAGTCGGATTGATTCCAGTAAGCAGGATCCACGCCAGCCGTTAGATCAAACAGCACTTGATCTCCGTCGTCGCCACCCCCGCTTCCCCAGTCTAGCGCCGCCGCTATCCGGTCGTTGCTAATATCCTCCATCTTCAACTCGTCCGCCTTCCCCGCGCTCGGATTCTCCGCGGCTGGCGCCTGCTCCCGCCCGTACGACGTCGTCGCAATGTCGAGCCCCATCATTAATTCCTCTGATGACGTCATCAGGCCTGTGAAGTTCCCACTTCCGCCGAGAAGATCTGGCCGTCCGACGACGGACGATTATTTACGAACGGCGGCTGGTGATCGAGGTTAGGGTTTGCCATGGAGAAGCTAGCGTCGGCGAAATTGTACATGAGGGCGGAATCCGACGCTGCGTAGATCGGCGCCGAGCCTTCTTCCACAGCCGTCGCGGCGGATGTAGGAGGAGGAGCCGCGGCAGCCGCGGCGGCCGCGGTGGTGAGGCTGGAGCTCTCGCTGCTCGAGCTCTGCGCGCTCGATTTGCTAATTTCTCCCGGCGGCGAGTCCTCGTCGGCAGAGGAGGCATTGCTCCTCGGCTTCGAGCGCTTGGTTTTGCGGCAGCCGCCGCCAACGGGGACGTTGCGGAGGACGCCGCCTTTGGTCCAGTAGCGGCGGCAGCTCTTGCAGAAGTGGCGCGGCTGCGAGAGGTTGTAGTTGTTGTAGTAGCAAAATTTCGTGTTGAGCGAGTCGCAGCGCGGGCACTTCACAGCCTGGTGGTTGAGCGGGCGCAGCCGCCTGTCTCCGACGCCTATAAACCTCCCGCCGGCGCCGCCGCTGCTTCCGTCTCCAATGCCATGAATATCTTGCATTCTGGACGATTTGACCTGCTCTACGTTTACGACCACCCAATTTTCCGGCATTTGCCGAAACTGATAGAAGCCTCTGTGTTGAGATGTGAGTCACTGATCTCTCTCTCTGCCCCAAAACAAATATCCCAGCAAATATACTAATCCCAATATTTTAGTGACGAGCTGAAATGACGGTTCTACCCTGCGAAACGTTAAAATATTGTTGAAATTCGGTTGCAGTGGCATAAAAATAATTGTGACAGTGATGAGGTCTCATATCACATGAGATACTGTGTCGTCGCATTCAGTTATTCGTCATCATTTCACATACCATTATTTACATCGGATTTTTCATGAATAGTTTATATTGGAAAGTATTATATTTAGTTAAATAAAATGATAAATATCAATTTAAACCCTAAATTATATATATTTTATTAAAAATATCATGTACTTTCAAAAATATCAATTTAAACCCCAAACTATCATATTTATAACAATTTAAACCCCAAATTATCCTGAATAAATAGATAGGATTTTGATACAAATATGATAATTGATTTAAATTGATATTTTTTGAAAGTTCAAGATATTTTTAATAAAACATGTATAGTTTAAGGTTTAAATTATTATTTACTCTAAATAAAACAGAATTAGTTTGTAATAGTGAAATAAAATTTGATAATAAGGTAGAGTGGTGATGACACGTGTGGTGGAGTAGATGTGGGAGCGAGTGATCAGGTGTTGTCGGCCATTGTCGCGATGGGTGCATTGGCCGTTGGTGTCAGACACAACTGATTCACAACTTGCCACGTCAATCTACTGTTTGCCCATTTACCAGCACAAATCTTCGTACTTTTAATAGGGGTGTCTAGCGGTTTCGGTTTCGGTTAGAACCTAATCGAATCGAAATCGACAAATTCAGTTAACCGAAAACCGACAAATTTGGTTATCGGTTCGGTTTCGGTTCGAGTTGAAAAAATTCGGTTATTGGTTAACCGATAACCGAACGATTCGGAACAGAAAAATCAAAAACCGCTTTTTTTTTAATTATTATTTCAATTACTAATTAATTAATTAAAATTATGAAAATCAATTTTAATTATTACTTTATTAATTATTGTTAAATATTTTATCTATTTTTAATAAGTTTCAGTTTTAATTATTATTTTATTTGTTTTAATTATTATTTTATTTGTTTTATTATTATTTTATTTGTTTTATTATTATTTTATTTGTTTTTATTATTAATTAATTCTAATTGGTTTTCGGTTAACAAAACCGAACCGTCGAAACCGATCGGTTTTCGGTTAACCGAAAATTTAAAACGATTCGGTTTCGGTTCCACTTTTTCTGAGAAATTCGGTTCGGTTAACTGAAAAATTCGGTTCGGTTAATCGAAACCGAACCGTTAGACACCCCTAACTTTTAACAACAAAATCTTGCTTAAAATTGAATATCTTATTCATTTTTCCCAATTATCGATTTCTCAAAAGTTTAAATTATCAATAGTATCACTATCAAGGAATAAGGAAAAAGGCGCACTCGATGCGTAGAATTGAGAAACGGCTCGGGTCCAATTAGTCGAATCAAATTTTCTACTAATTTTAAAATTGAAAATTATTAATTAAAGATTGAGTCGATTAATATAATTTAATTTTTAATTAATCAAAATTTGAAAAAGACTTCAAAATGAAGGTCTACTATAATTCAGATCATATTCAGAAACCACAGCTTGACTTCATCCAAAACTGCATCATTCGAAGAAGAATCTCTAATATTCTTCCCAATATTAATACAATTCCAATAATTGTTATGGAACTAGTCAATTTCCCTTGATCTTGATGAGCTTCTTGAGTATACTCTAGTAAGGATGTCAATGGGTGAGTTTCACCCGGATCAGAACCAACAAATAAATAATGATTCTGATTTTGGAATCGATCCATTAGTTATTGGATCCGGACCGTAATTAGACCATCAACTATGTGTCTTAAGCGATCCGGATCTGAGCAGGTCTAGAATAAGAACCGGACCATAATCAAAACTTGAACCGAAACTATTGCTTTATAATTTAATGGATTATGAGTGATTTCATATCGATATGGATAAAACTAGCTCATTGACAAACCTATTTAAACTTAGGCTTATCAATAGACGGGTTTTACTCAGACCAGGACTAATAAATAAGTATTGATTCTGGAACATGAACCAGATATGGATCGGATCATCAAATTATGGATCTAAATGGTCCGGGTCTAAAACATTGTCTAGAATCGGAATTGAAACCAGAATCGATTTTGAGCAATTCCGGATCGATCCGGGTAAAACTCATCCATTGACATCCCTACTCTCTAGTGCCGACTGGGGCAGGGTTGTGCAGCGGGAGATAAGCGATGATAGGGCTGGCTGGGGAGGGAGACAGGACTTAGAGCATAGGGAGATAGGCTACATCATCGCCCTTGACTCGTTGCCTATAGGTTTGGGATTTGGGAAACGAAAAAGAATCAGATTCAATATTATTAAATTAATTTTACAAAATTATGAATATAAAATAAAATAAATAATAATGTGTTTTCGGTTTTTATTTTTTGGTTAACCTGAAAAAACCAAAGCATTTTACCATGAATCGAAATGAAAATCGAATTTACGGTGCTCAGTTAACAAAATATGGTGCATATTTAGTTCGATTCGGTTAGGTTCAGTATTAACCGAGAATGGATAACCCATTCTCCAACCCTACCTATGCACTCCATTGCACATTGCGCGCAGTTCAGGTCTGATCCGGATCCGATTCAATCCGAATCCAACTCATTCACTTTTATTCATAAGCACTATCACTTTTATTTAGAACAACTGACACTTTTATAGAATCACATTTTTTAGTAAATGACTGAAAAAGTACTAATGAAAACTACTGACATTTTTATTAAGTATAATTTTAATTTTTATTCATAGCAATTGTCACTTTTATTTATGACAATTAACACTTATATATTAGATAATTGGTAATAATTGTTAATCTTTTAAAGTATTTATCACTTCTATTTATGAGAACCGTCACTTTTATCATAATCATTGTAACTTTTATTTAGAAAAATTGTTACTTTTATTCATAAGAATTCTCACTTTTATTTAGAACAACTGTCACTTACATATATGACATATAATGGATCGGTATTCGGGGTAGATCCAACCAAGACCTGGCCCGACACGTGCGCACCATATTGGAGAGCGCATGAGAGTTTTGTCTTAATAAAATTACACCTTAATATTTAGTTTATGGATTTTATCACAATAACTTTTCAGAAAATAATAATTAAATATTCAATTTTCAACAATAGAAATAATATGTGGCACCCCGAAAGCTCAACTAGATATTAAAGCAATAAATTAAAAATAAATTGGCAATAAAATGGTGTTGTTTTGATACCAAAAATGAGTTGGCATCAAGCACTTTGAGGTGATCTTTGTGGGTGTTACAACGATGTCTTTTGATGCCTACAATTTTATTTATTTATTTGGTTAGCATCTAGTTAAAATTATGGTGTGTCCGTTTGCCGTACTCGAAAATTGAACTAACATGTTGTACTTGTTAAAAGTTTGATAGTTAGTATATTTATTTTTCTTTTAGATTGAAATGTAATCATGAAAAAGACAATAATTTGGATATTAAAGTGTGTTTTTCAAATATTAATTATGTACCAATTATTTACTGGATACATACATAATTATTGAACATTTGTAAAAAAATTAGTTTAATTTATAAAAAGATAATACTATATTTTTCCAACAAATAATACAATGCAGAACACGCATAATCAATTTTTATATTATAATATGCAAGATTATTGTTTAAAATCAAACTACATAATAATTTTGTGAGAATTTACTTTTCATTATTAATAAGATATATGATTGAGTATTTTTATCCTTATTACTAAGATTTCTTCAATCATATTCTTTATATTGGATATGAATCAAGCAAAATTAACTTAAATGGTATAAATTATCAAAGGTCTTTGAGATATTCCAAAGTTGCAATCCATATAAATAAATATTATATTAGTTTATAGTATTTTTACTTATCTAAACTAATCCTTAAAAGTAAATATCATTTTAATATTTTGAATTGACATTTAGAGTCAGTTAGATAGTAGAGTACCGTATATCTCTAAGAATACTATCCAATTCTCACATTTCAATTTGGCACATAATTTATCTCCAATAACTACAATCTCTATCCATAATTTATCTCCAGTAGTGCCTCTTCAAAAGTAATTATTTATGGGCCCTATTACCTTATTATTAAACATTATTTTTTGTTTGTTTGTGTAGAACAATGAATCAAAATAGAAAAATAGAAAAAGTAATACAATAATAGTGCAAATAGGTTTGTAGCAATTTTACTAGTGGATAAACTATTCCAATGTCAATAATGTTAAAACTATTGCAACAAATATTTTTTGTCAATTAATAAAGAAATTTTAAAGACCGCATCACGGTTGACTCGAATCCGAGATATTTGGCTTCATGCATTAACCAATATAACACTAAACCAACATATACACACACGGACTTTACTATTGCAATTTCAACAAATTAAGGATAAATTATTGCAATGAAAACAAAATAAAAATGATAAGAGAGAGAAGACAAGAGAAATCATCTAATATAATCTAATTATAACCACCCTATATAATCTAATTAGATGTATAACCTTATTTGTTTCAGAGGCACACTTTTATAAGCTTTCATTCACCATGCATTCTCATAAGAATTATCACTTTATTCATAATAACTGTTATTATGAATAAATGATTAAGATAAGTACTTATTTGTTATCTTCGTTTAGTGGGGGAGAGCTCATACAAGTTTTTATCTTCGTTTTAAACTATATTAAAAACAAAATTTAAATGATTAAGATAAGTACTTATTTGTTATCCAATGGGTGATTTTATTATCTAAGCTATCCATATTCCAATAATTAATAAAAATGCAAACCTCGAAACATGAATGGCTTTCTAATTAGTAGTTTGAAATAATTCCCAAACAGAAGTAACATAAATAGAAAAAATACAAATAGTAACAACATGTAAAAACACTTAACATGCATATTGGACCATCATTCTTTATGATCACAAGTTACACGTTCAATTGGATATACATATCAAGGGTCCCAACATTGAACTTTGTAGAAACCGACGACGAATTAATTTTTCATTAATACGATGTACAAACATTAGTCCTAATACGATGTACAAACATTCAAGAAATAATCAAAAGACTTTTGAATATTTCTTTGGCAAACTGAGATATGGATTACTCTAGGGATGTTAATGGGTGGGTTTTACCCGAACCGATCCAGAACCATTCAAAACCCATTAAATTTTAAAGCGGTTGGGTTACGGTTCGGTTCGAGCTTTAGACCCGGACCGTTTAGATCCATAGTTTGATGGTCCGGTCCGGTCCAGATCTAGTTCTGGTTCCAGAACCAGAACAATACTTATTTATTGATTCTGGTCCGAGTAAAACCCGTCTATTGACGAGCCTAAGTTTAAATAGGATTGTCAATGAGTTAGTTTTATCCATATCGATTCAAAATCACTCATAACACATTAAATTATAAAGAAACGGTTTCGGTTCTAGTTCTGGTTCTTGTCCGGTTTTGGTCTGGTTCTGGTTCTAGACCCGTTGAGATCCGGACAACTTAAGATCCATAGTTGATGGTCCTAGTCCGGTCCGGATCCAGTGTCTAATGGGTCGAATCCAGAACCAGAACCATTACTTATTTACTGGTTTTGATCCGGGTAAAATTCACCCATTGACATCTCTAGATTACTCGACTCATCTACAACCATAGTCCTAATAAATGTGGAAAATATATTTTCATACACTAGGCAATTCTCGAGATATTGGAACAATTAGTGAAACTTTTATCCAATTTAGGATGACTCCTTGTAAGTACTATGTAAAGTCCTCATAATTTCTTAACCGTTGAATCATCGTAATTTACCTATTCACTTTCTTATAAAAATGGGTTATGAAGGTTTCCGAATAAAGAACTTCCCCTTTTGAAACAAGGGATGACTCTTGCTCATGTGGTGGATGATCGAGGACCCTCAAAAAAAGTATCGGTCCCGATGGTATTATTTAATTACCATAACACATTTTATAGTGTGTAACTTACTAACTTCTAACTTCTAACTTCTAACCATAAGATGTAAGATATATAGATGAAATCTTCACATATATAAAGGTAGATTTGCACATGATTACATAATACTGCCGAATAGCCAAACGAATTATTTTAGAATCATCAATTTATATGGTCTGGTTTATTAATTCTGTATCTCCAACGTGGAATATAAAATCAGAAAGTATAACTTTAATACAAATCAATTTTGGCAGTTTGACTTTATCACCAAAATTGGACTGCCTGCACCGTCCATCATAAATTATAGGACGAAGCTTGAGACAAAAGGCCTATAAGAGATTTTCAAAGCCTATATATCGATTCATTGGTTCGCTTTCGCATCCACCGCCCATTCCAAGCTTAAATTATATGCCCAATAATTTAGAGAGAAAAAAATATTATACCATATTTTATTAGACAAAAATTTGGGTGAGCTCCGCCTCACCATGAGCTCATCCTTGTTTTTTGGTAAAATGATTATATATTAATTATGATGAGTAAGGATAATTAGATTTTATTAATGTATAATTAAATTTATTAATTTTTAATTATAAATTTTAATTTAAAATTAGAATTTATTAATTCATAATTATGGTTTATTAATTCATAATTGAGGTTTATTAATTCATAATTAAGATTTATTAATTCAAAGTTAGGATTTATTAATTCACAATTAGGGTTTATTATTCAAAATTAGGTTTTATTATTTTCAATTAGGGTTTATTAATTCAAAATTAGGGTTTATTAATTCCAAATAGGGTTTATTAATTCAAAATTAGGATTTATTATTTCACAATTAGAGTTTATTAATTCAAAATTAAGATATATTAATTCAAAATTATTATTTATTAATTTACATTTAAATTTTATTAAACTATTTAATTTTAATTAGAATTAAGTAATTAATTAATTAAGATTAATAATTAATTAATTAATTAATTAATTAATAGGGATGGTCTCACTATTATTCATCTAATTTTGCAAATCTGAAAATTAAGAAGTAAAATTTTGAATTATTAATTATCACACTCATAGGTAGAATCTTAAAGATCTTAAAATTCACGGACGAAGCTTTAAACACGTTTAAAGTAATATTTGAAAGCAGTATTTAGAAGGTGTAGTATTTCCGAAAAGCTCCGAAGATTGAATTTCAAAATTATATTTAGGGGACGGTTGGTATGCAGGAATGGAATGGAATGTAATGGTGATTCCTGCGTCCATTCCCATTCCGATGGTTGGTAAGATTTTTACGTCAGGAATCACCATTCCCGAAGGAATGCTCATTACCATGAACATGAGATTAGCCATTTCTCCCCTCCCTCATGGTATTAGCTATTACCATGAATATGGGATTAGCCAAATTTATTTCTTTATTCTGAAAATTATTTTATTTATTTTTTATCTAGTAAAATTAATAATAATAAAATAATAATAATATTTATGATAATAAATAAATAGTAGTTATTAATAATAAATAATTTAATATAATAATAGTGATAAAAATACAGTTATTAATAATATTAACATAATAAATAACAATAAATACAATAAATAATTATATTAAAATAATAATATTATTGATAAACATATTAAAATAATAATATCATTGATAATAATAATAATAATAATAATAATAATAATAATAATAATAATAATAATAATAATAATAATAAATACTATTAGAAATTAATAATAATATTGACATAAAAATAATAATTAATACCAATAAAGATTATATTAAAATATTATTATTAATTAATTAATTATGATAATAAATAAATAGTAGTTATTAATAATAAATAATTATAATATAGTGATAAAAATTATAGTAATTAATAATATTAACATAATAAATAATAATTAATACGATATAATATATAATAATAATAATAATAATAATAATAATAATAATAATAATAATAATAATAATAATAATAATATTCCTAAGTAATAATATTAAAATAATATTCCTAAGTAATTATATTAGAATAATATTATTATTAATAATAATTAATTAATAATAATAGTAATAATATTCCTAACTAATAATTATTATTATTAGTTAGTAATAATAATTAATTATTATTATTGATATTATTATTATTATTATTATTAATTAGTATTAATAATATTCCTAAATATTAATACCAATTATTATTATTATTATTATTGTTGTTATTATTATTATTACGATAATAATAACATAAATTATAAAATCATAATTATTTTATTTGTTTTATCATTCTATTCGCTCATTCCTCGTAATACCAAATAGTAGAATCACATATTTAATTCCATTCCATTCCTATCATCATTCCATTCCAAAGTTCATTCCATTCCAATCCAATTTCATTCCTACGTACTGGTAGTCACCTTAGAGCTTACAAAAATAAATAATATCAAACAAATTAAATTTAACATCGTTCCTGGTAAATAGCCCTCAAAACACTCCCAACTATAGTTTGCAAAAAAATTAAACAGAACGACAATAATAAATAAAATAAAAATAATAAACAAAGCGCCAAGAATAGATAGATGGATAGCTATGTAGATGGATAGAGCTAGTTAATTTGGATATGTTACAATTAATTCGTGTTATATCACATCATGTATATACACGTGTGATATTATCAATACAATCGTATATATGGTATCTAACTAATACAAGTGAATTTTTAGCTTATAAGTTCAATCAATGTATTTGACAAATTAAGTTGTTAGAGAGCTTATAAGTTTTCAAAATAAGCTCTAAAACTTATAAGCTCTATTAAAAAAAGCTCAAAAACCCAACTTATTTTTTAATGATCTTATAAGTTACAATAAAATTACAAAAATAACATTGATATATTTTCTTATTTTCATGTTTACCGTTGTTATCCAAACACTTTAGCATCTTATAATCTCTTAATACACCATATCTTATAAGTTTTTAAAACAACTTATAAGTTGTTGGAGCTTATAAGCTTTCTAAAGCAAGCTTAGCCAAACACCCTCTAAATCGAGAAATATAATCTGGTTTTGGATGTCATTAATCTTATCTACTGAATTGCCGACATGTACGCTGCATGTAAATTTCATGGGATAGTCTACATATTAATCTCTCTATATAACTATATTTAGAATGAATGATGAATACCCATTTAGGATAGTTAAGGCAAAAAAAATATGTAAATATTGAAAACCTTGCACCAACTCTTTTTTAGTGAAAGATAAAGCAAATCCAGACTTAAAAACATATAAGCTATTAGGGAGAATTCGGTTCGGTTAACCGAAACCGAAATCGACAAAATTAGCTAACCGAAACCGATATCGATTAACCAAATTAATATTAAAATTTTAAAAATAAAAAATACAAAAATAACCGAAATTAATCGAAAATAACCGAGATTATTTCAAATATTACGAAATATGATATTAAATTAAATATTTTTACTTAATAATTATATATATATATATATATATATATATATATATATATATATATATATATATATATATATATATATATTATTTCGATTAATCGGGTATAACCGTCGGTTAATCGGTTATACCCGATAACCGAAATACACTTGAAGTGATTAATCGATACCCGAATCAAAATCGAAAAAATCGGTTATCGGTTAACCGATAACCGACTTTTTCGATTTCGGTTCTCGGTTAACCGATAACCGATATCCGTTTAAGCACCCCTATAAGCTATATCCACTTCTAGAGGGAAAAGATAAAGCTTTCAATTTTTATATTATGCCTTCGTTTAGGGTAATATTGTCATTTCACCACAAAAAGTTAATATAATTATATATTTTTAAGCTTTTGGAATATTCCGGACAAATACATTGTATTGACAACGTTTCAACATTTTTTCGGTAATGTCATAGCGTTTAAGATTTGACAAATTTATACATATCGTTTAAAACTATAAGGATGAATGGATTAATATTTTGTCACTATAGTATATACTCGTGGCTATTACTAGTAGCATTACGTAGCAAACAATCCAATCCATTTTAGCAGCAGTAAATTTATACCAAGTCCACCATCGTTTTCCGCAATTCCGGTCGTCCATGGACATCTGGAACAGAGCTCGCACCTTCGCCGAGGAAGCGGCCAAGAGGTCGCAGGAGCTCAGGCAGACCATCGTCGCCGCCAATCTCTCCGACGTCGTTTCCGAGGCATCCAAGCGCTCCAAGGAGCTCGCCGCCGAGGCTCTCAGGCGCGCCGATCAGATCACCGCTCAGATTCCGCCCGCCGCCGCCACCATTACTAATCTAGTCGACTCCGCCGCCTCCAAGCCCGGGATTGACGCCGCCGATCTCGAGAAGTATGGGGTTACTGATGAACTGAGGGAGTTTGTCAAGGAAATTACCATGAATACCTTCCAGGATTTCCCGCTTGAAGGTGTTAGACTCTAATGTACTATCTTAGATCAAAACTGTTTTTTATGTTGTCTAATGTACTGTTATTCCAAGCTTTAATTTGTTTCGCTGCTTCTCGATCTGCCTGCCTCTTTAGTCAACTGTTTTTGTTGAATTCTGTTTCTGTTTTTGAGCTGAGGTAGTGGAACAATTAGTAGCTAATTACCAGGAAATTTGGTTGGCTCATCAATTATGTAGGTATTAGAGATACGATTAGTTGTTTTTAAGATCTATGGTGCTAGTTGTGCCTTTTTGAGATAGGATCGATACATCCTCTTTTTGATGGATGCTTACTTGTTTAGGATTCAAACTTGCTTATAAGAGGAAGCTCAAATGTCAGAAACACTATCGCAATCTGAAGACATTTTCAGGAGCCTAGCTCGTTTATAAGAGAATTTTAGTACTCAGTTGTTGGTCAGTGGTCACTGGTCTCTATCACGGTTTCTGTCTGGAAAAGTAAGACAAGGTGAAAGTAAGCTTGTTTATCAAATTCACCTCCAGAATTTAGGCATTAAATCACCGACTCGTGCATGTACATCATGGTAAACAATCAGGAGATTTTGTTCTCATTTCTGGACCTAGAAATTAGGATAGTGAACAATCAAGAAAGAAGTGTCATCCTCAGATAATGGTTTCATAGGCCATCTATGGCATGTCAACATCATAACTCCGTGGAAGCCACCACTGTTGGATGGTGAAAATATGGAACAGAAAAACAGAGGGAAACAAAAGACAAAAAGAAAAAAGAGGTGCCTTACTTTCCAGCATTAGAAATAGGCAGAATCGCGCTAGTTTATGCAATGTTGACATTGCCTTTGCTTGAATAATTTCATATCTTGTGCAAAGTTATTACCCTAAGATCCTTTCAAAAATAATGAACATGCGTTTTATGTAAGTATTACTAAGATCCTTTCAGTACTGTTATTATCAGGACATAGTTACTTTTGAGCTAGTTGATTCCTGAACATAAAACTATCTTGAAATTCTGTGTCATATATTTCATGTTTTGATGCAAATATAACGTCAACCAGCCTTTCTGGTGCACAGATGACTCAGAGGTGTCTGATGTTCCTACGGTTTCAAATATCCGACAAGATCTCACAGAGTGGCAAGAAAAGCATGCGAAGCTTGTTCTATTAACTGTGAAGGTTAGAATGTGAATGTGAATATTGACTTAAACAGTGGTGGTATGGAGGATTTGATGATATCATTTTACACTAGCATATTCTTTATTGTAAGATATCAAGATTTAGCTTGGTGATACCAGATTGATGCAAACTGGGCTTAGGACTAAGATATCTGAGTATGTCTTGCTGCTTATCATAAGATTACTCACCCCCACCATACTTGCCTATTAAGTTTTATTTATGGTATAACGTTATCATTTATTTATTGGATTTCCCTAAGGTGGTTTTGTTGGTTTTACCTTTTCTGGAGGCTGTGATGGTACCACAGTGCTGGTGTCAGCTAAATCCTACTTATGATGCTAGACACAACATGGATCATGGACTGAAAACATCCATAGGCTAGTTAGTTTGCATATTTACTGTGGAAAATAATGCTGTATCTCTATGCATATCAGGTAGATGATGTTATTCAATCACGTTTGTTTTTCTTATTTTGAGGTGGTATAATAGGATTGCAAAGATCTCCCATATATATTCATATGTAGACACCCCTGGAGTAAGAGGAGATTGAGCGTGTGATCCAATATTAGCTGCCTTCACATTTCATTGTGGAAGAGTTCTCAATATCTTAAAAGTCCACAAATTAGTAAATAAGAACTTAATATTCTTTTTTACCATTTTTAGGAAGTTTCGAAGCTAAGGTATCAGCTGTGCCCACGAGTGATGAAAGAAAGGAAATTCTGGAGAATCTACTTCATTCTAGTCAACAGCCATGTTGTTCCGTAAGTGTTTATCTCTCCATAGAGGTTCATTTTGATTTTTAGGTGAATCTCTTAGTTGTTTATAGTAAAATCATTCTCTTGGTTTCTTGTGTTATCATCAAACTATTATTGGTGAATTGATATTATCATATTGTTAGTTCAGCTTTTGCTTGAATTTTGAGAAACTGGTTATCTTCTGATTTCTTTATCACACTGAACCCAATTCATTTAGTATAAAGCTTATAATTAAGCAGCTAACTAGAACTCCTAACCTTTCTCCCTACGTTTTCTTTTTCTCACATCATATAATATAGCTTGAGTTGACTCTGTTTGATGTCAAAGGAAATGGGGAACTCTGCACTGTTGCAGTATTGGTAATATTTTAAATACAGGCCATTTGAAGCTTGCTTACTCAACAACTGGAGCTGAGTTAATTTGCTAAATGAATAACAACAAATAATAAATAATAATGTGGCTTTAGTAGGGTCTGAATTTGGTTATCTGTACATTAAAATCCTCCCTGTCTAGACTTGAACAGTGGACTGAGTACTTCACTTGGAAATTTTAGCTTCAATTGTAGAAGATTGTTGTTTAGGCAGGTCAAAAGAAAGGAATGTTTTTAATGCAGATATTTAGGGTAAATTTCATTTCAAACCTGAGCTTGCTGAGGCCCATCTTTGGAACATTTCATACATTTATGAGTACACACCCAATAGATGCATGGCAGTTTTGATGCAGAATTGAGCTGTGTTATTGAAAGATGATTATGATGATGAGTAGGAAAAAATGTTGTATAAATATTCAAGAATACTGATACGTTTTAATGTGCATAGCCAATTTAGCCAAACTGATAAAATTCCAAAGTGCAAAGCTATGCTGATATGTACCAAAATGCATAAGCAAATACCGATTATACAATCTCTTTCTCTCTACCGAAATGCACAACGAATATGTTCTCTCTATCTGTGGCTGTGCCTTCACATATAATTGCCTGTGCGGCTTGTGTAGTGTTTTTGGCTTGAGTACTTCTAACTTACCAGTCTATGGCAGCTATGAACAACGCTACATGGATGATCTAAAGATTAAAACTGCTGAAAAGGTGAAAGATACTGAAGTGAAGGAAGTTTCGTCAGGAGAAACATCTCATAAAACAGCAGATGAGATTACCAAACGCAAAAGCAATAATACGGAGAAAAAATCTTCCGAGCAAGATTTAGATGCATTTCTTCTTGGAGACCTTGAGGATGGTGATGATGGTCCAGGTACATTAATGAATCAGTGTGAAATTGTTTTATCTGCTTGTTTTCTTTATTTCTTCTTGAGACAGACACTTGAACGCTTTCACTATCCTTTGCTCTTCATTTTACTTCCGATTTCATTACTTCTCTTTCGAACTAGGACATTCTTGTCAAACTTTGTTTACCGTAATTTGGTTAAAATGTCTCCTTGTATGCATCACATGAAAAGCCACCCATAAATGTTCCCATTTATTGTGCCCATGTAACTTCCCAACACTTATTGGAGGTCCTTTTAGTTCCAGGCTCCACTTGTTGCTATACTCATTCCCATTGTTGCATGTAAAAAAATTGGAAAGGCAAGCTTTTATTCTGCTAAGAATGCTTTTTGAATAATTTCACAAGTACAAACTGTCTTCTATTAAGTTATATTGTTCTCAAAAACTAATGTCATGAAGGTAATCCAATTATATGTCTAAATATCAGTGTAAAATCCAGTTCGGTTCATGAATTTGGAAATGATATTCTGCTCTTCTATCCCTTAATACTAGACAACTCAGCATGAGATATTCATATTGTCATCACACGTCATACTTGGTTTTCTAGCAATTAGCAGAGGTCAAACTTTAGGGATGCCAACAAATCTCTTTTTCAAAGTGACCTGAACTCGTGCCTTTACGTTCTGCTCAATGGTGGCATGCTAATTACTTACACGGTTTGTCAGATGATGGAGACAATGGCGTGGATGATGACTTTTGACAAGGATATAGCATGGTAAGTGAAGTGTAGCATTCTCGTCTACAGTGACTTCTTTGTTTGTTACATTTTATGTTCTACTCGGCAGCAAAATATTCTTTTTTCCTCGATGAGCCTTCATGTTGATAAGGAATTGATACTGCTGCAGATTCTGTAAATTGCGCATGCTCATCTATAAGTTGATTCACTCCTAAAACAACTTATATGTAAGATGATTGGACTTGATGTTGCTATCTCGTTTAAAGTATTGATCATCTGAGTAACTATGATATATACTTTACAGGTGACGACGACAATCATAGTTTCGAGGTTCAGAAAGAGCAGTGTTTATGTTATGAAAAGATAGATATCAGGATGCTGCAATTTAGCTACAGAACAATTCAATTAGCAATAGTAAATTCTGTCTTCTCTTGTTATATTGATATTCTGGTTTTTTTTTCTTCAATTTAAGGGTGTGTGGATGATGGGATTGAGATGGATATAGAAGCATTTGCTTTTAATTCTTAATGTTGCCTTTGATTCATACAACATTCTGAACCGTAGATTCTTAAAATTTTGCATTCGTGTTTGAATGGTGTCGTGCCTTATATTGCATTGTATCAACATGAATACAATGTTTAGGAACTTCGGAGGTGCCAAATCTGATCTTAGACTATCCCTCTGTGTATAAACGCTTAACAATTTATTTTATTTTCGTGTGAATATCCCTCGATTATGTATATACAATTAGTTGTCTTTTTAAAGGTCAAGGGTTTACATATTATTGTACATGAACGTGGGGTTAACTCAATACGTGTTGCAGGTTCCCATGAATTCCCCCCAAAAAAAGTCGAGCCTTGATTTCATATTTGATCGTTCATTACTCATCTATAAATATTTATTGAATGACAAATAACCTTTGCTTGATGTTATTTTATATGATAAAAATAACAAAAAAATCTAATAATTATAATATTGAACTTGTTATACGTATCTCTGGTTGAAAATTTAAACTAATTTATTTGTAAATAATTACTAAGTTTCTAATAGCAATTAGCTTTTTGTGCTGCGTTTGTTGCTTTTATTTCGAATTTGACCATCAATATAATAGTTTGATTATTTAAAGTTTTTCGATTTGTAAAAAATATCGGACCATCGATATAATTACATATACACTGATATCTTTAAATACAAATATATTTTTAGTATTATTTTATTATAATACGATAAATATTACATTCTATTTTTTTTGTAAATTACGCACTTGAATTTTAGTTTGTCTTAGATTAAATCGTGAGAATAAGAGGACAAATTACTATTTATTTTAATATATAAGATAGTACTATAAAAAATTGGAAACAAAAAACACTGTAGGACTTTAGCAGTAAAATAATAAATAAATCATTTCCATTAACAGTATCAATTACTCAGTTCACTGAATTAAAAATCAATTACGAAAATAGCTCTAAATGTTCAGTGTGTGTGTGAGAGAGAGAGAGAGAGAGGGCCGTCGGCATCATCTGGGTCGTGTATGCGACAAATGTGATACGTCTAGGACGGCCCGATCTATGTCATGTCAGACCAATGGGGCCCACCCCGCCGGCTGTTTTACCTTTTGTCTTGTCGCCTTCGAATTAATTTATAATTACAATCATCACACGTGGGCCGGCCCACACATTCATTGTATGAATTAACGAAACACAAAAATACATGTATAGCCATAGAAAGAAGTAAAAGATACATGTACGAGACCGCCGTGTTTCTACAAATCAATATCCACCTCATTAGTTGAGATTTTATCAGCTATGTTTCATTGTGTTTTGAGTTTAAATATTTATCCTCCTTCTAAATTTTGATTCATAAAATGATCTAACATCAATAGTTAGCGTCTATTTGGTAGCTCTGTTTCGATAGGATAACAAAGTTATCATGGGTAATGCGTCTGTTTGGTAGCCTTGTTTTGTATCCTTACGACCCGTGTTTTAATGACTAGCTTGCTGAATTTTACACTATTTCTTTAAGATTTGTAACCCATAAAAATGGTGGGTTACAAAACCCATTTAAACAGTATATTTTAATTAGAAGAAACCTAACTAACCTATCAAACGTGGTCTTAATGAATAATCTTTGACACTTGCTTCAGAAAAGGGAGAAAGAATTATTATTGATGAATAAACAATTAAACAAAATATACTAAATTGAATTGTTTTGCCTAACATAGTAAAACAAGATATTTCAATAGGGCTGCTTATTTGGATATTGGATACTGGATATAACCGAACCGAACCGATATCCATCGGTTTTCGGTATCCAATAACCGAAAAATTGGATATTTGGATCGGTATTGGATAATGACTTGATGATAATTTCGGTTATCGGGTATACCGATAACCGAATGGGTATACCCGAATAACCGAAATTAAATAATTATTAATTTATTATTTTTATTATTAATTAAATACACAGTTAATTAGTTAAGTCATATTAATAATAATAAATCATAACTAATAAGAGGTGAGATAATTTTGGGTATCCAAAATCATAATAAATAATAAATCATAATAATAAAATATATAATAAATCATAATTAAATACAAATTTAATTTTTTTTTCGAATTGGATAATTTTGGGTATCCAATAACCAAACCGATTATCCAATCGGTTAATCTGATAACCGATTATCCAATCGGTTTGGTTTGCTTATTGGATTAGATATCTATCGGTTTGGTTAACAAAATTTCGATTTCGGATAACCGAAACCGATCCAATAAGCAGCCCTATATTTCAAACTTATGATTGCTACATTTAGCCACTATTGGACCAAGTTCTTTTAGTATTATTGGTCATGAATCACAAGCCCTTGTCGATTTCACCATTTGGAACTATTTGTCTATTAGTGGTACTATTCATTCGACAGAAAGGACAACTCTATATTTTTATGTTGTCATTTGTTTTTCTCATAGGCCCACAAAATTTTGAACTACCATATGTTTATTTAGGTAAGCTATAATTAGTTCTTGAAAAAAATATAATATGTTCATCCTTAAAGTTTGTTTGTGGTGCAATGCAGCGATATCACAATTCAACGTATAATGATGTTATTAGATCCACCATATTCAGTGAGGCAAATTAGAACAAACATGCATTTATATATAATCTCTATTGTCACCTTTTTTTTTCACGCTCACGATAATAGCACTTAACTACTGCTCAAACCCATATAGGCGTTTGGTGGGGTCAACTTGCGAACTTCAATTTAGTACCACCTTAACATAACACTTGCCTTATTGTCACCTTTCCTCAATATGATAATAGCAATTAAATATATAGATATGAGTCCCAAAGGATTTATTTAGTAAATAAATTTAGTACAAATTCATAACACATGCCTTGCTTCTCCCCATCGGCTTCTATCTTGAACATGATATCGGGTTTGTTCATGTTTTTCTGACTCTTTTCTTGTAGTTCATATGATGCAAGATTCTCATTATTGGTTCGAATTATTTGTGTGATGACCTTTTTTGAAGCTTTTGCTCATAGGTTAGCAAATTGCGTTGTTTTTTTCTTAAGATGTAATGATCTGAAAGTTGGATTTTCTATCATAACTTTTGGATATTATACACTTAAATAAGAAATAATATTTTTTCATTTTTCCTCCTTAACAAAACAAATTCATAACACACGGTAGCTCCCAAATTTATTACTCAATTTCTTTAAAAATACACTCTTTTGCCGATTTTTTTCCTTCGACAATTTTATCTGGCAACACTGTATTCCTAGGATGATGCTAATGCTCGTTGAAATCGAAGCAATTAGCACAATAAAACAGAGATAATGTGAAAAACTAAATAAAAAGCAAGAATTAAGCGAAAGTAAACACAGCCAATCAAGTTTTAATTTTATTTTCAATTACTAAAAGTGAACATTAAGATGAATTTCAGCAAAGTTTCTCCAAATCAAAAGTAAACAAAAATAAACAAGTCGAAGTCAAAATATATCTTATTTTATGTATTTGATAAAAGTAGAAGCTCAAAATTCACTAAATTTAAGAATCCACAACACCGGGACAAAATAAATCTACCAATATACATTATGCTTATTAGATGCTACAGGATTCAACATATATCTACAACTACCATAAACAATATTTATTAATTCATATATTTACCAAAAGTTACAGCTTAAAATCTACCAAGACGATGGTATTCACTGCCACCGGACCGGTGGTAATAAATGAAGACGCAGGATTTATACAAATGGAATGGGACCAGACCATCATCACTCACATCTTCGTACAAATTCTTGTATAATGTGCGTATTTCTCGGAATAAAGTTCTCGGGCAATGCGAGAATTGCGAGTGAATGGATGATCCATCCCCTCCGATGAATTCCTCACCGACATTCTGCACCATTCACACACATAACACGCACTAGCACCTTCCTGCAAACCCCTCTCTCTCTCTCTCTCATCCGTCGACGGATCTCACGCACTTGCTTTAGTTTTGTTGATCTGGGATCGCTAAAAATCGATCTTTTATTTTTCTGTAATGCCATTGAATCGCATTGTGCTCGTCGCACAAGCAATTTTCTTGAATTTGTGTTTTGGGGAAGAATCTCAGGTTCAATCTGAAAAATCTGGTCGATTAGATTAGGTATTTTACTTCTATTGCATGATTTCTGCCTTATTTCGGGGAAAATATTCGATCTCCGATTATAAATTGAAGCGGCAGTGCAGGTAGGGGGCTGAGGGATTTTTATGGGGTGGTTGAGATGCGCAGAGTATAGGTTTGTTGTGAGGAAGGGATACGAAGAGGAGGAGGCGGGGAATGATGGGGCACAAAACGGCGGCGTTTGGAGGAGAGAGACTGGATAAGCTGAGGAATACTGGGTTGGTGTCACGGTCGAGACTGAAGCTATGGATCATCAGAGCCACCACCACGGTTTTGTTGTGGACTAGTGTAGTTCAGTTGACGGCATTGAGCGAAACTTGGGGGCCTCGCGTGTTGAAAGGCTGGCCCTCTTGCTTCCTGCACGAACCCGAGCCTGCTGCCCTGGCATTGGGCCTTCAGTCCTCGCCCGCCTCCGTGTTAACGCTCTTCCATCGAAGAGTGAGCCTTTACTCCGTTTTCATACAAATTAAGTTGCGTTAGATTAGAGTAGATGCAGAGTGACAATCTTGTTTGCCATTTAGTTGAAGATGTTGATGTTAGTGTGTCGTTTGGTTATTGTTGGAATGGAGGATTGTGGTTACTATGTTATGCTATAATTCGCAGTGATACTCGACGATTGAGTTTATGTTCTAGCATGATTGCTTTGTTTGGTGGTTATGTTTCGTTTGATAATCTTCAATTGTGCTTAGGCTTGTAGAATGGAGGATGTGCGGTTGGTGCTTGTAGTTATTATGTTATGCTTTGATTCTTAGTTGTAATCGATGTTTGAGTTTATGTTTTAAGTAACATGATTATTTTGTTTGGTTGTTATGTGATTGTTTGATAATCTTCAATCTTGATTAGGCATTTATGTGCTGTATCGGAACTTGCAGTTGTGGAATTAGTGTCTGACATTACACCTAATCTATGATGGTTGTGCTGAGCTCTGAATCGTTTGTTTTCAATTCAGGGGTCTGTAAAAACAACGGTTAATGGTTTCGTGCAATGGAGGGCTTATACTCGATATTTGAGTATAAAGTTATACTAGATGTTTGAGTTTGTGTTCTAGCATGATTACTTTGTTTGGTGGTTATGTGCTTGCTTGATAATCTTCAATCTTGATTAGGCATTTATTTGCTGTGTCAAAAGTTGCAGTTGTAGAATTAGTTTCTTGAATTACTCCTAATTTGTGGGTGATTGTGCTGAGCTCTGAATCGCGTGGTATAAATTCAGGGGTCTATAAAAACAACGGTTACTTAATGGTTTCGTGCAATGGAGGGCTTAATCAAATGAGGGCAGCAGTGAGTTGCTTTTCTATTGATGAAACTTACATTATGTCAACATGTCTAATCCGCTAAATTTGTGTGTAGAAATCAGTTGATTGACCTAGCCTCATTTGTGTGGATGCAGATATGTGACATGGTTGCAATTGCAAGATCTTTGAATGTTACGTTGATAGTTCCTGAACTTGATAAGACATCGTTTTGGAATGATCCGAGGTCTAACCTAACTACTGACACTGACAAATATTGAAATTTGAGGGCATATTTCACCTACCTAAATCCTCATGTTTATGTATGTTTGCAGTGAATTCCAAGACATATTTGATGTCGATCATTTCATCACTTCGCTGAGAGACGAAGTTCGGATACTCAAGGAGCTGCCTCCACGTGTCAAGAGCAGAGTAGACCTCGGAATTATTCATACGATGCCCCCGATTAGTTGGTCCGATGTCTCATACTATCACAATCAGGTCATAAATGTATTCATTTGTTGCTTTGTTTGATCAATTCTGCAATTTGATTGCAATTTTGAGTGCTAATGTGATATAGATTCCTCGTTTCGTGCATGCAGGTTCTTCCTCTCATTCAGAGATACAAAGTTGTCCATTTGAATAGGACAGACGCTCGTCTAGCAAACAACGGTCAGCCCTTGGAGATTCAGAGGTTGCGCTGTCGAGTAAACTTTAGTGCTTTAAGATTCACACCTCAAATAGAAGAACTCGGCAGAAAAGTCATCAAATTACTGAGGCGAAACGGCTCTTTCTTAGTTCTTCATCTCAGATACGAGATGGATATGCTAGCCTTCTCCGGTTGTACCCAAGGGTGCAACTCCGAGGAGGTGGAAGAGCTAACGAGCATGAGGTGAGCTCGTCTCTCTTTATTTTAGCCGTCTGCAGACAGTGGGTTAATTACTAAACTCGTTATTACGTATGTGTTATGCATAGATACGCTTACCCTTGGTGGAAAGAGAAAGTCATAGACTCCGATTTCAAGAGAAAAGAGGGGTTGTGTCCGTTGACACCCGAGGAAACTGCACTCGCGTTGAAGGCGTTAGACATTGATCCCACCATCCAGATTTACATTGCTGCCGGGGAAATATATGGCGGGAAACGAAGATTGTCAACGCTTGTATCATCATATCCGAATCTTGTCAGTCTAATATGGAAAGATATATGCAGTTTTAGTCTTTGAGGGGTATCGTGTTTTTGTTATTCATCGGTTTTGTGTGGCTATGTTGCGACAGGTTAGGAAGGAGACACTGTTGGAGCCTTCAGATCTTATGTTCTTCCAAAACCACTCGTCTCAAATGGCTGCGTTGGATTATCTTGTCTCGTTGGAGAGCGACATCTTCGTTCCTACGTACGATGGCAACATGGCTAAAGTTGTCGAAGGGCATCGCAGGTACTAACAATGAACAACTATCTAAATGGTCCCAAATTCAAAGCGATACAATGCATCCGTCCTAGATCTTAATTGTGATTAATAAACCCTATTGGATATGGATGTACTGAACATCCGGATGTACACAAGTTTTTGCCAATTCAAATGAGGGATTTTGATGAGAGGAGTCTTGTATAAGGTGGTCTGACAAGGTCAGTCATGATCCGATCCAAACACTAAAAAATACCTTGCCAATGGATATGTGCTTGAATTCGGATATTTGACCCGTCTGACGAATCTTGACATGTCAGACCGTCTGATACAAGTTTTTGTACAGATTTTGAAATATGTTAAATTTGTGTGCAGATATATTGGATACAAGAAAACGATCTTGGTGGAGAGGAGGCTACTAGTCGACCTAATAGACCGTTACACCTCTGGATCTCTAAGTTGGGACGCGTTCTCAAGCGCAGTGAAGGCCGCTCACGCTGATCGGATGGGAAAGCCGAGCAAGAGATCGGTGATACCCGATCGCCCGAAAGAGGAGGATTACTTCTATGCCAACCCTTGGGAGTGTTTACACACATCATCAGATCATGAGGAAGCAGTAAATGGTGTTTGAGGTGGTGGTGTTGCTGTAAGTATTTGACGAGCAAATCTTATGGAGTGGTGTGATAGAAGTAGAGAGTGGCCGTTGTTATCAACAAAGCTCAGGAGGTGTGGATGCTTCACATTTGTTTTTTCACAGATCAATGATTACCATTCTTGTACAGATTTCAATTTCACTCTGCCTTGTAACATACATTCAAATATAGATTGGTTTTTCTGCTGCAACTATTGTTTACTCAACTTTCTCATTTTTTCTCTGTATTTTTAATTTTAGTGAAGATTAAAACATTTATTAGAAATACTGCAATTAAAAAAGCGTCTAAGCAAACTCCATTTGAAGAAGTATAGACGGTTAGTCATCTTCTGATTCATTTTATCTGGGCACAAACAAAAAATCAAACTATTTAAACTCCCACTACCATTTATCCATTAATTGTTAAAATATTTAATGGAACTTAGTTCAATAAGCATATAACAATAAATACTAATCAATTGACATTTCTGAAAATACTAATATACAGGTGGCGCCACTTAATAATTTTAAAGTCAATTGACATTTCTGAAAATACTAATCATTTGCAAATTGATTAATTTACATGCCAAAAGAAAAGAAGAACACATAAGTTTTATAATTCTCTTCCACATTAAAAAACCAAATAATTCTGAACACAAACTGTTTGATTCTTGATATATATGATCTCATACATACAAATACAATACATTAATTCAGTATACTATAATCCATATATGCTTTACTTTTGAGAGCTAGAGCAGGGGGAAAATTGCTCTCTCTCTCTCTCGATGAATATCAGTTGTTCTTGGGAGGATGCTGCTTTGGAGGATGATAATCTGAGCTGAAAGCCATTATTGACTTGTCTTCTTCTTCTTCACCTTTTCTGTGGGAATTGCTCTTCCCTTTCTTTGTCGCTTCAGCTCTCAGTTTTCTTGCAACTCTTTCAACTGCAGCAATTTCCTGCACATCCAATTTTTCTTATTAGTTTCAACTTATAATGTCACCCCAAATTGAATTTTGAAGTCAAGCGATGAAGCAATGTTGAAAAAATAAAACAAAAGTTACCTTTGGCAAACTGAAGCAATTACTGTCTGCCATCTCTTTCTTTGTCGTCGATACATGACTTACTTTCTTCACTGCAAATATATATGTATAAATTAAGAAAGCTAACTCCTTCCAATATCAGATTAATCACTTGCTTACAGAAAAAGAACAGAAAAAGGAAATTGAATTTACCTCGACGGGCAACTGAAAAAGAATTTTGTTGCAGAGCAAGAAATATGAAAATCAAGATTAGAATCTGCAGGTTAAACTTCATTGTTAATGTTGATGATGAACAACACATGCAAAATAAGAGGGAGGCTGTTGGGCTATATATATACATATACATATACATGAATATATAAAGTTGAAAGTCGTGGCCAGTCTCAAAATCAATCAGGTCAAAGCTTGATTACTTTAATCAATTTTTTAATGTCTTCGAATGCTGTAATAAAATATTGGGCAGTTTATACATTGGAGAACTCGAATTTCATGTTCAAAGTAACGAGTTAAGAAAAGTGGGAGTGAATTTGGTTCGAAATTAGTGTTATCGGAAAAAGAGTGTGTGTTTTGCGCTTGTCTGCCGCCATGCATGCAACGAGGAAAAGTTGCTATTTTTAATTGTAGATTGTTCTATTTAAAATTTTAAATGAAGTTTTATTATTTATATTTGTGTGGCTACACAGCATTTCAGTTACAGCTGCTATCCCAAATCCAAATGTGTTTACCGGAATCTGATATATATTCTTCTCCACGACAGTACCATTCAAAGCTGCTCAAGTTTCAAAATTAATCTCACTTTTTTGTTTCACTATTGTTGTTTTGGTTTTGAATGTTTTCTTATATATATATATATAGGCAAGCATGCTGTATTCATTATATTTATTCATCAGTTCTATGCTATACGGAATAATTTCAAAATTTGTATGAAGTAAGATTTTATGGAGAATTGCCGTACGTTCAATATTTTTGAGCTACTTTTTTATTATCTCTCTCTCTATATATATATAGGATTGGGTTCTCGTAGTACGCGGTCCCCAGATAATATGTAGTACCCAATCTAGACCACACATTTTGAACACGTGGCCACACCACAAGCTGACACGTGTCAGCTCCTTTTCTTTTATTTTTATTTTTTAAATTTTCGCAAGGGCAAAATGGGAAGAAACAAATCAGCCTTCTTCTTCTCCTCCTTGATGGCAGCGGACGGCGCCGGCGGTGACGGCGGCAACACTAGCGAACAACGGCAACAAGATACACAAACAACTATAAACATATTTTGAAAGAAATAAAAAGAAGAAAAAATTTGAGGAACAAAATTGATGGATTTTGAGAAAAAATAGAAGATGAATTTGATAGATGATTGAAGAATCGAGAAAGATGGTGGTTATGACGGTGGTTCATGGCGAATTCGCCGATAATCAGTGAAAGAGACGACGGAATTGTTAGAGAATGATGGATGAGAGATTTGGTGTCGAAAACCATAAAAATGCATTGAACAAAACATGAAACTGCATTGAACAAAACATAAAAATGCATGTTCACACGAAACAGAAACATGCATTTAACTTAGCACGTTCATGCATTGATCAAAACATGTCCATACATTTAACAAAACATGTTCATACATTTAACAAAACGTAAAAATGCATGCTAACGGCGCGCAAACGAGCGCACGCTGGGTGCACCCGCGCGCTGGGCGCGAGCGCATGCTGAGCGTGCCCACGCGCTAGGCGCGAGCTTCCAATCACATGCATTATTTTGTTCAATTATATGCATTTTTTGTTCATTTGAATGCATTATCCAATTCAACTAAATGCATTGTTTGTTTTTCTCAATCACATAACAAATCAAATTACTAATCTATCCTTAATGTAGCGAAAATCAGCGAAATTAAGCTTAAAAAGTCCAAAAAATCTGAACCATATGATCTATGAGATGAGTGGATGAGATTGAATACTACATAATATCTCAGGCCCGAGTACTATTTGATCCATCATCTCTCTATCTCTATCTCTCTCTCTCTCTATATATATATATGGAAGAGTTCAAATAAAATCTATTTTTTCGTAAAACCTAAAAACCAATGTACTTTATTTACGAAGTTAATGCACTTTATGTATAAAGTTACTGCACTACGAAATATTGATAAATAATGTTATCTTTTATCAGAACTCAAGGGTGTATTAGTTTTATACATAAAATACATTAACTTTATACGTAAAATGTATTGATTTTTAAGTTTTTACGAAAAAATAGATTTTTATTATAATCCAACCTCTATATATATATACACACACTTTCGTATGCTTACAAAGGTCGATATGATTAGAATGTATCTCTCAAAACTTACATAGTCTATGTTGGTGTGTCGATTATGTATAAAATTAAAATAGACTCAAAATATTTTTATTTTACAACAATTATTCCTTAATTTATACATCAATTAATTGTAAATGCGACATTAATTTGAGTCGAACAATATGACTTTAGTCACGATACGATCCCACTTACCGTACCACCTGTATTTACCCCAAAAGTGAGGTTTTTCCACTTATCCATCGTCATGTACAA
Source organism: Salvia rosmarinus (assembly GCA_036937905.1). NCBI lineage: Eukaryota > Viridiplantae > Streptophyta > Magnoliopsida > Lamiales > Lamiaceae > Salvia > Salvia rosmarinus. Next base: position 32,280 of record JAODLM010000206.1, read on the forward strand.
TTTAAAGTAAATGAGTTCGGTACACTTTTAGTAAAAAATTCTTTTTTAGACGCATATTCTTTTTATAGATAAAAGGTCCTAATATGACTATAGGAAAAGTAAAAAATTTAATGTTTTTTATTAATAATGATATTTATTTATTTCTAGAATCTTATAAAATCTAAAATTAAGTATGATATTTAATTAATAAAGATATCATTATATAGTAAAGATCTAAACCAATATTTTTCACAACAAGTCAAATCTTGATATTGATATATATCAATATTCAAGAGTCAATAAAATCGTATCAAGTCAAACTAGGCCTAAGATCATGCAAGCTCAAGCCAAAAGTCCAACTCTCCCTAAAACTATAAATAGAGATCTCTATATAAAAATTCATCGATGTACCAGAGCTCGAAGATCAAATCTAAGAAGATCAGGGAGACATATTTTTCCAACAAATATCAAGAACTATTCAAAGCTCATTTGAGGATTAACTTGAAGATACGAATCATAGAATTAAATAGATATTATGATCCGCACACATACATTTTGATCTATATATATTAAAATTGCACACAATTTTATGTTTATTAAATTAAATACATAAATTTGTATTTAGAATGACCCTACATTATAGTTGTAAAACTGAAGAGCCCAATAATAAAATTTAATAAGTTTACAGACCCCAAATATAGTTTACTCCAACAATTGCTCCTTTTTATTTTATAACATTAATTTACTTTACTAATACCCTTTCATTAACACAGTCGTCATTAAAATAAGGGTTAAAATAACCCACACTAAGATTGATATAGTATGGACTCCAAAGAATACAAGACTGCTGTCAGGAAACGTGAATCACTATTTTCATAAAAGCAGTCAAACTAACGAACTCGATCTAATTTCTCAAGTAAAATAATAATCTCTTCGTCCCATCTAAGACGATTAATTTCTTTTCGATACGGTTATTTATGAATATGTTGTACATCGATTAAAGTCATAAAAACTAGATAGGTCCCACAACTTTTGAAGAGATAATTATTTTCTAAAAAAAAAACAGACCATCTTAGATGAGACATTCCAAAAAGAAATACAGATCATCTTAGATGGACGGGGTAAGTAATTATGAGATTTTGCAACATGTGATAGGTGGGCAAAACTAGGAATGACAATGGACCGGATCTGGCTAGGTCCAGATTCAGATCTGATTTTTTTTACTTGGGTCCGGATCCGGTCCAGATCCATTGAGTTCAAAAAAATAGATCCAGATCCAGATCCGTAAGATCCGTAGAGTCCAGGGTCTAGATCCGGATCCATATGTTTTTGCTTCTAAAATAAATTCTAAATCAACTATAATTCACAATAATACCATAATAATCTAAATACACAATATAACAATTATTTAGAATTTATATAATTATCACTATATTGGAAGACGTTAGTTACAAATTTACTATAAGGTAGGAAACAACAAACAACTCGATCGTTGATGGTGTAAGTGGCGCGACTCGCCGTTAATGTCGACTGATATATAATTAGGAGAATTTTAAATAAAATTGGGAGCAGATTTATTTTGAGAAAATTTGAAAAGGAAATTAAAGAGTTTCAATTTGGGGTTAGGTATATATATATATATATATATATATATATATATATATATATATATAAATCTAACGATTCACGGGCGGATCCGATTGGATCCGGTCTCAAAAATAAATCCCAAATTCAGATCCGAATAGGATAGGATCCAGATCCGGTCCAAATCCATATGATCCAAATTTTTGAAGATCTAGATCCTGAAAAATGGATCTGGATCCACGGATCTAGACCGGATCCGAATCCATTGCTATCTCTAGGCAAAACCAAGGAAAAAGATGATGATTAATGGGCAAGTGGTATTGTAAATAATGAAGCATTTAATGTGTAAAATGAATTAGATCGATCGTATGATGAGATGCTTAGAAGAAAGCAAATGGATGCAACAAAACATTAGTAACTTTATGACAGTAATTGGGTTCCACGATGTGCAGAACACAAGACCCTTTTTCACGACTTTTTCGTACATTTCTCACTTGCCTTATCTCGATAATCCCACTCTAATTGCGTGCCGGTTGGTAATTAAATAATTAAGGTGCTGTAAATTAATTTAGGTATAAGTCAATTAGCATTTCCACATGACTCTAAACCCTACGTTTGCTCGGAAATTGTTCGACTCTTGGAAGGCAGTGGCTGATTGGCATTCATTCTACAAGACTATTTTTTATTTTATTTTATTTTTGCTCTATTTTTTAATTAAATTAAATGTAATTTAATACTAATAAATGGAAATTGCTATGAAATTAAAAAACTACAAAAAATAACATTACACCAAAACAAAATTACCTAAATTTGCTATAATCCAACAAAATTTCATAAAGTACCTAAAGATACAAATTGAAAATACAAATAAAATAGATAAAATTTATTAATAATACAATGAATTGTGTTTTTTTTTATCAATTTAAAACAAAAATTTAAAGGTCACATCATAATGTACTCAAACCCGAAATCTTTGGCTTCATGCATTAATCACTCTACTACTAGACCAACACACGCACACATGAATTGTGGTTTTTTATTCTTCAATAATTCAGAATAAGTTTTAAACAAAATAAGAATAATATTTTGAAACATTTATTTTCTGTTGTGAAATAGAGCCGATTATTCGTGATATAGTGCAGATTATGCGCTCTTTTAGTGGAATACTTACTTTCAATTAGAAAAAAGGGTTGAAGGTGCTCTAAATGTATCAATTAAAAGTACAAAGTTTCTTATTTGTTTGGTAAGAAAGTAAAATTAATTTGGAATATAATTCCTATGAAAATGATTCCAGAAAAGATGAATCCTAGTAGATTTCTTATCTCCTTTTTTGAAAAATACCAAGAAAATTGTTAGGACTTTGAATAATAATAATAATAATATAGAATATAAAGTATGATTCATAGTTCTTAAAAAATGAATTTCTTAATATAAGCTATTGATTGAATAATAATAATAATAATAATAATAATAATAATAATAAATGTAAATTATGGTTTGTATTTCGGTAAAATAAATATTAATATGTAAGTAGTTTAAGAATTATAAGATTGCGGAAAAAAAATACATAAGATTTGTTGGAGAATAAGAATCATGAGATATTGCATACTTTCCTTGTTTTTAAGATTCTTTTTACTTTCCTCATCTTATAAAAATAAAAAATGTAGAAATTTAAAATTTTGGATAAAATCTTTGCCAAACAAACACAACATAGGTGTTGACTAACATCGCTAGGCTGTGGACTGCGAAGAGTTGTAAAAAACAAAAGTATTTGTGTGTGTTGGCCTAGTGGTAGAGTAGTTAACGCCGCCCAGCCGCCTCTTGCTCAATTCACCGTGATGCAATTTTTTAAAATTTATGTATTAAGTGACAAAAAAAAGTACTTTGTTAAAAGATGTGTTATATTTATATAGGCACACTTGATACTTTTTTTGAAATGCAACATGTAAAATTAGGGCTTAATTTGTTTCCAGAAATCGAACTTTTGGGCTCTTTCTGATTTCACATAAACATTTGAAATTGGATCTTGAGTCCGGCCCATATATTTATTTATAATCAATCCAGGATTAGAAATACAGAAAATTCAGCCCAACTTAACTTTAATCTTTTTGTAATTTCACATTTGTATCAATCAAGCATGAGATTTATTATAGTTATTGTGGTAATGGAAGCGGTTGTTTGCAGCCAATGGAGTAGACGACGACAACGAGCACGATGATGCATATGTTGACGAGCGCCACCGTCTTCCACTCTCTTCGTATGTTGCTCAGCACCGCCTTCTTGCAGGCGTCACAGTCCAAGCACATCTCCTCCTCTTTATTGCTCCACGCCTTGCAGTCCGGGTCGCTTCGGCACCACCCAGTAGCTCGCGTTCCTCCTCCCCAGACCGCAGTAACCGGGAGGCTTGCAGCAACCCGACTGCAATTGGAGGAAAAAATTATATGCCCTAATTCGTAATCATGAACCCTAAACACTCACCACGATAGGGTTGTAGATGTCGTCGGTTTTAACGTTGACGATCAGTTTGCAGATTCCAGCTTCGGTCATGCAGATCTTGATCTGCACCGATTCCCGGCGTTGGCGACGTACATCTGCAGCCACTTGGAGTAGTTGCCGTGGCGGTGGTCATCGACCCATTACTGTGAAGATGGTGAAGACTGTGAGGCCCATGATGAGGGCCAGAAGCATGAGAAGGTACGCCCACATCACCACCGACGCGCCCACCGCGAGCAGCGGCGTCTTGAGAATCCGCTGGCATTGGGATCCTTCGCGCACGTGGAACCAGAGGGAGAAGCCCACCGCCATTGTTGCGACGTTGAGTGCTATAATCACCCAATTGCTTGTGCAAGTCATTTCTTAATTTTTTTTCTTTTCTCTCCTTTTTTAATCCGATTTTTGTTGAAGGGGGATTGGAAACTAATTGCAGGAAAATAAGGTCTGTTTTTGAAGGATGACCAGTTGAGAAAATAACTGCTTATGAGGAACGTGCATGGGAGTCGTCGTCGTCGAACAAGTTTTTCATTTTCATTTTCATTTTCATTTTCATTTTCATTTTCATTTTCATTTTCATTTTCATTTTCATTTTCATTTTCATTTTCATTTTCATTTTCATTTTCATTTTCATTTTCATTTTGCTAACTGCTTTTTCTTATACTTTATTAATTAATTGAAATTAATAAATGCATAAAATTTGATTTTTATGTTTATACATGTCTCCAGAATTTTATAAAATAACCATGATATTAGTTTCCATATAATAATTAATTAAAATAAACTTTAAATCAAATTATAGAATAAAATAAATAATTATAGTCCGTTCTGATCATCTCATGACACACACCAATCTTGTAATGACAAATGCATGATTTGTTCCTTGGACTTTAACTTTTCTGTTACTTATAACTCGTCAAAATTGAGGTTGTATATATGTTGGAAATCGTGTATATATATATATATATATATATATATATATAGGGGTTGATCTAGTGAGAACTCATCTTTTTGAGAACTTGAGAACTATGATAAGACGTTGAAGATGATGACATAAGATATAAAGTTGTGATAACTAAAACTTTCTAAAATTGTTGAACAACAAAATAATTTTAGAAAGTTTTCATTATCACAACTTTATAGCTTTGTGCATCATCTTCAACGCCTTATGCATGGTTCGCAGAGTTCGCAAAAAGATGTGGTTCATTGATCCACTCCATATATATATAGGAGGGTTATCATAAAAACTACTCTTAGTGTAAAAACATAGAACTAATTATAGCCATTGATTAAACATGAATCTACGGTCCACTGTTGATATTAATTTCTTCCTCGGTGGAGTGCTTAACGCATTCAACATAATAGATGGAAGGGTAATAAAGTAAATGGCTAAGCAAATGTAAATGAATCCCGAAAATCAAGATACACAAAATCCATTCAATATATGTATCTCATACGGTTGATATGCCCCATTTATTACTGATTTATGCATTTAGCTACAAAACCAAATGAATATGATTGCATGTATACTGAATATTAAACAAATACGAAATGAATGTTTGATACTAAATACGAAATATTTAAACAAATACGAAATGAATGTTTGATACTAAATACGAAATACTAAATACATGTCATACTGAATATTAAACAAATACGAAATGAATGTTTTATACTAAATCATGAATATTATGTACATTAATACGAAGCCAATGTGTCATACTATATCGCGAAAAATGAAATTCAATTCATCTGGTGAAGACAAAACCAAATGAATATGATTGCATGTATACTGAATATTAAATACATATAATCAAATTAATCAAATGCGATATATAAAAATTCAAGATCGGATAAAATGCCATACTTACAAGATCCATAATCCCATGAATTGTGCATAAAAACGGAAAACAGCTACAAACTTTATTCGAAATTACTTAATTAACCTTCTAACCTATCGCTTATGTATTAAATGAAAACGATGTTACATTAATGTTAATCATAGTCAGTAAATCTCTTGAAATCAACGAACTAAAACGGTTCTATGTTTTATGCTAATTCGTTCTTATTTGAACCAAAGTCTATATATATATATATATATATATATATATATATATATATATATATATATAGGGGTTGGTTATAGAGAACCACATCTTAGATAAGAACTAAGAACCAATAACTACCGTTAGATTAAGTAAGATCGGACGATACATAATTATTTAATGATAAAATACCCAAATCCCTAAATTTTCGTTATTTGGATATTCCACATTCTATTTTTCGTTGTTCATATAATTCATGTTGTTATGCATATAATCATAGTTCTTGTACATGCTATTCATTCCAATTCATTGTTATGTTCATGTAATTCATGGTGTTATGCATATAATAGTAGTAATTATGCATACGAGAATAATTACGAAAATCAATATACAAATCCTCGATTTTAGGGCTAAACGGTTATCATTAAATTATGAGGATAATTAACTATTTATAATTAATCTTGACCATTAGATTATAAAATGAATGGACCACATTAGTTCTTAGTTCTCAAAAAAGTTGGAGTTCTCATTTGATCCACTCCCTATATATATATATATTATATGTGGTCAAGTTTTCAGGAAGCTATTTTGATCAAGATTTTGAGTGACGTAACGTTTAATTTTGTGAAATTAAACAGTATAGGATCGATCTACATTTCGAGTAGATGATCGTGGTGTATTCACATTCTCAAATCCAATTTCCGGTGAGTGAGAAATAGTGGATCAAAGTTGGTCACTTAAACATGGAGTTATGTGCTTAAGGGGATAAGCATGGATTAATTAATCCTTATCTCACATTGATTAATGTACCTTCATTAATTGTCTATATAAATGGTTCATTGAACACTTAGTATAATTATGTGCACAAGTGATGGGCTGGAAAGCCCACGCGCGCACCGCCGTCGCCGTCCGCCCGCCCGTGCCTGGCCCGGCTCCGGTTCTGTAGTCCGTGGATCTTGGATCTTGGTCTTTGGGTGGTTTTTGGGCCTGTTCGTGGGCTTGCTTCGTGGGCCTGGTTCCGTGACCTATTGCCCGTATATTTTGGATCAATGTTTGATCAAGCCCAAAGATGGAGTTGGTCCGAGGCCCAAATCGTGTAACCCAATCCGTTGGGCCTGCTGTGCACTTGAAGAGACGTCAGGATACGTCCAATGAACCTGGACGCACGCATTGTCCGGATTCGTCATAACCGCTTAACGTTCGACATGATGGCTCTGCGAAAACGTGGATGTAACTCCCACGTTGTCTCCGTAAACCGCCGCGTAACCCCTCTGTACTCAATGAGGACATAACTCGTAACACCCGACATCAATGCGGTGTTGACTCCAAAGATGCTCCCCATAAGGGGACGACTCTATAAATATGACATGTCTCCCGCATAAGCCACCCATCGCCTAAAGCATTCCTAAGAGCACTCTTGCATACATACTGTGTCCAGCTCGCCATCGCCTCCATCCGGTTCGTCGAAGCTCGTTGGTGCGGTCTGCCACATACGAGACGCTGCCGTTTCATCTTTGGGGACGATACGTCAGAACCGAGAGCACTACCGGGGCGTATCTCATCTTGCGGAAAGAAGCCTCCTCGACTCGACATCAGTCTACGATTTTTTCCAGTTTCTATTGTATTTACTTCTGTTTCAATCATTGTTAGTTTTGATCTCCTACATATCTGTTTTCGAGTTGTAATACGCCCGACTAGTTTTGTACTGTTCTGTACATTTTCCAACAATCGCAAAACGAAATATTACTTTCCACGAAGGAGTTGAGATATTAAAATTAACTTAAAACTTTTGAAACTAAATACCTTTTCTTGGAGATGTCGACCGTACCTGCCACCGACTCCGTCGCCTCCGTCGCTGCCTCTGCTGCTGCTGCCAATTCTGGCACAATGGCTACAGTCATGTTTGGTTGGATGCCTTCGGGGTCGACCATTGGACCGTTTGGGTCGACTGTTGGTTCCACTTTTAGTGGTTCAACAATTGGTTTCAATTTTCGTGGTTCCATTGGTTCGACGACTGCACTTTTCAGTGGGTCGACTGTTGGATCCATGAGATCTAACACTGGTGGTTCTCATTCGAGTTCCATGTTCCAGCACACTTCAAGTGGTGTTGATGGATCCGGTTATGGATTGATCTCGGCGCCTGTTCATACCGTAAGGATGATGCCGCCCGCCGAGAAGCCGTCGAAGTTTGGAGGATCCGACTTCAAGAGATGGCAGCAAAAGATGTTGTTCTACCTCACGACGTTGGGCTTCGCCAATTTCTTGATGGAAGATGAGCCCGCCATACCGGGGGGTCAAAGTGACGGACTTTCACGTCCGAGCAGCATATGACAACTGGCGCACTGACGACTATCTTTGTAAAAACTTTATACTTGGTAGTTTAGAAGATAGCTTGTATAGTATTTATGTTGTTGTAACGACATCCAAATGTATGTGAGATGCGCTAGAAAAGAAGTACTGTAGTGATGATGCAGGTATAAAGAAGTTCATTGTAGCCAAGTATTTGGACTACAAGATGGTCGATTCTCGACCGATCATGGACTAAGTGCAAGAGTTTCAACTCATTGTACACGAGGTTCAAGCCGAAGGCCACACTGTTTTGGACGGCTTTGTCGTAGCTACAGTAATTGAGAAACTACCCCCGGGGTGGAGAGACTTCAAGGTCTACCTTAAGCACAAGCGAAAGGATATGACGCTTGAAGACTTGATCGTCAAACTACGCATCGAGTCTGATGTGAAGAAGCAAGAATTGAAAGTGAAAGGTTTGATCGATGCGAAGGCCAACCTGTTGGAGAGAGGCGGTCCCTCCAACAAACGTGTTCGTCCCAATGTCAAAGACAAAGGCAAAGGGAAGGTGGTTGCCCGTAAGTTTGACGGGATCATACAATTGTGGCAAGCATGGCCACACGAGTAAGCACCGCCGTCGTCGACCAAGAAGAAGGCTAAACAAGTTGCCAACGTTGTCGAGAAGGACTTCGACAAATGGGACAAAGATGACTTGGCTGCTGTGGTGATCGAAGAAGTCAACCACGTCGAGAATCAAGATGGATGGTTCATCGACACTGGCACAACTGCGCACGTCTGCGCCGAAAAGAGGCGTTTCTCCACCTACAAGCTTGTTGAGGGGATGAAGCTCAACATGGGGAACTAAGCTTCATCCGAGGTTGCCGGAGTTGGTGATGTGGTGCTCAAGATGTCGTCCGGCATTGAGATCACGTTGAAGGATGTGCTGCATGTCTCGGACATTCGCAAGAATTTAGTATCGGGCTCGATTCTAGTTAACAAGGGGTTTATACTAGTTTTTGAGTCGGACAAGTTTGTATTGACTAAGTTTGGGAAGTTCCTTGGTAGGGGTTATCTCATCGGAGGTCTTTTCAAATTGAATGTAATGGCTGTGCGCCGTGTACCGAAGATTGCTATGAATGAAAATGCATCTACTTCCTCTAACTTGACTGAGTGCTCTGATTTATGGCATTGTAGATTAGGACATGTTAATCTAAATGCAATAAAAAGATTTAAAATTTAGATTTACTAAAGTTAAATGAAGTTAATACACAAACGAAATGTGAGGTTTGTGTGGAAGCCAAATGGCTAAGTTACCGCTTCATTCGGTAGAACAGACACTAAGCCTCTAGAACTTATTCACACCGATGTGTGTGATTTAAAGTTTATACAAACTAGAGGTGATAAAAGTACTTCATCACGCTTATTGATGACCGTACAAGATATTGTTATCTTTACATTCTAAGAAGTAAAGATGAAGCTATTGAAGCTTTAAAAACTTCAAGAACGAAGCCGAGTCAACTAAGTCAGCGAATTAAGACTGCTCAAGTGATAGAGGAGATAATATGTAGCTCCGCTTTGAGGCATTATGCAACGAAAGTGGTATAATACATCAAACGACAACTACTTATTCACCTCAGTCTAATGGCGTTGCTGAACATAAAAATCGAACACTTAAGGAGATGATGAATGCTTTGTTGATTAGTTCAGGGTTGCCCCAGAACTTGTGGGGGAAAGTTGTTTTGACAGCTAACTACCTATTGAACAAGATTCCACTCAAGGGTAAGGATGTCACTCCTTACGAGTTGTGGAAAGGAAGAAAACCATCGTACAAATATCTCAAAGTGTGGGGGTGTTTGGCGAAGGTTGAGGTGCATCTTCCCAAACAAGTTACAATTGGACCTAAAACAGTCGATTGAATCTTTATTGGGTATGAACTGAACAGCAGCGCCTATCGTTTTCTGATCCACAGATCAGAGGTACCGGATATAACTGTGGGGACGACGATTGAATCAAGAAATGCTATATTCTTTGAAAGTGTTTATCCCTGTAAAGAAAAAGATAAAAGTGAAGCCAGTTCTAGCAATAGAGCTGATGGTGAAGCTTCGAGTTCTAAACCTTTGGAGGAAGAACCGATATCGCATAAGCGATCGAGGTCTGATCCAGAGGGGTCGGAACCGAGACGTGGCAGTAGAGTCAGAACATCAAAGGATTTTGGTCATGACTATATTGCGTTCATGTTGGATGAAGAACCAACTTCGATCAAAGTAGCCTATGCTCGGCCAGACGGGATACTCTGGCGAGAGGCTATTCAAAGTGAGATTGATTCCATTCTGCAAAACCACACTTGGGTGCTGGTTGATTTGCCAGAAGGTTGTAAGCCCTTAGGATGCAAATGGATCCTTAAAAGAAAATACAAGGCAGATGGATCAATTGAAAAGTATAAGGCCCGTTTGGTTGTCAAAGGGTTTAAACAAAGAGAGGGATACGATTTCTTTGATACCTATTCACATGTGACGAGGATTACGTCTATTAGGGTGCTTCTCGCAATTGCTGCTTTGCACAATCTTGAGATTCATCAAATGGACGTTAAGACTGCGTTTTTGAATGATGACCTCGAGGATGAGGTATATATAGAGCAACCCGAAGGGTTTGTAGTACCTGTTTAATAGGGCAAGGTATGCAAACTCGTGAAGTCTCTATATGGTTTGAAACAAGCGCCGTTGCAATGGAACTTGAAATTTGACAATGTAATGTTGGCAAATGGTTTCAAAATCAACGAGTGTGACAAATGTGTCTACGTTAAGAACACTGATAATGGTTATGTTATAGTGTGTCTGTATGTAGATGACATGTTGATCATGGGTAGCAATACTCAAGTCATTAATGACACAAAGCGCATGTTAAATAGAAATTTTGACATGAAGGGACATGGGATTAGCTGATGTGATTCTTGGAATCAAGATTTTAAGAAGATCAGACGGAATTATCTTGACACAATCTCACTACGTCGAGAAAGTGCTTAAGAAATTCAACGCGTTTGATAGTTTGCCTGCTAAGACCTCATTGGAGCTCAATGTTCACTTGAGTAAGAACATTGGTGAACCTGTTGGGCAAGAAGACTATGCTAAGGTCATTGGATGTTTGATGTATCTTACAAATTACACCCGACCTGACATAGCTTGCGCCGTGAATAAATTGAGTCGTTACATGAGCAATCCAAGCAAGGAGCATTGGAAGGCTCTAGTGAGAGTTTTGAGGTACTTGAAGTATACTCAAAATCATGGGCTGCATTTCACGAGATATCCCCGGGTACTTGAAGGGTACTGTGATGCCAATTGGATATCTGAAATGAAAGATTCACTTTCTACAAGTGGGTACGTGTTCACTATTGGGGGAGGTGCTGTTTCTTGGAGATCCACGAAACAGACGTGTATAGTTCGATCCACCATGGAATCAGAATTCATAGCTTTGGATAAAGCTGGTGAGTAAGCCGAGTGATTCCGTAATTTTTTGAAGATATTCCATGTTTGTCCAAACCTGTGCCACCGGTGATGATTCACTGTGATAGCCAAGCGGCTATTGGAAGGGCGAAAAGTGGTTTGTATAATGATAAGTCTCGACATATACGTCGGCGACATAATACCGTGAGGCATTTGATCTCAAGTGGGGTTATATCAATTGACTATGTCAAGTCAATAGATAATCTGACAGATTCGTTAACCAAAGGGTTGAACCGGGATCAAATGATCAAGTTGTTAGAGGGAATGAGATTAAAATCCACATCTTAAGAACAATCATAGTGGTAACCCAACCATGATGACTGGAGATTCCAAGAACTTGGTTCAATGAGAGAACTAAGCTATAGGAGTTCGTGTGTAAACACTCAAGTTAGTATGTTCCCTAGAAAGCAAACGAGTGTTGAAAAACTTGCTAGTGGTGAGGTTAAGTCGTTGACTCTTAATGATTCCTTAGATACATCGAGGAGGTTGAGTATGACAAGATACTTGGTAAAGAATCACCTATATAAGTGCGAAGTGGGGCCGCTTCAAACAAAACACTTATGAATCCAAAGTAGATGTCCATGGCCAAAATGGAATCAAACGTGAGAACGGATGAGGTTGAGGTGTTAAAGTGTTAATACCATTGTCTCAGTGCACGTTGTGGGGGAATAGTTCAAAGCATCGTGTCCACTAATCTGCCTGTGTACTCGATGTACTAACTATGGAAGGTTCAAGGCCATAAACCACATGTCCAAATATTTTAACATCTCTTGAGGACTGAGCTGTGTCTGCATACATGCATATGACTATTTCCACTCATGTGGGGGATTGTTGGAAATCGTGTATATATATTATATGTGGTCAAGTTTTCAGGAAGCTACGTTGACTAAGAGTTTGAGTGACGTAACGTTTAATTTTATGAAATTAAACGACATAGGATCAATCTACGTTTCGAGTAGATGATCGTGGTATATTCACATTCTCAAATCTGATTTCCGGTGAGTGAGAAATAGTGAATCAAAGTTGATCACTTAAACATGGAGTTATGTGCTTAAGGGGATAAGCATGAATTAATTAATCATTATCCCACATTGATTAATGTACCTTCATTAATTGTCTATATAAGTGGTTCATTGAACACTTAGTATAATTATGTGCACAAGTGATGGGTTGAAAAGCCCACGCGCGCGCTGCCGCCGTCGCCCGCCCAGCGCCCGTGTCCGACTTTGGTTCCGGTTCCGGTTCCGATTCCGTGGTCCTTGGATCTTGGATCTTGGTCTTTGGGTGGTCTTTGGGCTGTTCTTTGGGTCTGTTCGTGGGCTTGCTTCATGGGCCTGGTTCCGTGGCTCATTGCCCGTATATTTTGGATCAATGTTTGGTCAAGTCCAAAGATGGAGTTGATCCGAGGCCCAACTCGTGTAGCCCAATCCGTTGGGCTTCTTGTGCACTGAAGAGACCTCCGGATACGCCCAATGAACACGGGCGCACGTGTTGTCCAGATTCGTCATAACTGTCGGTAATGTTCCGACATGATGGCTCTGTGGGAAACGTGGGTGTAACTCCTACGTTGTCTCCAGAAACCGCCGCGTAACCCCTCTGCACTCAATGTGGGACATAACTTCGTAACACCCGACATCAATGCGGGTGTTGACTCCAGCATGCTTCCCATGAGGGGGACGACGCCTATAAATAGGATATGTCTCCCCAGCATAAGCCACCCACTGTCTAAAGCATTCCTAAGAGCACTCCCTGCATACATACTTCGTGTCCAAGCTCTGTCCTCGCCTCCATCCAGTTCGTCGGAGCTCGTTGGTCTGCGGTGCTGCCACATACGAGACGCTGCCGTTTCATCTTTGGGGACGATACGCCAGAACCGAGAGCACTACCGGGACGTATCTCGTCTTGCGAAAAAAGGCCTCCTCGACTCGGCATCAGTCTACGGTTTTTTCCAGTTTCTATTGTATTTACTTCTGTTTCAAATTCATTGTTAGTTTTGATCTCCTATATTTCTGTTTTCGAGTTGTAATACGCCCGGTAAGTTTTGTATTGTTCTGTACATTTTTCAACTATATATTTATGTTAAAATTAGGGTTCTTGCACAAATTATGCTCATATGCATGCTTGTTATTTATATATGTCAAAATACATGTACAGACTCAACTTTTCTAAACGAAAATTTAGAGAGTAGATATGGGAAAAGCAAGTACAGTGTCAATATCTTTCAAATAAATGTAAGAAGACTCAATTTCTCAATATCTTTCAAATAAATGTAAGAAGACTCAATTTCAACAACTTTAAAATGCGTCGACAGTGATAATCAGCTTCTGATCCAGGCTATCAATGGATCAATAATATTATTCATACTAAATCATATTTTTAATAAAAGTTATTTCATAATCTAATCTTGTGATTTAAAGTCAATTCAGTAAACTCACGATATATATACTTATTTAAAACTGGCATTTTCTTACGTTATTGAAATACAAATACTACCTCAATAGTTAATCATATTATTTTCCTTAATTGGGAATGAGGGAATTCGAAATTAGTATCAAACTAATACTCCCTCCGTCCCATCCAAGATGACATGTATTCCTTTTTTGGATGTCCCATTCAAGATGGTATGTCTCTTTCTTATGAAATAATTATCTCTCCAAAAATTATGGGACCTACTTACTTTTTATCACTTTAATAATTTTATATAATTCTCATAAATAACCGTGCCCAAAAAATGGGTCGTTTTGGGTGAGACGGAGAGAGTAATAAAGAAGATGAAATATCTTCAAGAAAAGTATTTTGAATTGTTAATTAATAGTAAGAAATGGTTTAGAAACAATAATTCATTATCTAATGGATCTTTTCGTTCTAATCAGTGGAGGACCTAGATATTTTGTCTAGAGGGTCTAACTGGCCTCTTTGCTCTTTCTCACATCTCTCACTAGATATCCACAAGCACACTCCTTTATATTTCCTCAAAATCAACGCCTCCACCTCCTCTAATTCCTGGCCCCGATCGATCAAAATCGGATTCGCGATGCCACCTCCCTCTAATTCGATGCTAGGACCGATTAAAAAATCGGGATTCCTGATGCTAAGACCGGATTAAGAAAATTGGGAGCCTTATGCTATATAGAAAAAAACTATATAAAATAAATATTCCAAAAATCAATTTCAACTTCTATGATTTCTCAACCATAAAATTATTTATTAATTTTTGATGATATATTTAATCCATCTTGCTAGATAGTTGATTTTTTGACGAACTTATTATACACCTTTGTATTATCTATAATGAAACCAAGTGTTCTATTTCATAATCACTTTCATATTTTCTATTATACACATTTAATAAGATAATTCAAAAAAATCTTCTAGACAATAATCACAATAACAATATATCATTATATAAAAAATTAAAGAGAAGAGTTTTGTTTTGAGAAGCTTATGCTTCAACTTAATTTATAGACTTATTTTTAAATTTATTTTGTATTAATAAGTATAGAGATATGGAAGACAAATTTGATAGTAGGTTATTTTTTTTTGAAAAAATAAAATAGAACTATACAAGAAAAGCTAGATATACATAAATTCTACTACATAACCAATTATAACAAAAATTAAAATTAAAAAAAAAGACCAATCTTAATTTTGAAAAAACTAGTTAAGGAAAAAAATCTCTACAACATAAGTCACATAACTAATTAATATAAAAACTTAAAATTATAACAAAAAAAACCTCAACTAAGAATTGAACCCAAGGCATGATAAAAGTGCTTTTACCACTACACCACCATATTCTTTTGTAAAATAAATAATATTTATATTCAAGTAACTATATATAAACATAAAATTACTAATATACCCTAGTATTTTCTAAAATTCCTCGAGGACCCAGATTGACAAATTTGTTAGGTGTGCCAAAAAATATTTAAACAATGAAACCGAGAGCATCTACCTACCTCTTTCTCTCCTAATTCTTAACGTCGACTTCAACAACCAGCAAAAGCCACCTTTCCTCTCTACCTCTTCGCCCCTCGACGGATTTTCCCATAAAACCTTCCGCCCCCATTTATATTTCTCTCCCCCCCCCAACATCTCTATCTCTACTCACACAATGGCTTTGACTCCGTCTCAGCTCACCAAGCCCATCTTCTCCACCAAGCCCACTTCCCAAACCCCTCTCTTCTCACTCCCCTCGACGCAGCGGATTAAATCCCGCCCCCTCTCCGTGCGAAGCTCCGTCGCCGTATCACCGTCCCCCGCCGTCGCCGCCAAGGCCTCCGGCAAGGTCAAGCATGTCAAGGCGCGCCAGATCGTCGACAGCAGAGGCAACCCCACCGTCGAGGTTGATCTGATCACCGAGGATGACTCCATCTACCGCTCCGCCGTCCCCAGCGGCGCCTCCACCGGGATCTACGAGGCCCTCGAGCTCAGAGACGGCGACAAGACCGTCTATGGGGGTAAAGGAGTCCTTAATGCAGTTCGGAATATTAACGAATTTTTGGGCCCTAAGCTCGTCGGCATTGATGTCAGGTAAGCAACCTGTGTATTTGGTACTTTTATAGCTTCTATTCTTCTAATTGTTGTTTTTCATATACGAGTTTTTGTTCAATGTGTGATGATTCTTTGAGGAATTAGTTGGTTCTTCTACATGATCAGTTATTAGTAATGAGTTTACGTCTTCTTCAATAATCAGCTAGTGTTGTTTATGGTTCGAATTCTTTTAGTCTTATTTCTTGACAACGACATTTCTAGTAGAGAGCCGACTGATATATGGCAGCGTGTTAAATAACGTATTATCACATTTCGGATAAATTGAAAGCGGTTGATAATTCATCTGTCCCTGAAATTACTTTTGTCTGTTTTAATTAACTGGTGCAATGCCATATGCATAAATAGGACCGTGAATGAGCCGAATAGTAGCAGGCTTGAGCTTGCCTCATGCTTGATTCAAACTTTTATAATTGAACTGGAGCTCGGTTTGTAGATGACTCTGTTTATCAACTTAATGAGTGTGGCTCTAGCTTGGCTTGGTAAGCAGGTCACCGAGATTGAGCTTGTGAAATATATAATTAGATATGAAAGGATTTCACAAGAATCATCAGTGGAAAAAATAATATAGTTGAGCTAGCGGTCAATCTTATGAACAGGTCCATATGCTTGTGAATATCTTTGGGCTCGTGCTTAGCATTTTTCTTCTAATCGAGATTCGAGTAACTTGACTCATTTACAACCCCATTTATCTTGTCAATGTTAATGAGGAGTTACCTAGTGTTGGGGGAAGATAGCACTAGCTGGTCATTAAATATTCATATGATTTTGGAATAAATGAAAGATAGTTCTAGTGGCACATTAGATTTGGCAGACATTTAGATGAGAACTGAAGAAGTGGAATATAGATGATCTTCTCTGCTTCTATTGCTTCAAAAGAAGTTATCATTTATTTAAGAACTTGAATTTCATTCTTGTGTTCTGGTTCTGAATTGCTTTCTTATAACCCTATGCCTGTTCTTCTCATTAAAGGAATCAGACTGATGTCGATGCTGTTATGCTGGAGATTGATGGGACCCCAAACAAGTCAAAACTTGGGGCTAATGCTATCTTAGGAATTTCTCTTAGTGTATGTCGAGCTGGTGCTGGAGCAAAGGGGGTGCCATTGTACAAGCACTTACAGGAGATATCAAACACAAAAGAACTTGTTATGCCAGTTCCAGCATTCAATGTAATTAATGGAGGCAGCCATGCTGGTAACAACCTGGCCATGCAAGAATTCATGATATTGCCAGTAGGAGCAAGCTCATTTGCTGAGGCATTCCGAATGGGCAGTGAAGGTTAGTAAAGTTTCTTCTCTCTAGGACAACAATCTCTCTAATTACTGTCAATCATCAGAGTACTCATTTTAAAAGATATTTACATCTTTGTATGAATAAAAAACGTTGGATAATGGCCTTCATACTACCAAACCATAAAGAGGGCTGGGGGCGGGGAAGAAGAAAAAAGATGTTTGTTGCTTGTTGGTCATATCTCTTTTGTGGTGTATAATCCAGGAGTCAGGACTTAGAATAGGCTTATAATAAATGTTGAAGGTGAAAGGCAAAGCTCCAGGGAGTCAAGTGAGAAAAATTATCATAAACATTGAACCATTTTCATTCAAAACTAGGAGGGGACTGGTTTGTAATGGGCCTTTTGTTTTTCAAACCAACAACTTAGGCCCTCTTGTATATTGATCTCTTCTCTGGCTAGTTAGTAACTTTGTCTTTTTCTCATCCATTTCTGTTAATTACTGCATTGTTTTTCTTGTTAGAGGATTAGCAGGTGTAGGTGGAAACATGTTTAATTGTTAAACAAATATCTATTATTTAGGTATATTGCTATAAGGAATTATCATGACGATATCCTACTTCACTTGAATAATAATTTATTGATGTGCGTACTTGTAGAGGCTTAAATTCATAAGTTTTCAATTGATCTAACTGAACCTAAGGGACATTGCAGCTTCATGAAGATGTAGCGCTTCAAACTTAACCTTTTCTGAAGTAATTTGCATGCCTTTAGTATCTGCAGTTGGCCCTTGATTCACTTAGGTTTAGTCTGTTTGACCTTACTGATTATAGAGATGGAGAACCAAATCAAAATAAATAAGTGAATATTGATTTAACATTCTAGTTTTAATGTTGGGGCACATGCAAATGAACAAAAAAGAAGATGAAAAAGAAGAATGAAGTCATCATCAGACATAATAAAGTTTTTCTATTAATTCCAAAAATCTGATCTGTCTTCCAAAAATCTGATCTGTCTTCAATCTTCATCGTGAAATCAATTGGATTCCTGGGAAGTTCTTTTAATTATTAGACATTAGTAAGTTACAACTTACAAGTACTTATTAGATTAGTAGTCCTGGCCAACATGACATGCACATGCCAAGAGGTAAAGTGCTCCAAGGTTGAAGCATAGGGATGATTCCTGCCAAATTTGGTATGGTTGTCTATTTGTTGGTTCGCATCTAATCTACCATTGTACTAGTACTTTGATGAAATATAATATGAAAATAAAAGCATTAATATCTATTACCAAAGAGCTATGAACCGCTGAATAAGGGAAATTTGTTGCTAAGTTCATGTCTATATTTATGTTTTGGTAATTCTTCGTTTTGTGAGGTGTACTGCCTAATCACGTGGCTCTGGTTTTCTAATTTCTACTATGATTCTGTGAAAAACATGCTTACATCTAAGAACAGGATGCTTCACTTTGTCTGAATTCCATTGCTATGGACTATCATGACATCTGGATGAGGAGATAATGTGCTTGCTTTGGTTTGAGCAGTTTATCACATTCTGAAGGGAATTATCAAGGCTAAATACGGACAAGATGCATGCAATGTCGGAGATGAAGGTGGATTTGCTCCAAACGTGCAGGACAATCGGGAGGGATTGGTACTGCTCATGGATGCAATTGAAAAGGCGGGGTATACGGGGAAGGTATAATAATTGCTTCTCCTGTTCTTCATGCTTGGATCATGTTGTTTCTCAACATTTTGTTGGAATTCTTTGTCCAGATCAAAATAGGGATGGATGTTGCTGCTTCAGAGTTCTTGACTAAAGAAGGGAAGTATGATCTCAATTTCAAGAAACAACCCAACGATGGTGCTCATGTGCTGACAGCTGAAAAACTTGGTGAATTATACCAAGAGTTCGTGAGAGATTTCCCAATTGTATCAATTGAAGATCCATTCGACCAGGACGATTGGAGTTCTTGGTCATCACTGCAATCCTCAGTTGATATCCAACTCGTGGGTGACGATTTGCTAGTCACAAATCCAAAAAGGATTGCAGAAGCTATTAAGAAGAAGGCCTGCAATGCTCTACTACTGAAGGTATGTGCTTTGACACATTACTTTTTGCAATAGATAAATGTATGCATTTCAACTTAAACAAGAAGATAGACTTTTGATCAACCTGGTTATTGAATGGTGATTTACGCACCATATAATTTGATGTTATGCTAAGGTTTATTTATATTAGAAACTTGGAATTATAAATTTCTGGCTCCCATATCCCATTAATAGGATTTGGGAGCATTTGTCCTGACATACTATTTTATATTTCTCTGCATTATGTTATATTTTTGCCTCATCTATGCATTTGCATGTAGCTAATGCACAGCTTCAAACACTAAAAGATGTGCTGAACCTCCTTAATTAATATCGCAGGTGAACCAAATTGGTACTGTTACTGAATCCATTCAAGCAGCACTCGACTCGAAGGCTGCTGGATGGGGAGTGATGGTTAGTCACCGCAGTGGTGAGACAGAAGACAACTTCATCGCTGATTTATCCGTGGGCTTGGCTAGCGGACAGGTATTTGGCTGCTCTATTTCATATTTAGACATCTCTTTTTTGCAAGCATTCATCTAACTACCTTATCTTTTTACTACACAGATCAAGACTGGAGCTCCTTGCAGAAGCGAGCGCTTGGCCAAATATAATCAGGTAAAAGTTGAGGACACCTTTTTATGCATTATTTCAATGAGGATCAACTTATTTTGAATGAGCACATGTGTTTTGGACTCAATTGCAGCTTCTCCGCATTGAGGAGGAACTTGGCAATGTTCGCTATGCTGGTGAAGATTTCAGATCCCCATGAGCGCTGTTTACTCAACTGTGGTATAATCCAGTCTCTCTTTCTCTTTCTCTCTCTCTGTTGTATATTTAATATGAGTAGAAGAAGCACGGCCGAGCATATGTTGGCATATTGTCGAGGCAGTTTACTGAGAATAAAACAGCTAGCTGGCGCAGAGAGCTTCTTGTGTTTGTGATAATATGTAACGAGGCTGATTATGTTCATCATTTCTGATTGAGAGAAACTTTCTTCTTGCTGATGAGTTTGTAACTTAGAACAAAGACTGTTTTCCATTTTAAATACTTATTTATTACGTATACCTTTTACTCAATGGAACTTGTAGCTACTTGTATACATTTTAAAGGGTGAATTTGTATACATTTTAAAAGATTCGTATTTAATCACGTTCTCATCCTGAAAGCCCATATGCAGCACTCAAATATTATTCGTATTAGAAGAATTCAATTGATCCTCTTTGAAAGGGACCAGCTCTACAACAGTACATTAGATAGTTCAATTGATTAAGAGTTAGTAGATTTGAAATAATATATTTTTCTCTTTCAAGATGATGAATTATTGATTTTCCCGAATTCGGGCCAACATATTTTAAGAAAGAATTACATTTACGAAATGATTAAAAGCCAGTGAAAATAGAAGCTTTTTTTGCTTTCTTTTATTTTACGCAAAAATTTAGTAAGACCATTGCATAATGAAGGTTAGGAAACTGATGTTTATATTTGAATCCAAAGTTTTAACTAATAACATATTTATAATTGCTTAATTTTTTTTAATGCTTATATTTGTATTGTATTTAAATCGATGTAAGAATAACATCTTACAGAACATATATCGAATTTATTTTACTTTGCTGGTTTATGGCGTTCAATACCTCCTAACATCACTCACACTAGGCATTATTTTACTTTGCGTTTATTTGGACAACAACAATTTGGCGAATTTCACTCTATGGTAACAACCACACACTGGTTTATAAACAATACCTCCTAACATCACTCACACTACAACATTCGCGACGTCACAAGCCTCCAAGAAATAAATAATATTTCAAGATATTTGTATGCACAATCGATTTATTTATTTTTTTAATTTTTCGCTCATAAATTATTTTGTATTTTTCTTAATGTCGCATAAATTCTCTATAAAGTTTGGATGCTATTATATAAAAATGGAATTTATTTAAACGTCCTCATTATTCAATTAAGCAGTTCCCTCCGCTTTCTAACTATTTGACTGGTTTTTACATACCTGAATCTAAAGAATATTTTTTCGAGAGGGAGTCTAAACATTTTTAGGGTGGAATCTAAACAATTCTAAACACAAGCGAACTTAAAATTATATCAATGATCAGTCGCACGTATTTGTTAAAAAACAGTGTCTAGTTTATTTAAAAAATATATTGTGTACGTAAAAGCACTGATCGGTGAAAATAAATAAATAAATAAAAGGGCAAGAGTGTAAATAAAGCATCTGCAGGTGTCGACACATCATACATGCAACGCAGCCCCACACAAGATTCCTGGCGGCTGGGCCAGAATCTTCCACTCAGTGCTACTTTGTACACTAATATTCAAAAACTCATACCTCTACCACCACCACACTACTGTCCCACTTCACTTGCCTCCAATCACAAATCAAATTGAAAACCCAAAGTACTGCTAGAATTCAATGATTGAGAGGTATTAGGTCTAAACCCTTCGATTAATCTGATTGCATACACAAATTCAGTCTACCAAGTTGATATCTTTGATTTCGAGCCGTTGACTTCCGTAAGGCGCCTGGAGTAATCAATAGTGTCGCAGCATTGTTTGGGGAAGCAGACGCGACGGATTGGTTTCGGCGGAGAATTGCTTCTTCTGCTTTAAGTCAATCCTTTGAATCGGTTAGCTCTCAACAGTTTTAATTCTACATATAATAGTGCGATGATTCATTTGGAAGAGCGGATGGCGAGGATGGAGCTGAACGGGAGTCCGGTAGATCACGGATACTACATGCCCGCTGAGTGGGCGCCTCACTCGCGCTGCTGGATCGGCTGGCCTGTGAGTTTCTATACCTTCTATTCAATTTCTGTTTTTTGCATTAAATCTGTTGCTCTACTTATCTTTTTCTTTTATTTTTTGGTATTTGTGTTTTTCTTTCCCTTTCATGGCGGCGATGTCAGAATTTCTGAAATTTATAGGTGTTATTGTTATAATTTTTTATAGCATTTCGAATGATCTATATAAATAGTGAATGAGTGATGCCGCTGAGAAGGCTGATGTGTTATAAAAGAAAATTTCTGATGTTGGGCCCCATAATTAATTCTTATTCAGTAGAACTATGATGGAAATAATTGTATGATTGTTTCTAGCCATCTCTTTAAATTTCAGAACAAGTTTAACAGGAATCCTGTGTTTGCACATGTCGTGCTGGTTTAGTGATGACTGTTCTGCTATATACTTTGCTTTTGGAGATATTTTATGCTGTCCAAAGATCTTTTGAATAAAATGCACCCCTGCTTTTCAGATATTTCTCTATACCTCTCTCTCTCTTCATATATATATGTGTGTGTGTGTGTGTGTGCGAATATCTTTTTCTACAACTTCCATTTAAAAAAAATAATCTCTTTATTTTCCTTTGGTATTCTGATCTGTCGAAGACATAATGTGTCATTTCCCATTTCTTTGAACATGAAGCTAGACTAGATATCAATCACGTCTCAAAAGTTTCTGAGTGAATTAAATTGATAATGAGCATTAGTAGTTGTTAAAGAAAAAATATATAATATTCTTGAACTTCCAGTTCTTCAAAATAGCAATTGGAAGTTGTAGACCAAACATAATGGCTTAATTCATATCCTAGCTCTTCCACTTAATTCACAGGAACGACCAGACAATTGGCGTGACAATGGCGTGCATGCTCAACGTGTCTTTACCAGTGTTGCAACTGCAATTTCAAGATTTGAACCGGTAACTGTATGTGCCAGTTCTGCACAGGTTCGACATTTTCTTTTTTATATAATAAAAAACATTTAGAGTACTTCATTTCCTTTTTGGTAGTCCTTTAAAAAAACTAAAGTTTTCCTTACTGGACAGTGGAAAAATGCGCGCAGTCACTTGCCAGAACATATCAGGGTGGTTGAGATGAGCATGAATGACTCTTGGCTTCGTGACACTGGCCCAACAGTGAGCCTTTTACTTGTTTAAACCATATCATTACCCTCTGCTACTGAAATTGTATTTATAGAGTGGCTATCATTTTTTGGCAGTTTGTTGTCAGAAATAGTCTATCAGATAAACAGAAGTTGGGCAGCAAGGTTGCAGGAATTGATTGGAACTTCAATGGCTATGGTGGTAAGTCAGCATGGACCCTTCAAATATTCCCACTTACTCTGATAATATATTGTGCGGAGTAGAGACCATCTGAACAGTAGAATGTGATATATATGTGGCAATTTCTATGTAGAATATACTTCAATCTTTTTGTTGGTTTTGATGCTTTGAGTTTGTTCTTGTGCTTTTCTAAAGTTTTTAGGATATATCTCCACAATGTGGAAATAATTTTTGGTGTGATATATTGCTACAAGTTCGATATCATGAATTTATCTAAGCTACATCTACCAAAGGTTTTAAATAACATGTTCCACTTTCCTAGGCCTGGATGAAGGTTGTTATGAAGATTGGAGCCTTGACTTACTTATTGCTAATAAGGTTGGTCAAGAGCAATTAGAAAAAGTATGTGGATAACTTTATTTTGTTGGACCTACAGTAACCAGTTTTACGGTCTGCTTGTTTACATTTTCTGTAGGTTCTGGAAATGGAAAATGCTCCAAGGTTTTCTCATTCTATGATTCTTGAAGGTGGAAGCGTTCATGTTGATGGAGAAGGTTTTTTATACTTGTCTCACATACTTTCAAAAATTTGTTAACTCTAGTACAAATTTATCTGCCCTGAAAGTCGAATTAACTGCAGTTCTTATCATTATTTTTTATGTATTGGGATGATCATGATTTATGCTCCATATGCCATGATTAGATGTAATCTGAGATTTTTGGCAGAGTCTTGACCCCAAAATTCAGATTCCCTGAATCCCTCTATGAAGGTTGTACGTAGCAGAAATGAAAATTTGCTGAGTTACTGACATGCCTATTGGCTAATAATATGTGGAGTGTATAGGCATGTTTTGTCAAAATATTCCTAAGATATGAAAAGAAAACTAGATTGCTGCAGGTCGGAATAATCTATATAAAAGGGAATGAAAAGATCAAGTGCCTGCACGACTTACTGTTTATTCCAAGTAGTTGAGCTGGATTGCTTATTTACTGAGAGTTGTGCATCGTAACTTGTATGAAAATGACTAGATCAAATGTACTACACCTGCACAATTTTGCAGTAAATCAGTGGTGCTTATACAGAAAAAGTGAATTTGTTGATGTCACTCTATATTGCAGAATGCATTTTGACCTTTACTTGAGAACTTTTTATACGTCTTCTCAACACTGGGCCTGAGGCATTGATAATTAGCAGGGCAAAGAATTGACATATACTTGCCTCTTGATTAAGTGTCATATAATTAAGCCTTCGCTTATTCTCATAGTTTATGATATCCATTTCGTCACTCATTGACAAGCATCTGCTTTCACAGAAACTTCAGTGTTTAAGTTAGACTTATTATCTCTAAAATTTTCAGAATAACATAGACTAATCATCTCTTTCTTCCTTCAGGGACATGTCTTACAACCGAAGAGTGCCTACTGAATAAAAATAGAAACCCTGGTTTATCCAAGGGACAGATTGAGGATGAGCTTAAAGCATACCTTGGAGTGAAGAAGGTCATCTGGCTGCCTCGTGGGTTGTTTGGTATCCTTCTTGTTCACATCTTGCATTCCTGGTTACCTGGGCCAGAGTCTAAATAGCTCAATAAAATAAGCACATCTCTTAACATGTGTCGTCTAGATTTACATATATATGACCTCCCTTCTTATGTTCCATATTGTCAACTAGTTTATTTTGTAAGCTATAAGGCTAGTAATCGAATGCATAGGAGTTGGTTTTCATATTTAAATTACTCAACATTTCTCCATTGTGGATAAGATATGCTCGTGTGTCTCCATAGAGTGGAAACATATGAATCCTTCCTTTGTCTCAGTCCCTGTTACTCAGTCCATGTATATAGAAATGGATAGAATATTGCAAACATTGTTGAGCTTAACCACTTATCTCATTGACTCAGGCTTATCCTAACTCCATGAAAATGCTATGGCTTGACAATTTATTTCAAACATTTATGTATCTTACAGGTGATGATGACACTAATGGGCACATTGATAACATGTGCTGTTTCGCGAGGCCTGGTGTAGTTTTATTGTCATGGACTGATGATAAATCAGACCCCCAATACGAACGATCAATGGAAGCTCTTTCTGTTCTGACCAGCGAAGTTGACGCCAAAGGTAGAAAATTCGAAATTATCAAACTTCATGTGCCAGGACCACTCTATTTGACAGAGGAGGAGGCTAATGGATTACAGCAGGTTGAAAATTATTCTCATGTCATTACTTTGAGTATTTACTCTAACATGCTAATGAATGCTGCGTTCAATCATATAGTTATACCACTTCACTCATCAAATAACTGCTGGCTTTTTGCTTTTATGTGTATGCAAAATAACCATTTTCCTTTGTCCTCTCTCAAGTTTATTTGTATTATAAATTTTCTCTACTGACATATAAAAAAATCCTACAATATTTTCAACACATGTCCGTGTTTATTCTTAATTAGGAAGATAAATGTGTGCAGTAGTATCTCGGGTTGCAATTCCATATGGTCTCATGTTGAGCCATTTACACTGGCAAAGTAAGCTGGGAATTAGACCTATAGCTCCCTTTTTGCCTACAGCCTTGAGATGTTACCAGTGATAGAATTATGAGTTTAATCTCCTGCCTGACTAAGTTTATCCCAACATGAGTAAAATGCTGCTTGTTCTATTTTCTGCATTTCGTCTTAGGTCATAAAAATATAACATTGATTCTCTGTTGTTCATAGTATCTTTTGATTCTTTGCCATGCCATCGATGATTTCCAGAGCTGAAACTGATGCTTGAACAAAACTCAGAACTTGTCATGTCATGTGTTTTCATTATTCTTGATTTTCTTCTTTGACCTAATTGACACAACAGGGCGATGGTAAAGCAAGGATTCCTGGCACAAGACTCGCGGCCTCATATGTAAACTTCTATATTGCCAACAGAGCAATTATCACCCCCCAATTTGGTGATAAGAAGTGGGATGATGAAGCTGTTCGCGTCTTGTCTTTGGCGTTTCCTGATTATGAGGTAGGATTTTCCCAGTCTAACTTTCATGAATCTTTAGCTACCAGTCGACAATGTTCATGTTGTCACAACCTTCCCTTGATTGCATACATTTAGCTCCATATTCATATTTGCTAGTGACTGTTTTCAATGCTTCCCCCACCCAAATACTCAACTTACTTGTGACTAATATAATTTTTGGTTGATGTTTGAGTTCAGATTGTTAGAATCGAAGATGCTCGTGAGATCGTGCTTGGTGGAGGCAATGTACATTGCATCACCCAACAGCAACCAGCTTCTCCATAAATCTAAAGCTTCAAAGGCAGCAAATGTTTCCATTGCCTTTTGTTTATTTAGTTATAACCGCTCTAAATTCACTCATATTCTGTTTTCTGTATTTTTCCATCAGTACTGTTTCTAACTACAGTAGTTGTAAACTTCATCCTGACATGAAAGACAGACATATTGCCTCCTTTTGAAAACAGACACAGATTCATAGTTAAGAGTAAATTTCATCTCTTGAGCATCTGCTTTCACATAAAAGTAAAATCCCACATTAGGTAAAAAAAAGAAAAAGAATATATATGTCTGCTTGACTTAGAGGGTGTTTGGCTGAGCTTATAAGCTCCCCAAAACAGCTTATAAGCTGTTTTTCAAAAACAGTTTATAAGCTATTTTGGTAGATAACACAGCTCTTTCAAATTAAGTAGCATTATGATATTTTTTTTGTACCACCTCCATCCACCAAGAGTGCGTAACTTAATGGATGAAAACAAGTTCTAATAAAATTTTGGTAGATTAATTTTTGAGTGGATAAAGGGTTTCAGCTCATTAAGTAGCATACTTTTGAGTGGAGAAAGATTGATTTTTTGGTAAATAATGAATGATTGTGAGTTTTAATAAAATTTTGGTAGATTGTTGGAGAAAGTGGTTTTGGTATAATAATGAGTTATTGTAGATTGAATAATAAAAGTTGATTATTCGGTAGTGTCCTAAAAATAAAGTTTTTTTGGACACCAAATAAAATAATTGTAACACATTCTTTGTGGACGGATGGAGTATCTTTTATTAATGGAGCGATCCTAGGAAAATAGAACATATAGTTTTATATTCTAATTTTGTAAAAACAATGGTAAATGAAACATTGTAAATTGTAATCATATATTCATTTCCTTAAAGAAACACATTCAGCCGACACCTGAGATTGAATTGTTTGATTAGTAAAACAATTTAAGATACTGTTTTCCAATTCTCTGTCTTTGCTGGCTCAAAAGCACGTCACAATTTCAATCAACTTGAAAGTAGAAAAAATAAATTAAAAGGTATAAAAGAGATGTTAGAAAGGTAAGAGTGCATATGCGGCAGTAAACCTAGATTCCCAATATTGACAATAATAATAGACCCACTATTAAAGCCGGTCGGATTAAATTCATTTTAATTAATTTCGAAAGACGTAACGACCCTTTCTCCCTCAGTATCCAAGGTATACTTTTTCTTTTTTTTTGGTATTTGGTCCTATTCTTGTTCATCCAATTATATTAATCACAATGGAGGTATTTGTTAGACTAGTTGTACTGATCAAGGATCAAATTCTATCACTTACGAAAATACTAACAAAATTACTCCCTCCATCCGTCCTTCCATCAAATTTGTTCTTTGATTTTGGTGGCATGAGTTTTAATAAATTGTAACGAGTGTAAAATAAGTAGATATAAAAAGGTGGATCATGAGGATAATAAATGAATATATTAATTGATAATAGGTGTTAAAAGGTGAGTCATGAGTGAATTTTTTTATAAATAAGTAGATGTTTAGGGTAAAAATATGAACTTTATGTTTCCAAAATGAAAATAAATATTTTTGTAGATGGACAAAATGGAATTAAATGAACATATTTGATGGACGAATATAATATATATCATCGAATTTGAGCTTGAATCCGAACATAGATTTTGTTCAACAAGTCTCAACTCATTAGTCGTTATGTTACAAGTCTTTGTGTTTATCATACAATATGATAGTATGACGAGTAATAAAATTATAGTTATTGAAAGTCTTGATATAAAAAATACAATAAAGTAATAATGCCTTGTTTTTTCTCTAATAAAAGAGACAAATAATGCACATGTTATCCATACTGTTTTTTGGTTGGATATTTAGTCTTTTTTATTAAGACTTTTTTTTACTATCTTCGTTCCACTATTCTTAGCCACTTGCTTTTGACAAATAGACTAAAGAGAGTTATGTTTTATGTGCAAATAATGTATAGCACGAAATTCAAGATATTTTTAATGTAAAATTATTTCTTTTTTGATATGAGTTAATAATAGTGAGACAGTTCAAAAAGAAAAACGGACAAATAATAATGAGACACGGACAATACTATTTTTAAGGAAATAATCTAATCTACAGTTAGATTCGGAGGGCCAACAATTTGACGAGTGTAAATTTAAACGGTGCTAATATACTATTCAAGAAGAATTAGTTCATCTCCCTCATCGATGTCCCATTGAGTTCAGGGTAAATAAGTTGTATTTTTCAAATTAGGTTCATGATTTTATCATTTTTAATTCTAACCACTTTGTCAATTATATAGTATTTAATTACTGGAATAATATTCCAATAAGTCTGTTTTTTCAATAGAAAAATAACGTTCCAGTTAGCTGTTATTTTAATAGAAATTCTTTTGTAAAGAGAGTCTCATACATAAAGGGATGCGTGTTGCTAGGTTTTGGTCTCTCCTTTTCATTTTTGTTTTTACTATGTATAATTTAATTTAGTTTCTGTGCACAGCTTGCTTTTCTTAACATCAAGGAATTTTGGCTTTAAAATTATTATATATATATATTATATATATATATATATATATATATATATATTAGCTATAATACGAGGTTTTCAGTCCTTTTTATGTATTCCAAAAGCACATTAATTAGATTCTCCCTATTTTCTTTTGCCGAGATGGCCTTTGGGTGCATGAGATGGTTTTGCTATGGTCTCACTAAATAAATATGACAAAACGTAATTAACTTTAGTTAACTCACAACTTTTTTTGACCAAATTAACACACAATTAAGAGGTATGGAAGTTGCATCATAAAATTACAAATTGTCATCTTAATTTTATTTTGCCTAATATAAAGGAGAAAATGGAATATAATAAGAATTAAACTATTACCGTCAATCTAATAACTTAACAAATTTAAATTGATCATTTTAGTTAATATGTAGATCCCCATTTTTTCATTCATTTTTAATTAATGAAATTTATTCATAAAATTAAATTGATCATTTTAGTTAATATGTAGAATTTTTTTTCATTCATTTCATGTATATATAGAGACGGGGTATGTTAATAGGCACGAGATCCGCTTATCCAAATTGTTGACACGAAAGAAAAAATCTTTATTTGAGAGGGCTTCTTCCTATGTCTATGAATTCCATGAGCGACAAGATCCGCTTATCCAAATTGTTGACATGAAAGAAAAAATCTCTGTTTGAGAGGGCTTCTTCCTATATCTATGAATTTCATTGACGACGTAAACTTTAATTAACTTCGCCATTTCCCATTGAAAGCAAAAATTTCGACAATATGCAATGCCACGGCACATTAGATATGTTAAATGTTTATGTGAATTACAATTCACACATATATACTTAGACACTTAAGATGATTCAAACTTCTAACCTATTGATTAAATGATGTGAATTACATCAACGTACCTATATACACTGCATTTCTAACCTATCAATTAAAGTTTTTAAATGATTATAACATGAAAAATTGACATACTTTGCTATCATTATTAACTTTTCAGATTCTGTCATTCTATATCATTTTCAGAGGCGGAATCTAGAAATTATAGTTATTTTGGAAATTTTGAGTTCGTCTCGCTCAAATCCATACAACAATAATTACGTACTCATGAACTTATCATGTCCCAGTTATTTATAATAGTCTTTTATATATAATCATCTTTTATATAATATATATATCGTGAATTTGTGATAACAAAAAAAATGATGAATTTTTTGAAAGTTGATAAATCTACTAAAAATATTTAATCCAAAAAATATCATAATTTTATAAATTCATAAAATTAGAATTTTACAATTAAAATAAAAATAAATGACAATTTAATTTTAAAAAGTGAAAATTTTGTGCTTAGTTCTGATTAAAAATTCTTATTTGCAATTAATATATATATATATATATATATATAAATATATATATATATATATATATGCTAAAAATAATTTGAAAAAAATGAATTTGGGCATTCTTTTCTCAATGTTTAGATTTAATTTCAATTGTTATAATGTTTTGTATGTATTTATTTTAAGCATGGTATATATATATTTTTACATATATTTATGTAAACTTTAAATATAATTATTGTCTAATATTTTTTAATTATTAAATATAATTTCCTATTTATTTCCATTCTTACGATATATATATATATATAATTTGATATAATATATATATAAAACTCTAATCCACATACCATGTCTTGTCTAATTTATTCTTATATTCTCTTCATTCTATTTTAAATGGCTCATTGATTTTGGGTATATAGATTAAGAAGGGTTATGTTTTATATATAAAATAGTATGATTTATGAAGTTGAGATACTTTTATGTAAAAATGTCTTTTCTTGTTTTTGGTATGGAACACTTAGAATAGAACAACCAAAATAAAAAATATAAATCACTTAGAATGAAAGGAAGAAATAATATTTATTGTTTTTATTAGAAAGCTACAAGTTTACGAAGTGAAGTTTTCTAGAGTAGTCTTTTATTTATTTATTCACTAGCAATAATCCCCACAGTCCGCAGGTATTGTAGTTTTCCATCAATTTCTTATGGAATTGATTATTACTTCTTTAACCTTTGCACATTTTGAAGTAAAATATAAATAGGTTCTTTTGTCCTAAAACTACTAAAGCAATGATGAGGTTCTAGCTGCCATTTCCACATCTTTTTTATAAAATTGTAACTGGGGTTTCAAATCTTCATTGGATTCAATCGACTCAGATTTTCATGTAATTTATAGAGTCCCAAACTTTACATTATATAAGTCAAGGCTCAACATAATACAAAGTTCAGAAAATAATAAATTTCTATAAAATGAACAATATTTAGGAAAAGTTTAAAGTGATTAAAGTGATAAAAAGTAGGTTTATCTCATAACTTTTGAAGAAATAATTATTTCATGAAAATAAAACTTTCGATTTTCGATTTTCCTATGACCCCAAATTGAATCAATATAAAATCGAAATGACGTGGTAATCAAGGAGTCGTAATTAGTTCTCGTCGATTTTTGTTGACCAAATTTATAGACACGTCCCAAACTTTACATTACATAATTCAAGGTTCAACATAATACAAAGTTCAGAAAATAAAAAATAAAAAAGAATATAAAATGAACAATATTTAGGTTTGTTTAACCAAGAGTTGAGAATAAGTTCTGAAAATGGAGTGATTAACACTTAAAGCACACAACAAGGGCATATCCGTCTTTCCAGGTGGCACTGCATTGATCTTGGGTAACTTAAAAAAGATATGAAACCACCACCTAATTAAAGCAAAATAAAGGCTTTCACTTTTGCATAGCCAACTTTGAATTGCTTTATACAAAGATAAGTGGAGAGCCCATATCTCTTAGGAATTAAGAAAATGCTTATGATTCAATCTCCAATTCCAGTCCCAAACCAAACATTTGCTGCACTTTTCTATAATCTCTCCTCCTCTCTCTTCCTCATCTTCATCTTCTTCCACTTCACCTCCATTTTTCTTGCCAAATTGTTCATCTTCTTCGGCGGCAATCCCTTCTTCCAAAGGTAATTATATAACATCACATGCAATTCCTAATTAATCCAAATAAATATATATTGACTGATTAATTGCATACATACGTTTCTCGTGCAGGAATCAAGACGGATACGAATTCGCCGCCTTCTCCGACGAGGAAGTTGAAGAGGAGAATCATGAATACTACGCCGCCGCCGTCAAGCCTGTTCACGCCACCGCCGCCGCCGCATTCGTGAGTCCACACGAGCCGCTCGTTTTGGAAGATGATAATGATAGTGAAGAAAGTGGCTATGTGACGCCGGCTATAGAAACTTTTAGTGATGATGATGATGATGATGATGAAGAAGATGATGAAGAAGAAGAAGAAGAAGAAGAGAAGAAGAGATTCTTGCAAGAGATACTGATTCATCGTACAGTTCCGAAACAAACGATACCGGCCCCACTTCCAGATTTAGAGAAACAAGCTTCACACCTATCAATAACGACATTAATCAAATTCACCAAGGTCGATCATTTCATATTTGTGTAGTATAATTTTTTTTATCTTTTATCTTTTTTAGAATTAGATGACTCAAATCCGACCTTGATAATTTCATCTTTGCGTTACACCTTATTCGATATACATAAATGCAATTAAATGAAAAAGAAATATTAAATCCTGAGTTATATATATAACCGCGCAGTTCCGCCGGAGAACCACGGCAACCGGCAGCCGGCGGCGGCGGAGAAAACCGACACAAGTAATTTGAGGGAAGAAGAGAAATATCTGGTGTTCCAACCGGCGGCATCCGAGGGGAAGAAGCTAGTGAGAGAATTAGACGATGAGAGAGATATGTTCGGCGAGAGCTTCACCACCATGGGCTCGACGTCCAAGGATTCCTCGGAGTGGCGGAGCTCGATCGTCCGCGACTCTGCCACCGAGGATCCCTTCTCCTCCTCGTCGAGGCGGAGCTGCCCCAAGTGGGAATCCTACGCCGTCTTCCAGAAATACGACGAAGAGATGCTGTTCCTCGACAGAATCTCCGCCCAAAAGCTCTCCGAAACAGGTGATAAAACTCTTCTTCACCACAAAAAAAAATCAAACATAGCACCATCTTTAATTACATTATACAATAATTCAGACTCCGATAATTCGCAGAGTCGCTGAGGTCGATACAGGCGTGCCCTAGATCCATATCGGAGAGGATCGTGCACAAGATACGGACGAGAAGCCAGAGATCATATACGGAATCCCGACAGAATCCGTATCGTGAGCTGGAATCCGCCTACGTGGCGCAGATCTGCCTGACGTGGGAGGCGCTGAACTGGAACTACAACTACTTCCAGCGGCTGCGGGCGTCGCGGCGCGAGTTCGACACGGGCTGCCCCGCCGGCGTGGCGCAGCAGTTCCAGCAGTTCCAGGTGCTGCTGCAGCGTTACGTCGAGAACGAGCCCTACGAGTACGGCCGCCGCCCGGATATCTACGCTAGGATAAGGAGTTTGGCGCCAAAACTTCTTCAAGTTCCGGAATATCGAGGTATATTCTCAAATAAATGTCCTATTTAAAAATGGATTTTGTCCCGAATAAGTGTTCATTTTTATAATTTCACAGGTATAACTTTTCATTTTATCCTTATCATCATTATAATATTTTTATTTTTTCAGTTTTCTACATAATAATTAAGGATAAAAATAGTAAAATTACCCATTCTCTTTGTATATGTGTTTTGATCATTGATGTACAAGAAAGGAGCCAAGGGGTGCTCAAGCCCCCACCAAGAAATTCTTATTTTTTGCTTTTATAATTCTGATAAAATCGTCAAATTATCAGTATTTTGTGAAAATTATTGGTAAAAAGTCTCCATCACCAAACCAAATCGTAGGAGAATTGTTTTCTCAAAATCTCAAACTCAAAATTTAGAAAATTTCTACGTCTGGTCCGCCCCCATTTTTGATGGCAGTGAACACTTATTCGGAGACAAAGAGAGTACTAACAACAAACCTCAATTAAAATATATATTCTTATGATTCTGTAATATAGATTCTGATGATCATGACAAGAGAGAAGAGGGCCAGGGTTCGAGAATCCCATCGAGTTCGTTTCTCAATATCATGGAGGAATCAATAAGAACATTCATGGCTTTCCTCAAACAAGACAAGAAGAATCATTACCAAATCCTTGCAGATTTGTTCAAGCGAAACAGAAGGGGATCCGCCGATGCAACCCTCCTCCTCTTGCTAAAGAAAGTAAACAAAAAGGTACCTACTCAAAAACTCTAATAGATGACAGAGCTTCTAAACTCGATTTTTTTTTGATAAATTAAAATTTATGAACTCCAAAAACCCAAAAAATGAAGTAAAAATTGTTGGGGGTGCTTGAGCTCCCCAGCTCCACCCGTGACCCTAGTAAGAATGTGAACGATAATATTATTGGTATCAAAATAATCTCGTGCAGAAAAAGGCGAAGCTGCACGAGCTGAAGCGCTCAGGGAAGTGCCTGAGGAAGAGGAAGCTGACGGCGGGGGAGGAGATCGCGATCTTGATGGCTCAAATCGACCTCAAGATCGTGTCGAGAGTGTTGAGAATGGCAGAGTTGAATGGTGACCAGTTGCATTGGTGTGAAAACAAGATGACCAAAGTTAGAGTCTCAGATGGGAAATTGCAGAGAGATTCCTCCCCACTTTTCTTCCCAGCTCATTGAATAAAGAGAAAAAGCAAGATTTTATGACTAGATGCTGATGATGAATCTGCATGACTTTGCATGCATATACCTTTTATACTATAATACTTAAACCTAACTCATGCACTATATATCCCACTAGATACACGGGATATATACTTTTTTGTTTTTATTTTTAATACTGCATCCGACGTGTAATTGACCACTGAATGGGACAGATCGACGCGTAGGATCGATTTGGGTCCCACATGGTAAAGTGAAAGTTTGCATGTGGTGGTGGGGTGGACATAGGCTTTGATGAGGAAGCAAAGAACAAGATTGGATAGAGACAATGTTAGCTTTAGCTAGCTAAGTCACTTTATCTTTTTTGTGGGAGGAATCATCGAAACAGGAGTATTTAATTGAAAGAGAAAAGCAAGGCTGCAAAATTGGTGTTCAGCAAAATAAAATGGTGGGGGCGTTTCTTCACAGAATCCATGGATAGGATCACATGAAAAGTAATTAGGATATTAGCTAATTAATTTAATTTGATTAGTTTATTTGCTTTTTAGATATGGGAAATGATAAGTATGTCTCACGTGTAGATTATTGTACTTTTGTTTTGGTATATGCTCTTTGTGGGAATAATGAGTTGAAATTATTGATTTGCAATAATGGTGTTTGCTGTACTTCAAGTCCAGCACCAAGAGTAACAACTTCAAGTTTTGTGTTGATGGTATATATATATGGGTTGATAATGGTAAAAATCATTAATTAATAAACTAAAATAGAAATAGTAGAATTAATTTTCATATTTGTGTAGAATTCGATCGTAATTATCATGATTCAAACTCATGCTTTGAATCCATCAAGTTAGTTGATGAATTCACCGTATTTCATCCATTCAAAGACTAAAAATTGTTCTTATATATTTTAAAATATATTATTTTATCTCATCTTTCATATATATATATATATATATATATATAGTTCTAGTTTGGTTCAAATAATCCATTCTTATCACAAAACTAAGAACCAATGAATTCGATGAAAGTTGATGAATCCGAAAATTAAATCTCAACCATTGATATAGCAAATCAAAGGTCCAAATTCATTCATATTTCAAGAACTTTCCAAATTATCATTTCATTGTGAATCCATCTCCTATATATATATATATATATATATATATATATATATATATATATGGTCGATTTAATAGTAATCTATCATCAGATAATATGCAGTATCAAATTTAGACCCGTATATTGTGGTTATATGGACAGCCTAGATGATAGACACGTGGCATACATATTTTTTTTCAATGATTAGATGTCTTATGAGAAAAACACACTAATTAAAATTATTATTATATTATCTGTTACATCAATTTCGCCCTCGTGATCAATAGTTGTATCATTGTGTATGATTATTAAAGATAAGAAGTTATGTTAGTCTCTTGAAATGTTTTCTCAATTCTTCTAAAATCTTATCGCCCCAAAAGACCTGCAAATAGAGGCAGAGGCAGGAGTTGTCTCTATATGCAGGGATCAAATTAATTTATTCCATACCTGATATTATCATTTAATAGATATTTTATTTTCGAAATATATTTATAATATATCATCATTATCATATATAAACGAGAATAAGACAAAATAAAATAGGAAGAACGAGGTGGGACATTTCCAGCTATAATTTCTAGTCGACGTATAGTGCACTGATTTATACTCGAGAAATTATTTTTCTTAGTTACTGTTGCAGTAAATGGGCTTATGAAACTTCAAATCAAAGGCTCAAATAATTGTAAAAAACTTATTTCAGATAGGGAGTTTGTGAACAAAAGAAAAGGATTAAAAGAAAATAATAATCAAGAAAAATATTATTATTCTATCAATTTCTTGTCGAAGGAAAAAAAGACATAAGAGAGTACACATCAAGCACCACTAAAATATCCATGACTACATTGATAAGTTTATTATATTTATTGTATATTACGCTCTGTCACCTTCTCTGTTTTTTACTGCATTTCACCAACTACAAAATGGATATTTCTCTAGTAATAACTTATTGTAGTAATACTAAGAAACCTCAAGAAAGGCATAGTATAGTATGTGTTAGTCTAGTAGTAGAGTAGTCAATATCCGAGATCAAAAGTTTCATTGCTCAAAAGTATAGTATGTGTTAGTCTAGTATAGTATGAATTCAAACTGACTTTCATTGCTCAATTCCACTAAATCAAAATTGAGTTTGAATCTCATCAACATTCTAAGCTAATATTCTAATGTGTTGTGCATCTACGAATAGTAGATATAAGGGTGTTTATTTTATATGATTAGGTTAGTGTAAAACTGAAAATAGATTTTTAAATTGGCGATGGAAAGATAAAATTATTTCCCTAAAAAAATTAATGTATTTTAATATATATATATATATAATAAGCTAATATATTTTTCTAAATATAAATAAAGTAGATTTTTAATGTAGCGATAGAAGATGGAATCAAATAGATTTTTCATGTATATCTAATGAATTTTTTATTCTTCTAAATATATACTTCATCTATTCACTATATTCGTTCTTTGATTATGATGACACGAGTTTTAATAAATTATAATGAATGTAAAGTAAATGAATATATTAATGGTAGTGAAATTAAAAGATGGACCATATGTGGACTATGGGTGAGTTTGTAAATAAGTTAATAGATTTAGGGTAAAAATTATGGAATTGATTTTTCCATAAAATGAAAAATGAATATTTTTTGTGGACGGACCAAAACGGAATTATGTGAGCGTATTGGTGGACGAAGGGTATTTTATATCTTATTCAATTGCCCTTAAAATTAAACATATAATATGAATATAATAATCCATCTACATTTTGTAAACAATTCTCTTTTTCTATTAGTATAGATATAGATATAAAAGTTACCCATTCTCACGAAATTCTCTTTCAATACATAATTAATATTTATTCTTACGAATTTGCATGATTACACGAACATTACTTTCTCTTCTTTCTTTTCAAAGTCACGATCAAAAAGGTTTAAATCCGGACCGGAAAGCGCTGGTTTGAGCCCAGCTCGTGACAAGGTCCTTTGGGTCATAGAATATCTCGGCGCCTTTCGTTTTCTCGTTAGACGGATTCTTTTTTCATTATCTCATTCTGCACGATTGAACCGGCCTTGGAAGCAAGCATTCCAGCGAAACGATCCTTTGATCGGCGATACCCAAAACCCGTGAATACAAATATACAATTGTACTATATAAAGTCATGAATCCACGCTATCGTGCAACGGTGCAAGAGGGAGAAGGGGCGCCAATGGAGACATTGCGAGGGGGATGATGAGAGCAGGGACCGAGCCAAGCCCTGGCACGCCCAGGCAATTGTCCAGCCAATTTTTTTTTTTTTTTCGGTTATTATATATGTTTAGGTTTATTTTGTATGTCACGTAGATATGGTATAATATAATTTCATCCTTCCAAACTTATTTCTAATTACACAATTGTGATTTCGTCCATCCATTTGTAAAATCCTAGCTCCCCTATGAGAGGTAGAGTGGAGGTCTATGGAGGGGAAGTCGATTGCTGCGCAACGGGAAATGGCGTGGATAGGCTATGCACATCAGTGAGGGGGATGTAGCGAAGAGGCGCAAAGAAGGCAAGATGGTGGTGGCGCTGCAATTAGGGTTTGCTTTGGGAGGGGCAGGGTGGGGTGGAGGTGAGATAGTTTTGGAGAGTCAAAATTTAATTTTGTTATAGTTTGTACATTTTAACTTGATGGGTATATTAATTTTTTCACGAAGCAAAATGGGTATTTTTCTCTTATTAACTTATTATAGACTCTTAATACTAAGAAACATCAAGAAAGGCATAGTACCCAATAGAACATATATGGAGTCACAAAAAAGAAAAACAAATTAAACACGCATTACAATTTATTAGGTAAAGCTGTGATTGTTCATGATCCGATCATATTTATCCTCATACATTCCAATTCTATTCCACTGGAAATCCGGAAAAAGAAGGAGAATAGGAAAATTTCAGAAATCTGATACAAAAAGGAAAAGAAAAGATAAGTGGGCTAACACAAACATCCATTCCACGTTGGGCTTGGAAGAGAGTTACTTAGTAGCCCGGAGGCCTGTGGGCGATGAAACTGATGATCTGGACCTGACGCTTGTTGTCGAATCCGATGATTCTAATGAAGGCGTTGGGGTGGAGGCTGATGCACTCGTCCAACTCCTTCAGCACCTGCACGGGGTCGGTGCACCCGAACATCGGTAGCTTCCACATTGTCCAGTATCTACCGTCGTAGTATCCTGGGGACCTGTTGTTCTGACGATGGGGGAACCCGTCCTAAATTGCACCCAATATATGTTATATATATAGTCGGTGACGGAGCTAGAATTTTTTTATTAAAAAAAATGATTTGGGGGCTTTAGCCCACTCCAATCCCACTAACAAAACAATTATTATTTTTCAGAAACTAAATGTAAAGGTTTAGTTGGAGTGTTTGTGAAATGTGAGGCGCATACCTTCAATTCGAACTCGAGGCAAGGAATGAGGCCGGTGCGGATGAGGAAATCAACTTCATTGAGGAGTTGCTCTCTGGTTAGAGGGGGCAAGTACGACAAGGTCTCGAACTTCTTCAGTCCCTCTGTGGGCCACACCTACCAATATACATATAAAATAAATTATATATGTATAATTGACTAATTATTTTGATTTGTTTATGACGAATACTGCACAGAATCGGAGGATGAAATCGAGTTATGACAAAATTAAACCTTCATGCAGGAGACTCTGCCGCCGTTGTTGGCGATGGTGGTGATGTCGGCGCTCTTGCGGGTGGCTGGGAAGGCGGAGACAGACTTCAGCCCGGTGAAGGGGGCCACCATGCTGGCCTGAGCGGGGGCGGAGCGGGCGGCGACGGCCGCGGTGGAGAGCATTGAGGAAGCCATTTCTCTTTTACTATAGCTCTCAGTTAACTCTCTCCCTCACACTCAAATGTGTCTGCTGCGTAGCGTAATCGCTCATTGCCCCCACCCTTTATAGTGCCGTGCACCCGCTCGTTTCTAATTGGTGATTGCAGATTTTCATCGGACGGATGTGGGTCGGTCTTGGTGAATGGCCGTGGATCTGAGCCGTTGGATGTGATATGAGGGTTGACATATAGATAATAGATGGATTAGTCCAAACGCCTCTATGGGTTTGAGTCACACACCCTGGTTTCAAGTATGGTTTCACTGTCTCGCATGTGGTTTGCGGTATTCGCGAGAACGTGAGGTTTCTGGTCTTGACCTGCAACAGGCTGCGGCCTTGCGGGTTCCCATGATAAAAAAAAAAAAAAAATAGATGGATTAGTGCCTTATCGCTTGGCACTGTGACCAGAGCGCCACGTGGCATATAATCATATCTGGTATGGGGGCTGTGGTTTGATGTTGAGCTGCAGATGCAGCACAGCCCTTCACATGAAGATGTCTATTTTACTTGCTAATAGATATTTTTTTTCGAAATTGGGGAAATTACGTCTAGGGACACCTTTGAATTGTGAAATGTTATAGAATTTAGACAAATTTCATAGGATAAGATGTTCCATGTCTCCTTTTGGATGTACATGCACATTTTTTTACCTAAACAACTAAAATCTCAGTCTAAATTGAAAGAATAAAACTATTATTCCTCAGTAAATGCAAATAGCAACAATCTCAAAAGTTTCGGATCATCAATTAAACTTAGTGGAAATTTTTTAGCCACTTGGGGCTTGGTTTAAGGATAGAGTTATTGCATGTCATCACAAGTTTAGATTTGCACCTTAGTCTCTCATTCTTCTAAAGGAGATGAAAACCAAGCGATAATGCTCATGGATTATAACTCTCTTAATTAAGATTACAAAAATGTCTTAATTAAGTCGAGTTCTCTACTTATATGATATCGTCACAATTTCCTCTATCTGAAATCAATAATTTCATTTGGGTTTCGACATGATGAAGATGGGCTCAACTCGAGGGTATACAAAAAATTTAATGTCAAACTTAAATTGACATACAATTTAATCATCATACTAGACTATATTTTCTTATATAATAATTTTAAGATGTATCAAGTTCAGTCTAGGGTCACGAGTCTCCCATAAAGATATTTCAAAAATACGTTGTGTTTCAATTGAATATTATAGTTTTCGTGATCAAGGCAAATATACAAAACTAATAAGGTTAAGGGGTGGTCTCCTGTGCGTGCGCACGCGTGCACAGTGAGACCCACCTCTAATTAATTTTAAATTAGTTAATTAATATTAAATTAATTCTAATTAAAATTAATTAAATTAATAAATAATAATTATAAATTAATAAATAATAATTTTAAATTAATAAAACATAATCATGAATTAATAAATCCTAATTATGGATTAATA
This sequence comes from Salvia rosmarinus, assembly GCA_036937905.1. Classification (NCBI taxonomy): domain Eukaryota; kingdom Viridiplantae; phylum Streptophyta; class Magnoliopsida; order Lamiales; family Lamiaceae; genus Salvia; species Salvia rosmarinus. The sequence goes on from JAODLM010000206.1 coordinate 73,959, forward strand.
AACTTTAATCGTGAATTAATAAATATTAATTTTGAATTAATAAACCGGAATTAAAAAATCCTAATTTTGAATTAATAAATCCTAATTGAAATTAATAAACCCTAATTATGAATAATAGATCCTAATTTTGAAATAATAAACCCTAATAGTGAATTAATAAACTTTAATTATAAATTAATAAACCTTAATTATGGATTAATAAACCATAATTATAAATTAATAAATTTTAATTTTGAATTAATAAATTTAATTAAAATTAATAAATCTAATCATTCTTACTCATCATAATTAATATATAATTATTTTAATAAAAAATAAAAGTGACCTCACGCTAATCCAAATTTTTGTCTAAGGTTAATTGCATGCCTTTTCAGCTGGACTTAAGAATTGAAGTTCGTAATTTCCATGAAAATTTAAATTGTTTGGTCGCTATAAGTTCACGAGTGACTGATTGAAAATTTAAATTGTTTGGTCGCTATAAGTTCAACAGTGACTGATTGAAAATTTAAATTGTTTGGTCGCTATAAGTTCAACAGTGACTGATTTGAAGCGTGCCACTATGACTGTTTTTCAAAGAAAATATTAATTTCCTAAATACTAGGAGCGATTATTAATTTTAGTGATCCAAGATTCTCAATTTGCTTACATCTTCGTTCCAAAAAAAAAAACGTAAAGTCGTTACATCTTTGGACATTCAGGATACCCCACAACATGTCTGAGTAATGACTACAGCACCAGTTCCACGGATAAGTGCATAAAACATCATCTATTTAGGGGATCTTTGACTAAGCTTATTTTAGAGAGCTTATAAGCTCCAAGAGTTTATAAGATATTTCAAGAGTTTATAAGAGGTAATGTCTCAAGTGTTTATAAGTTGTTAAAGTGGTTGGATAATTGATCTTATAAGATAAAGAAAGAATCGTGAGTTGAGAGAGAAAATCATAGTTAGAAAGACAAAATTGACGAGATGTGAAGTTGATAGTATATGTGTAGAAATAACGAACTATAATAAGGTTATTTTGGTAAATTCTGATTGATTATAAGTTTATGAAAAAATAAGTTAGGGTTGACCAACTTATTTTTAGGGAAATTATAATTTGTTGGAACTTATTTTCACAACATAAGTTGTTTAGGAAACTTATTTTCTTGAAACGCTTTCTGACGAACATAACTCCTAAACATCTTATAAATTTATTTTAAAGAACATAAACAGCCAAACACCTCTTAGTTCATGAACCACATATTTTATTTGAAGATACTTTGCAACAAAGTGTTGCCAATAGAAATCTATACTAGAACCACGAATTTTATTGAAAATATATAATTTTGAAATGCGATGATTATTATTATTATTATTATTATTATTATTATTATTATTATTGTAAGGCAAATATATCTAGAGTTCCTATACTTTTACTTTTTGTTTCATTAGATACTAGTACATTTTTTTGTTTTAATAGATACTTATACTTCTATCTTTGACTTTATTAGATCCTTATTGAACATATCTCATAAGTCCATTAAGTTTTCCGTTATGTGGTAATTGCATTTTTCATATTTTCATTCAGTCAAAACATATCTAGAGGTCCCTATACTTTTACTTTATTTTTCATTAGATCTTTGTACAAATTTTTCGTTTTAATAGATCCTTGTACTTTTATCTTTGATTTCATTATATCCTTATTTAACAGATCTCATAAGTTCGTTAAATTTTCCGTTATGTGGTAATGTATTTTTCATATTTTCATTAATTAATTAATTTTCTCCATTTGGTTTAGGCCTCGACATCGAAAAAATTGTAGGTGCTCAACAACATCAATTCCTCCCCCTTTTTCATTATTTCAAGCTGAAAGATAGGTATCTGAAGACAGCGTAGCCGAAGCAGCCACATAAAATGTAGATTACGGTGGTGACTGCTAGACTTAGAGAGTGTTTGGCTAAGTTTATAAGTTCTTCAAAACAGCTTACAAGTTGTTTAGGAGTTTATAAGCTCATGTAAAGTATTTGACAAAATAAACTCATAAACAGTTTATAAGATGTGAAAATAAGCTCCAACAGCTTATAACCTCCCTTAAAATAAGTAGCTCAATCCCAACTTATTTTTTCATAAGCTTGTAAATAACCGTGAATTTACCAAAATACCTTACTATGATTCGTTATAATCTATATATATTATAGACTTCACATCTCGTCAATTTTCTAAACTTTTAACTACGATTTTCTATCTAACTCACGATTCTTTCTCAGAAGATAAGTTAAATTATCCAAACACTTTGACAACTTATAAGCTCTTGAAACATTATGTCTTATAATTTCTTAAAACATCTTATGTTCTCTTTAAAATAAAACAACCAAACACCCTCTTAGTGGTGTCGCCTAGACACCTTCTTATACATCGCCTGCAAATGTTTCGGCTAAGACGCTTTCGGAGGTCTATCTTTGGGCTTGAAATAATGAAAAGGAAAGGAGTTAAGGTTCCCAAGTACCTGCAACTTTTCCGATACCAAGGCCTAAACCCATGGAGGAAATTAATTATTAATGAAAATATTAAAAATACATTAACACAACGAAATTAATAATACTGACCTTATATCAAATGAAATGGGCCATTTAAAGCATATAAATTTCAGTTAATTTTGTAATCATGTTGTATATGGGCTTGAACTCGAATATAAATCGGGCCGGCCCGCTAAACACTACCCATTTACTCGTCTACGTCGGAAAGCCCGCAACCGCAAGCCGCTCCGCCTCGTATTTCTTTCCTCTAAACATCGTCTCACTCAACAACTAACAGCAGCTGATTCAGTTTTAAATTCTCTGTTGAAATCGATCCCGATCAACCTTAGGTCAGAGAATGGGGCGGAAGAAGGGGGAAACGCTGACGCACGACGGGCCGCCGGACGACTTCGACCCGGAGAATCCGTACAAGGACCCGGTGGCGATGCTGGAGATGAGGGAGTATCTTGTGAGGGAGAAGTGGATCGACATCGAGAAGGCCAAGATCTTGAGAGAGAAGGTGAAATGGTGCTACCGCGTCGAAGGCATCAACCATCTCCAGAAATGCCGCCACCTCGTCCACCAGTATCTCGAATCCACCCGCGGCATCGGCTGGGAAAGGACCACCGCCCCCACGCCTTTCACGGTTTGCAGATTTTGTCTTTCCCCTAATTTCTGAGATTATTTCGCTTTGGTACGTGCTAGGTGAGTTGATTTTTGTTCAATTTTGCGTTGTCTTAGGTCCGAAGGTGGAGGCGACGGCTGAGTGAATTTTGGCGGGCTGGCGGGCTGCAGAGTCGCCGGTTGAATAATTGGAGGTTTTCTTTTAGTTGCTGTTTTTTTTTTTTTTCCCCTGCTTCTTTAGTTTGCGTGATTAAGATGAATTTTAGTTCTATGATTTCACCTGGATTAAGTTTTTTGACTGAGATTAGGGTTCTTTCTTTATTATGCCATCGAATTCATATGCTATGCACAACTAATAAATATATTTTAAAGCGTAGATACGTGACAGAATTGCTCGATAATTGCTCTTGCAGATTACATAGTTAAAGTTTCATGAAAATGCATTGAGTGGTTTGTTTGAGAGATCCTTTAATTTAGGTTTGAGATTCACTTTGAGCTGAATACTGTTTTGTTTTTTCCTTGAATTGTTGTTTCAAGCTTCTGAGTATGGTTGAGGTTCTGGACTGTATATAACAGGTCTATTCAAAATGATTGAGATTTTATTAAAAAAGAATTAGCAAAACTTGAATGTTTTTCCTAAAAATTTGGGTTGTTGGAATTTTTTTCAGCTGACGTTGACGAGTTCAGAACATACTGATGCGTCCCTACAGACACCTCTTGCACACATGAGGCTGATAAATGCTAAGCTGTGTTTTGCTTTGAAAAGAGTTGAGTGTGAGCGAATCAGATAATAAAATCCTAGTAAATTTGGCATAGAAGCTCTGTTCGACAATCAGAACGCTTTGTTCTAAATAATTTCAAACTAACTTTTTAAGATGTTGAAGAAGAAATAAAAGACTAAGCACAAAATTTGAAAACTAGTTTATCAATATGAATATATATTGGTTTTCGTATTGATTTTCTTCCCTGCAGGTATTCATGTTTATCCAGCAAGCTGAAGTATGCGAGAGATGTGTGCATGACAATCAGGTGTGTTCATTGGGTTATGAAGCTTTTGTTTAGCTAGACTGTTACAAACGAATGTATGTCTTTTGTTTAATCCAAACATTAAGGGCCAGGTGGCTAACTTTTTTCTTGTGCAACTTTCTGTTTTGTGGAAGTGATGAGAGTTTTTACCAACAATCAATAGCAAAATAATGTCATAAGTTCTTATCTCTTTGATTTCACTTACTTTCTCTTGTTTATAGATGGTGATTGTGCATCATTTACATTGGATGCTTGCTAAATTAGTTTATAATGTCACTGTAGTTGAGACACCAATCATCTTTCCACTTTTGTGGATTTCACTGCTTGTAATACATTTTGCTAGTCGTGTAGAACAGGAAATGTGAAAAACATGACGTCATGAGGAATAATATTTGCATAATTCAATGGATTGATTTCTACTGTTTGGGTATCTTTTATTAACTTCAGCTCTAATATTAACTAAGCTATTCTTCGTGGCTAGATTTAATTGTTCCAAACCGCCACTTACGGTTTGTAAGTTGTAACTGTTGGTTTGGGCCTTGGGAGGTGAAACCAAAGTCAAAACCTACTTATAGGTAGTTACAGTTATGGTTTGCAAACTTTTGGTTTTCGCCAGTTCTGGTGTAAATGGAGGTTTCTCTTTTTATATTTTCCAAATTTTATTTAAATGAAATGTGACTTTAATACCATTCGATTTGATAGTTATATATATATGTATATATATATATATATATATATAGAGAGAGAGAGAGAGAGTTTGGTTCAAATGAGAACCATTTTTATCTTAAAACTAAAATCAAATGATTTTGCTATGAAATTTGATGAATCCGTTAGGAAAGTTACTGAATCCTAAAATTCTGAAGTTTTCACCCTGTTTCGAATCCCATGAGAGCAAAAAATTTCATTTTTTTCGGATTCTGTATTTTTCCGACGGATTCATCAATTTTTGGTTCTCACGATAAAAATGATTTTACGTTAACCCTCCCCTCTCTCTCTCTCTCTATATATATATATATACATATATATATATAAGGGTTGGATTCAGTGAGAATTCATCTTTTTTGAGAATTATTCATCGACGTATAAAGTTGATAAACAAAATTTTTAAAGGTATGCACAACGAAAACATTCTAAAATTGTTGTACAAAATAATTTAGAATGCTTTCGTTGTGCACAACTGTATATCATTTTATGCATCATCTTTACATATCTTATGCATAGTTCGTAGAGTTCTAAAAATTATGTAGTTTTTATTTCATCCACTCCCTATATATATAGAGTTGGGTTCCCGTAGTACCCGGTCCTCAGATAGTATTTAGTACTAAATCTAGACCACATATTTTTTTAACATGTGACCGTACCAAAAGCTGACACGTGGCAACTCATTTTTCCTTTTTTTTTTTAAATTTTGCGAGGGGTAAAATGGGAAGAAAACAAATCAGTCTTCTTCTTCTCTTCTCTTCCTATCTTCTTTTTCTTTCATTTTTTTTAACAATGGCGGCAGAGGACGGCGGCGGCGACGATGACGGCGGGGGATAACGACAATGATACATACGAATAGCAAAAAACAACAGATTTTGAAAGGGAAAAAAAAGAAGAAAAAAGTTTTGAGAACAAAATTGATGGATTTTGAGAAAAAATAGAAGATTAATTTGATAGAGGATTGAAGAATCGAGAGAGATGGTGGTTATGTCAGTGATTCATTGCGAAATTCACCGATTAATTGGGGAAAGAGACGACAGAATTGACGGAGAATGATGGATGAGAGATTTGCTGTCAAAAAACATAAAACTGCATTTAACAAAACATAATAAAACTGCATTTAACAAAATATGTTCATGCATTTAATAAAATATGTTCATGTATCTTACAAAGGGTAAAAATGCTTTGTTGGCCAACGGACTCTAAGAGGCGCGCAAGCGTGCGCTGGGCGTTGGGCACGCTTCCAACCTACATGCGTTATTGTGTTCAACTGCATGCATTTTTGTGTTCACTTAAATGCATTGTTCAGTTCAATGCATGATTTGTTTTTCTCAATCACATAACAAATCAAATAACTAATATATATTTACTATAGCGAAATCAGCGAAATTAAGCTTAAAAATCCGAAAAAGTCTCCACCATAGGATCTATGAGATGAGTGGAGGAGATTGAGCACTACATACTACCTCAGCTAGGGTACTATTTGATCCCTCCTCTATATATATAAGAACCATTTTTAACTTGAGAACTAAGAATTACGAAAATTTGCTATGAACAAAATGAATTTGCCATGAAAGTTAATTAATGCATCCGTTGAAATAGTCACTGAATCCAAAAATTCGGAATTTTCACCCGGGGTTCGAATCTATGAGGGACAAAAATTTCATTTTTTTGGATTCAATAACTTTCACAACAGATTCATCAACTTTCACATCAAATTCATTATTTTTTGATTCTCACGATAAAAATGATTCTCATGTTAACCATCCCTTATATATATATATATAAAATACAAATTACATTTGCAAATTTCTAGTCTTACAAAGTAATAGAACTTGCAATTTACACATGATCTTTTAAAAACCATAAGATTTTAAGAAAAAATATATAATTTTTATAAAAGTATGTAAAAACACTAGAAAACTGCTGGTTTCCCGGTTTGAAGTATGTGGAACCAAAACCGAACCTTGTTACCACAGTTTACAGTTGGGATTTGTAACCAAAGCTTTGGTGAACTATATCATTGAACACCTCTATCTGTGGCCACTGGGAACCCTTTATACATTTTGCTTGAGACCTTCATGCTTCAGAACCGTTCCGCACAGTGTAACATTTGTTTGAATGAGTGAATATGTACGTGCTCCAGCTGATATTGAGTAATCTACTCACCTACTTTGTTGAAGAATTGTCATATTGTTGTGTAGAGACTCGACTTTATGTCACCAGTAAGAATATTTACTGAGCTTTCAAACTTGAATTGTGTCCAACATAATCATCAAATCATGTAGTATTATGAGTTATGAACATGTAAAGTTTGCTATATACTAAGTTAGCATTTATGGTAAACTATATAACATTATTCAATATTTTGATTTCCCTTGTGTGTTTAAACACTAAGGTTCCATTTGGATTGAGGTACTCGAAATAAAGGATTTGAAATTAATCCATCCATTCACTTGAAATGAATTCAAACTGAAAGTGATAGGTTTCATATGAATCCTTTCAACCATCAATAGAGTTTCTGCAATGGATTTTAATCATCTCCAAATCCCTCCATTCTGAAACAACCTGATGAAAATGTATCGATACTTGAATTATGTGTCTTCATGCTTCATTATTAAGTATTTCATTTACCTCTTGTCTTTGCCTAATTAAGGTTCACATATATGCTTTTATCTATTTCTATGATAAGAAGGGTGACTTCGTGATGTACTACATAGGACATGCTTCCATGGAATGTAAACCATTGTATGAACACATATTTCCTCATTTACTGAACTTCCATATTTTTATGAAGAAAATTAATGTTATTGTGTCTCAATTTGTTCATTTATAATGTAATCAGTTGTATTTTATTAAATACGCATTGAACAACTGATAGTTGAACTCGTCATTTGTACAATCTATATAGATCCATCAACTAAGTATGGGAGTTAGCCTACATATGTATGTGTATGTTCATAAATAATTGATCGTGTCAGAACCTCACTCTGCCAGTGCCAGGTGAGCTGCATGTCATGTCATTCTCTTGTGGTGTGCCTCATCATGTTATTACATACTTGGACTCTAGATACTATCTAAGGACTAAGATATTGAACTTGTGAACTGCAGTTATTGTCTTTTACAGAAATAAGATTTGTGTGTACAGTAAAGTTTGTGGATTGTAGTTATAAAACAATTGTAACTAGGAACCCATTGTGTACAAAATCCCAAACAATAATTTCATTAACGGATAATTCTAGTACACAATTCCCTTGATAGTCACAATATTTATATGTGTAATTAATTTATGTCTCCATGTTTGCCTTCTGACCTTCATCTGGTGCTCTGCTATATCATCACCGTCTCAGCATTTTACCGGTGACAGGAGTTCCCTAGAATACATGGAAATACAGCAAATGAAAGGCAGATTAGAACAAAGTGAGCTATCTGAGATATTCAATAGATGTAATCAAGTGTGTAGGGTCACATTCACAGGGTGTATATGTATGTGCTCGAGCTCAGTGTTTGTAGAAGCTGTAGTTTCTGGGAGCTCCCTTCAGTCCAATTTGTGGGCAAAGGAAACTGAAGGAGTTGCTCCCACCTCATGCACTGGTTAAACTCAAAAACACTTGTAAGTTTAGCCAAATGCATGAGATGGCAGCTCTGTTCGCTTCTCAGCCCTCGGTCTTGGACTGAAGGAAGCTCTTCAGGTTTCTAGCACGTACACACACAGTAAGATCCTGAACTGAAATATCTTCTGTGAATAATAATACTCAAGTGAGGATGAGCAGTAGGCACTGATTGTATCCCTTTGTGCGATTCATTTCAAGATCATATGAATGTTTCTGTATGTTATTTATGTTTTGTATTTTTGGAAGAGAAGGCTTGCCTTTTTATACGGCGACCGGGATGAAATGTTTGTCGATGTTGACAGGCAGATTAGTGTGAATATAATTTGGGCTTTTGGATTGAGGAATCTTCGTTCTGCTCTTCTTATGGAGGCTTTAGGCTCCTCTCATCCTCAATTTGGATGTTACTTCTTTGATACTAATCCCTTAATTTATTGTTGTTTCCCCTTTCTCAGCAACCAGATTATGTCACCTCTTATGCATACGACTTTTGTGATTTGGTTTGATACTAATCCCTTAATTTATTGTTTGTAAAATGTGGTTTTTTGTATTAGAGCAAATAAGTGTTTGACAGCATGCTATGTGGCTGCTTAAAAGCTTCGTTCATGATTCATTGTAATATATTTTGATTTGATATGTTTTGTGTACGTGTCGTAGGCGTTATTTTCTGTGTTCCATCATGTTTTAATAAATTCACGATGATAGAAGCACATAGCAAGCCAAAAATTAAAAAGTAAGATAAGATTTCATGGTCTTAGTTTAAGCAAATTGATTGAGCTATTGCTGATATGGGCATGATTTTTGTTGAGACTTAGTCAAAATTTATAATACATGTCAAGATCTAATCGATATCAACAAAATCATAAATATATCATTCGATATGGGTTTGGATTCATATATTGATTAATTTTATGATTTTTGATTTGTATGACGCTTTCACAATTTTTTTAGGTCTTTTCATTTGACTGGGGAACCAGTTTCTAATATACATAGCGATATTACTTTTTTTTTTTTTGGTATCACGGGAACCCGCTTTTATCTTTGATTTTTGATTCATATCAGCAAACCCGCAAACCACACAGACGGATAAACCATACTGAAACCAAGTGTAATGATTCAAACCCATAGAGTTTGGTGGGGTTGAAGTGATTTGTGAGCGATATTACTTGTATTATAGTTGAATACATACACGGTAGTTGAGCATGTATTTAATTTGGAAGTGATTTATGATCCCTCCTTACTAGACCTTAGCAGTTATAAATAAAATTGTGTTTTGAGTTCATATTACAAATTTTGCAATAATAGACTTCAATACGACATTAGTCTTTTTTTCATAGTCTAAGCAGAGTTATTATCGAGATTTCAAGAATTATATGGTTTTAGGTGTAACTATTCATTTGGTTGACCGATTGAAATGTTTTTGAGGTAGTTATGCATAATATCATTTCATTTGCAATTCAGCATGCTAATTGATTCGTTATGTAATTTCGAAATAATTTTCATTGCAATTCAGCATGCTAGTTGAGTCTTTATATAACGAAATGTTTTTCTCCCTGTTTCGCTGTAAGATCTCTGATAGGTGAGAATGTTGAATGTCTCAAATTCATAATATCATCGTGGGCAGTTATGGCATATATATAGTTAATGTGTTCATCTTACTCGGCATAAAAATAAATTATTGAATCTAGATATGAATATATCAACAAATCACGCCAGTCACATTTCTATCAGCTGTTAAATTGACGGTTTTTAGGCAATTATGCACGCCATATTTATTATGCATTTAACTAATAAATGACCATTTTGCTTAATGTTTGGCTCTATCACTATGGAGACACATTTGTCAATTATGGTTGTTTTTGGAGTGTAACAATCTAACTTGGTGGTCCAACCGATTATTTTCCATACTTGCATTAGCAATGTCGTATGATGTAATTATTTTTATTTTAGAATAAATATCATTTTAAATCTCAAATTATTTTACGCAATTATATGTTATTGCCAATGTTCTTTTTTTATAAGGACTATCGGTTTTATATCAATTTTGTATTCCGTCTATTTTTCAGCTCTAAAGAATCGACGTGGTTCGCTTGATTGCCACAATGTATTTAACAATTTGTTTTAACAATTCAACGACGTTGTTTGTGCTATGCAAGTTTTTTTGTTGTTGAAAATGTTAAATATATGTGGCAATCCAGTGAGTCACATCAACTTTCTAGAGCCGAAAAATGAACGGAGACACAATTGATAAAAAATCGATATTTTATTATTATAATAATATTTTCAATAATTTAGGGTATAGTTGATAGTGCCAAAATATTAAGGTATAAAGAGATATTTTTCTTATTTTATTGAAAGATAATGGTCAAAGCTCAAATCCCATTCTATATCATGGGTGTTAATTGCCAGAACTAGTTTCCCTCCTTAGATTTATTAGGTCGTATCACATAAACTCCTACCTTAGTATATCCAAAAAGAAAACAAGACACATTTAATTACGTTCAAAAGGCTTATCTAATTGGATAACTTACAAGAGGTTTTATATACATAGTAAATTTGGTAATGATTAAATAAACTTAGTACATAAACCACACTAAATTACCTCCATACTTATGCCCTTGAAAGAAAGGGTGGTCTATTTGTATAAACCAACACCAATCAACTGCTACCTTCTTGAATGATATATATGTATTGATTTCGTTTTCATTTAATATTGATGAGATGGTGATTAGGCAAGGAAGAGGGTGGTAAAAAAGTAGTCCTCTTCACAAATCGGCCTTTCATCCTGGGTCTCTTTTCTGCATTCAGCTTCCTCACCTCGTACCTTATCTTCTTCGAGAACAACCTCGTCCTCCTCTTCTCTCTGTACCTCGACACCCTCGCCTCCCTCCCTGCATCGCTCCACTTCTTTCCGCCCTTCCCTCCTCCCCATTCATCAAAGCACGCACCCTAATAAATCATCATAATATATTAAAATAACCATGTTCATATTGTAAAGATAATTAAAAAAAAAGCTACATTTTGACTTCAAATATTGTTTTACCCTTGATTTGCGAATTCAAAACTAAATTCACGACCAAGAATAAGTTTGGTTGTGTGTTGCCTTTAAATATTGTCTTTATTGTTGGCCCTTGAATTAAGTTTGCCCGTTTCCAAAAAAGGATACAATTTTAAACTAAAAAGTGTCTCGAATTTCATACGACACACTACTTTACACACAAAACATAATTCTCTTTAATCTACGTGCAAAAAAGAAATGAGCCATGGATATTGGGACGGAGGGAGTAAGACAATTCGCAACAAATCTTATTCTTGGTTGTGAATTGCCTCTTAAATAGGAATTCACGATTAAACTTATTACTGATTGTGAACACGCTTTATGTAAATAGCAATTAACAGTTAAATCTACTGTTGGTCGTGAATTAATGGATAAAACAGTAAAAATGACCAATTTTTATGTTATTTGGCTAATTTTTATATTGAAGATAGTTATTTTATCAGTCTAATCTGAATATAATCACTTAATGCTGTTGATATTTGAGAGAGAGAGAGAGAAAGAGAGAGAGTACCATGAATTCATCAAGGTTGAAGTGAGGTCTGACTCCATCTGTCCATGGCGAACCTTGAGTCGCCCAAGCAGCGATGACTGCTTCGTAATTGAGCCTCAACAGCTTATTCCTAGATTCATTGTCCAGCTCGGTGTTGTGCTTCACTGTAACTGTATGAACCGCCTCTCCAGCTTCCTCGCTTGGGAAATCGAAGTCCCAATTCAATTCCTCCGCCTCCATCGCGGGATCGAAATGGCATGCTATTTCATCATTTTCAACCTTGACGACTCTTTTCTCACCCCTCATAATTAATCCGTCAATGGCGTTTTCTTCGGCGATTCCGTGCCCTAACAAGCTCTCCACGTCCGCTGCGAACTCGTCGTCGCAGCTGCTCAGCAGCTCCTCCAGATTCAATTCGTGATCGTCGACTTCGAAGACGCTGCTCCCAAACCCTAATTCCTCCGCCTTCACCTCGTCGAAGTCCGGAACCCTGCATGAGAAGAGCTGCTCGTCGTTATCCTCTGGGAAGGCGTCGTCGGAGCTCATCTCGGGCACCACCGGCAGCTGGTGGATGGCCGCCGGCCTCGACTTCGCGTGGTGTCGCGGCGTTCTGGCTTTCTTCGTGTGCCAAGCTGGGGCCGGAGACGCCTTGCACGACGACGTTTCGAGGCGGACTCTCTCGTGCCGGCTCGCCAGCTGGTTGGCCGAGTGTACGGCGCCGTCGCAGGACTGGCAGAGGAAGGCATCGTCGGCGGCGCAGAACCACCGCGCTCGCTTTAGCAAGCAGCTGTCGCACGGCCTCGCCGTCTTGGCGCCCAGCGCACTGGAGGCCTTGCTTCCATTGTTCATGCTTGTTTTTCTATTTTGGGAATTTGGGGATTAGAGCTGCAAATTGATATAGATTGTTGCAGTTATTGGCGGTTTTAGTTGAGAAGAATGAAGTGGAATCTGGGCAGTGAGGTGTGGAATTAGGGCGGGCCCATTGACAATTCTTATCTGCATTGTGATTGGGTGGGATATTAGTGGTGATCTTGAGTGAATCACTGTTATTGGCTGAGTGGCCTAACTAGGGATTTCTTAGGGGTCCAGATTGAGATGTGTTTGTCCCTTTCACAAAATTTCACCACCTTTGGTCTTTTCTACTTGTGGTTCAATTATTATTACAATTTGTTACTAAAGGTTCTACTTGTGGTCCTTTATTTCAGGGTACAAGTCATCAGTCGGTTGGTTTCAAACCGAACCAACAAATTTTTGAATCGAACCAAGATCGATTTATAATTTGAATGACCAGAAAATCGAACCAAAAAAATCGATCGGTTTCGATCGGACCGAAAATATTTTTCTCTCTAATTATTTAATTAAAATATTAATTAATTATTATATGAAATTTATATATAAAATAATAGTTTCGGTTCGGTTACCGATCGAACCTAAAACGTAAAACCGAAACCGATTTTAATTAAAATTTTGAACTCTCTCGGTTCGGTCGGTTTTTTCGGTTCGGTTCTCCATGCACACCCCTACACACACACAGTGTGGTTTACTTTGTCATACTCAGCTGGTTTGAACCTGCGATTTCATCCACTTGATGCAGTGGTGGATGTGATTGATGAAAATTTGAAGCTCTCTATTATATAATATTAATGGGTGGTAGCCAAAACAGTCATTTTCTGGCCTTTGGGGAAGGGAAGGTCTTCCAAAGTGTTTTAATGGCCTGAGTCGGCCATGAAACACTGTCTTCCTCAAAGAATTTGTGGATCAGTTTTAATTGCCTTATTAATCCTAATTGTTCATCCTCACATTTCATTTGTAATATATATATATATAGGGGTTGGTTATGGTGAAAAACCCTTAACGTATTTAAAATAGGAATAGTAAGACATTTTTCAGATTTGTGTAAGACAATCGTAATTACTATATCGCATACGTTAGTTTAGACATATTTCATCCATTCGTAGCACATATGCTAAATATATTAGTTTAAGACATCTTTCATCATTGTTGTAAGACAAGAAGAGTTATAGTCTTTGCATAATAATCCGTGTAGCACACAAAACATAAAACAGAAGACACCCGAAAATTAAATCTCAACCATTGATATAACAAATCCAAGGCCCAGATTCATTCATATTTCCTACCAAATTATTCTTTCCTACCGATCCATCTCCCATATATATAGTGAGTGGATCAATGAACTCATTATCTTTTGCGAACTCTGCGAACCATGCATAAGACGTTGAAGATGATGCAGACAAACGATATAAAATTGTGCATAACGGAAACTTTCAAAATTATTTTTTGTGCAACAATTTTAGAGTGTTTTCGTTATGCACAACTTTATAGGTTTTATTCATCAACTTTATACATTTGTGCAAAGTTCTCAAGTTCTCAAAAAGATGAGTTCTCACCGATCAACCCCTATATATATATATATATATATATATAGGAGTGATCAATGAGAACACATCTTTTTGCGACTGCGAACCATGATAAGACGTTGAAGATGATGCATAAGACGGTATAATGTTGTGCATAACTAAAACTTTCTAAAATTATTTTGTTGTTCAACAATTTTAGAAAGTTTTCGTTATGCACCTTTATACTTGTTTTATCATCATCTTCAACGACATGCATGGTTCTCAAGTTCTCAAAAAAATGAGTTCTCATTGGATCCAACCCTATATATATATATATATATATATATATATATAACAATTCATGTATAGCACTGTGTTAGTGAATTTGAGTTATAATATGTTGGTGCAGCCGTGCAACTTAACCATTAGTTTGACATGCATGCCTAGCAGGACTGTGATATAATATTTTAGTATAATTAATTCGGCACATAGTTTTGCAAAAATAGATTAAATGTGCTGGTGGTGTATTTGTGGAGAATTTACTTTGAGTGATATGATATATAGATAAAAACAATCCAAGCTAAACCACTATTTACTTTGATGAATTAATGATGAATTGCTTCATTTTAAACTTGACTGGCCATATCTTATCTTTCAGAATATTGCTGAAACATTCTATTTTATTACTCAAAGGAAATGCCCTAATGTTTAATTCAGTTGTTTTCATGAAAGGGAAGAACTACGATATAACCTTATTCAAATAAATTGACATTCAATTGTATATTCCTATTAGAGATAGGAAATTAAATCTGACGTACTGTTGCTTCATCGGGACTTTGATGGAATAACACGATGCCAACAATTCCCCGGAAGTGTGGAGGCAATATATGCATGCAAGGGTGGCCATCAACTGCCCATGCGTGAGGCAATTTACTCAAATCCCCTGGATAAGAAAGAAAAAGCGCAGATCGACATGCAGATGATCCAAAATCAGTGGAGACGTTCTTTTTCTTGTTACTCGGGAGATGACACCGGCGGCTCATTTTATATGCCGGGATCAATGATTACTTTGCAGGGGGGTTGGGCATGTGGCCGAACTTTATCTTTTATGTGAAACGTTAGCTCATAAACAACGGATTGAGGAGATTCGAGTAAGTTTGAATTTTGAAAGCAGTTTTGATGTGGAATGTGTTGTATGCTTTGGAGAACCTCTGCCTCCTGTATACTGGTCGGATTCTCGAGAAATCATATTGATTTGCAGATCCATAAATAACATGTATGCTTACAATATTTTGGTAGTCAATTACGAGATGGGTGCATGGTACTCGACTTGGACCTTCCATATCTCACCTTGATGACTGCATTTTCTTCTGTGGGCCACCCGACAATAAGGTGGACATCTCAAGAACTTGCTTGATGTGTATGAACAAGTTTTAGGCCAAAAGTCAGCAAGAATGGAGATAGTTTCTTCCATACTGGGGGTTGCTCTGGGAAATATCTGGGCTTGCCATTTTTTGCTACTTCTTGTTGGAATGGGGTTGGTTGGAGTTGATGGAGTGAGTCGTTCTCAGATTTACTCTTCACACTTCTTAGCTATGGAGATGGAGACGTCAACATAAAGGCTGGTACGATATTATGACATATTTACCCCAATCCTGCCAGATCTTGTCATCTCGGGATGGGAAAACTCCGTCGACTGGCACGAGAGGAGTGCAGGCTATTTGTCGAGAGGTTGGCACGACAAGCATGATAAACCATCATGTGTTATCTATAGCTACCAACAAAATCATCGAAACTTCATTTTTCAAAGAGACCTCTTTTTTTCATTTTCAAGTCAATTGTTAATGGGGACGAAATATGAGAGGTACGAAAGATATATATGACTCATATTCCTTTGGAAAATAATGAGGCAAAAACTACACTACCAAAAAAGATTAAAAAACAAATATCAAATCCCCCATTTTTTCCGTATATATGATCATATATGATGCACATTTGGTGCATTTGAATAAATTCTAATTCAGAATTAATGAGTCTTAACTGGATGGATGTACCGTGTGTTTGGATCTACGTAAATTTTTGCTTTCATATATAGACCATGAAAAGAATAAGGTATGTGATTGTTTATAGGGGTGGTCTAGCGCGTAGTGAGAACCATCCCTAATTAATAAATTAATTAGTATGCTAATTAATTATTAGTATTTAATTAACTATTATTTAATATTGAATTGATTCTAATTAAAATTTAATTAATTTTAAATAAAATTAATGAACCCTAACTTTGAATTGTTAATTTTGAATTAATAAACCGTAATCTTAAATTAATAAGTTCTAATTTTAAATTAATAAGTCCTAATTGTAAATTAAGAACCCTGATTTTGAATTAATAATCCCTAATTAAAATTAATAAACCTTAACTAAAATTAGCAAACCCTAATTTTGAATTAATAACCCTAATTGAAATTAATAAATCCTAATTAGAATTAATAAACTTTAATTGTGAATTAATAAATACTAATTTTGAATCAATAAAACCTAATTGAAAGTAATACATTTTAACTAAAAATAATAATTATAATTAATAACTAATACATCCTAATTAATAATTAATAAAACTTAATTATTCTTAATTCTCTAATTAATACTTAATTGCATTAATTGTGAGCTGGTCGTCTTGTTTATAAGGTTGTCAAGATAGAGGGTATGTTGTCTTTTATTTATTTATTTATTTTCTTTGGAGGTATATGATTAACATCACTAATCTATGATGGTCGTTAAAATCGTATATTGAGGATTGATAGTTTAAAAAATAATTTCCCTTTTCCAATTAATAAACTTTAGCATTTTTTAATTACAATCAATTAAAACATCAACTGAAGAAGCTGAAGAGTAAGAATTGGCCCTTTGTGATAGATTTTAAAAGAAAAATAATTTAACAGATATTCGTTTGTGTTTATTTAAAAGTGTAAATATTGGTTAAAACAGTGTATTATTCGTTATTCACGTTATTTGATTTATATCTTTTGAGCCATGTTGCTGATTGCTAAAATCCGAATAAGTTTTGTTACAATTACAAATTTATTAATTAAATTAAATATATTGAGAAGAGAAAAGAAAACAATTGTTAATTATGTTCTCGCTTGCGCTTTCCAAGAGCACCGCTTTACGTCCCTGTGTTTCTGGATTTCATAATCCAAGCCGCCGCGCACGGACCGCCGGACTCATGGTACGCAGCCGCGACACCCGCGCTTCGAGGGCCGAGCAATCTCCTCCTGGCAGACGCCGGCGCCGTCACAGAGTTGAACATAGCAGAAAAAGACAAAAGATTGTGCCTTCAGAAACCGAAACACGCACCCAAATTCAAACCCTGAAACCTAACTTAAACCGCGCGTCCAGTTCCTCTACGCGCCTGCGTACGAATTCGCATGTCCGGTGGCAAGACGTAAGCTGTCGGAAGTCGCACAGGGCTCTGTGTCAACGCAAGTGGACTCATTCTGCCCGTGATGTCTCTAAAAACAATGGTGATGTATGATTAACTTAGGAGCTATTTGTAATTACCAAAATATGAAAACTATTTAATTTTTTGCTTTTTTTAAGATGTAATTTTGATTGGTCTTTTTTGTTGTGTCGATTAATTGGCATCAGATGCTTCATGCTTTACACACGAGTTTTTCATTAGTAAGTCTAATGTATTGACAGTGGAAAGATGCTATCCGGATGTTGAACCATAATCTCCAAAGGGCTACCTTTAGAAATAATCTTGCTGAAATAAAACCACCATTATGGAGAAAACAGTTACCTAGCTTTTGAAACTCAGTTAATAGCATTTCCCCAAAAAGCTTGTTTACGAATCTTTTCCGTGTTGTAGTTAATTTAGAATCTTAGATGTATCAAAACACAGTCTTCCTTTCAATCTTTTGATTTTGGATATGCTTTGATGGCCCATTGTAAATGTCCAAGATTTTATTTGTTGACCACCTCTAGAAGATATAGTCCATATGTCTGTGTAATCCTTAGTATTGCGACCAGATTGTGTTTCATGTAGCTTTCCGCCATATAAGGGACAAATTATATGAAAAAAGTGAGATAATGCTTTGTTTGCAGCAGATAGGATTGTTATTGTATCATACAACATACTTGGTGTGGAAAATGCAACAAAACATCCAGAGCTGTACAGCAGGGTGGCACCAGAGTATATGGATTGGGAATACCGAAAGAAGATTCTGTGCAAGGAAATTAGAGGTTACCAACCTAGTATCTTGTGTTTTCAGGCAAGTGTTAGCTCTTTCTGCAGCGCTTATATGTGTTTCACTTTTATTTATGATCAAAGATAAGTTCATATGTTTGTCGTATATAGTGGTATACAAAGTAAGTCAACATTATAAAACAGAGTGCAAAGCATACTTCTTTCACTTGCAACTTTTGTTTTTATAACTGCATTAATGCACTTCGTTCCAACAAACAGCTTTGTTGTTTTAGAATATTCCTTTTCAGCTGAAAATTCCACGGGCTATATATTGTCATGATTTTGGTCTTCCATTCTAGTTTGTGTTTCCTTGATATCTCAATATTGGAAGAAATGCTTAAAAGTCTTCTGTCTTTGCTTTAGGGAATTCTATAAATTTGCTGTGGTATCTTCTCTGAACTCTATGCTTGATTTAAAGTTGTACTTTCTAATGTAGCTGCTGTCATGTGAATGCAGGAAGTCGATCACTTCGATGATTTGAATAAGATACTTCGGACAGATGGCTTCAAAGGCCTGCACAAGGTTTATGCAAAATTATGTCTTCTTTGGTTCCTTTGGCCTTAAAGTTCAAGTTTTTTGACTGAAATTAATCTGTTGGGCACACTAGGCTCGTTCTGGTGATTCACGTGATGGCTGTGCTATATTTTGGAAATCCGATCTGTAAGATATTCCCTTTGACATGCTCCTAGCATGCAGTGTACTACTTCTACTACTACTACTACCCAAATAATGTCACTTTTCGAGTAATTGAAGTTTTCAATGGCTTGCTTCCATTTTATTCTTATAATCTGAACTGCTGAAGAATATTATGATCAAGTTAGATCTTTTGGGAGGGGGTGGGGGGTAGGAAATACTGACAAAGTAGTTTTCGGTAAGTGTATTTACTGATTCTGCTTGGCATGATTGTTGCTAGAATTCTGAGATCTCACTGTTTAGAATTGTTGAAACTTTGTCTGCAGTAGAGTACAGATATTATTCCATTTTCTTTACAGTGTAAAGTAGTCTGTAAATTTGATCTTATTTATTTGGAGTAACTATTATGCAGTTGATAGCTTGTTAATTTTTATCAGCGGTGTTCTACTGCAGATTTACTCTGTTGGATGAAGAAAACATAGAATTCCAGAGGTTTGGCCTTAGACACAATGTTGCTCAATTTTGTGTTTTGAAGGTATTGCCGATCTGTGGATGATGGATCTGCTGCTGTGTCGTTAATCATGCTTCATACAAAGCTTTAACAACAGTTTATAATCATGCTTCATACGAAGCTTTAACAAGAGTTTTAGCTTTTAGTAATTTGGTTACCTGTGCATCATTTTTTCTAACTTAATGCCAAACCAAACTAAACTTATTGATTATTTTTTGGTAAAATACTAATTTTGACTTTCTATTATATTTCTTTTCTATAATGAGATATGCTGAACTTGTTGGCCATCATTAGTACTCTTCCTTTTGGGCTACATAGTTGATAACTTAAAGCTTTATTTACCAGATGAACCAAGACCTGCACAAGGCTGATGATACTTCAAGGTATCTATTGTACAATTTACTTATTTCTTGGGTTTTTATGGTGTGTCAATGTTCATTAAGTGTTCTGCATTTGTTATATTTTATTAGTTAAAAACCCTCTGTGCATATGTCTTTCTCAGTGCCTCTACCTCTCGTAGTATAGTGGTCGGAAACATACATGTTCTCTACAACCCTAAACGAGGAGATGTCAAACTTGGTCAGGTATTTAAGTCTACAGAAGTTGCATTTCACTTTCATATCAGTTGATTCAATGTTTCGAAGGATGAAAATTGGTATTTGCATTCTCGTTGACTCGTTGTAAATGGAAAACTACTTCAGAGAACACCAGTTAAGGTGGTACTAACAAGGAAGAATGTTTCCTGTAAAAGGAGAGGCGACTGGGTAAATCCTCACTGCTCCCCCCAACCCCAACTCCAAATAAAAAAAAAAGAAAGGAAGAAAGAAAGCTTCGAGCTATTGCTCCTTTCACGTATTGGCTTAAACTATTAGCTGTGGGCTGATGGGAATATATGACGTGCGCCTGCAATACATTATATGTAATACCTTTGTGTGTGATTCATGTATAGAACATCAATAAAGACTAAGGATGATATCATGCCGGGCTAGGGACCAGTTAGAACTCTTATGTGACTCACTTACTAATATGACTTTTTTTAACATTGGTTACGGTGTCATAAGAACATATAGGGCTGTACATTGATCACTTGAGAAAGAGAATGTAGATGACTGATACCATTGTTATTGTGTTTTGAGAATTAATGTGAATCTGATGTATTGCTATCGTCAACTAAATGCAACATATATGGCACCCGTAGAACTTTTACATCCTTTCTCTGTCACTTGTGTTTGAGTCAGGTCCTCTTCTATTCATAAGAAGGCTCATAAAGGTGTTCCTCAAGTGTTTTTTCAGTTGAATATGCAATATATATACATGAATGATGAGAAATACGTGTAGACTTCCTTTAGATTGACTGTATATAGATGAGAGAATTAATAGATAAATGCACTTTACTGTTTGAATTGGTGTTATTCTTCAAGTATTAGCTGTTGGTTTAATGTGTGATGTGGTGGTTGTAGATGCGGATGTTTCTCGAGAAAGCCCATGAATTATCACAAAAATGGGGATGCATACCGGTCGTCGTTACTGGGGACCTAAATAGTTTACCACAGGTACTCAGTTCTAAGCACTCATTAGAAAATAATTACTATTGAAAACCTGAGTTTCATTATTCATTTCTTACATTTGGACTGGTCCATCTTTATCCAGAGTGCATTATATCAATATGTGGCATCATCTAAGGTAAATACTTTCACGTCTAATTTTATTTTATTTTATACAGAGCCAATTGATACTAACGTTTACCAACTCTTTGATTAAGCAGTTGCATGTCCAGCAACACGATCGAAGACAAATATCTGGTCAGATATTTTCATCTGGGTACACATCCTATTACCATCATAACCGCATAGCAAGGTTCGTATATTCTACCCTAGCTATTTAATTCATGTTGCCTTCATATGCCCTAAATGACATAGGCTGTTTGTATGTTGGCCTGCCTTCACTAAATAGATGGACCGATGAAGAAAAAAGGCTTGCTACTGGATCAAGAGACAATAACTTGAAGCATCCTTTAATGCTTCGCAGTGCTTATGCTGGGGTCCCCGTAAGATACTCCTGCTCCTTCCTCTAAGTCATTAGTCATTACATAATGACGTGGTTTTGATCTGTGTATTGCTCAGGGAAGCTCGAAAGTCAGGGATGAAGCTGGTGAACCACTGGCTACATCCTACCATAGCTCGTTTAGTGGAACGGTTGATTACATATGGTATGCCCGTTTAGCTACATGCTTTAAGATTCTTTTTATTTGTGTGGTCCTGCTAGTTGATTTTTATGTTTGATGTGTGTGAAAAGGCATACATTAGACCTTGTCCCAGTAAAAGTTCTTGAAACTTTGACTATGCCCAGTTTGAAGAAGACTGGAGGTCTTCCGAGTAAGGTATGCCGTTTTCCCATCGTAGTCGTGCTGTATTCTAATGAAAATGGCTAGATTTCCAGTTTAGATTTTACATATTTCAATTATCTTGCAGGAATGGGGTAGTGATCATCTTGCAATTGCATGTGAGCTTGCCTTTGCTGATGACAGCGATTAGGCTCTGGACGATGTGATTAAACTCTATTTATTTCATTCAAGGCCTTCATCGATGTAGGTATTGACATAGCTTTCTTTTCTTCCTATTTTTGTGGTTTTCGAATTCTATGCACCTTTTATTAGACCGACAGAGCTATTTTTTACACCAGAAAGCAGTTAAATATGAAGCATCGCACCCCCTAAACCCTGTACTTTAGTTCATTAGCTGAAATAAATAGAGAAATATGACGTTTTTAAGTGCGTGACACAGAAATTAACAGAGAAACTTCCTCTAGTTTACTTGCTGGGGCGCTGGTAAAATTGGTGAATATAGGCATAAGATATAGTAGTGTGGCACGTTTGGTAGGTTAGTTAGGTTTCGTCTAGTTAAAATGTACTGTTCAAATGGGTTTTGTAACCCACCACTTTTGTGGGTTATAAATCCTAAAGAAATAGTGCAAAACAGAGCTACTAAATGACGCATCCACCAAGCTCGTCTATTAAAACACGGTAGTAAGGATACGAAACAGAGCTACCAAATGCAGACGCATCCACCAAGCTCGCTCATTAAAACACGGGCGTAAGGATACGAAACAGGCTACCAAATGACGATTACCCATGATAACTTTGTAATCCTATCGAAACAGAAATATCAAACAAGATCATATGCTTTCCACCTCATAGCTATTTCTGATTAAAAGTAACAAATTGATACTAATTCTAAATTCTATATGTAATAATAGGTTAAATTTCTGTGTTCACCAATAACGACATATCTCCAGTTTTAGTCTTCATACCTCTGTATAATTGATTGCTTACGAGTTTCTTGGAAATTTCCTAGGCATTTATGTATATCTGACGGTGTCGGTGTAGGTATTATTCTAGTCCCTTAATCTTTTATTTATTTATTTATATTATTTAGAACGAATCCCCTGCTAATGAGATACGAGACCTAGGAAGACTTCCACTGCTATTTTGAAATTGTATATATGATAAAATAATATAAAAATCCTACTAATATTTGTGCAACTAGCATGTCTTTGGAAATTTTGTACTTACATATATTGTGCAAGTTGTAATTTGACATCAAATAATACTTCCTTCAATGCGTGTGTTGGCTAAGAAGAAAGTGGTTATCTACCGGTCAAATGTCTCGGGTTCGAGTCTATCGTAACGCGGTCTTTGAATTTCTGTATTAAATTGACAAAAAAAATTACTTCCTTCATCTATAAAAAATATTCACTTTCTATTTTTGGATATGATTCTTACACAAAGTCTATAATTTCTATCTATAATCTATCCACTTTTTTTTTTAAATATCAATCATGATTCATTTTTTTCACTCACATGATATATCTTATAATTCGGATTTTATTCTTCTTTCACTTTACACTCGTTAAATTTATTAAAATTCTTACCGACAAAATCAATTAATGATTTTGATAGACTAAAGGAGTACTGGTTCAGATAAACTTGACGTTGAATAGTAGAGGTTCAATTAAAAAAAGGTGTTTCTGTTATTTTTCTACTAATAATTAGGCCAGGGGCCAACTTGTTCCTACTAATAATTAGGCCAGGGACAACTTGTTCCAGTCCGACATAGAGAAAGCTAAAGTCTTATCGTTGTTTTTAGGTTACTTGAACCAAATAATAAAATAATTTATATTTATATATATTAATCCCTCACATGGTTCGTTGCATGTTAGTTTTGGAACGTAGGTTAGCATAAGGAATCGAATTAAAATACTATCAGACTTGGGGGGTTGTATTTAATAAAAGGTTATTGTAGCATAAATATAGCAATTTTGGGTCAATTTTGGTTTTTTCCACAAACTTTAAAAATTATCAAAATATACAAACTTAATGACTTTAGTGTTTTTATCATGATTTTAAATTCAGATCAAATTAGATTCGACTTGGTATTTCAAAAATTTACTATAGATTAAACGGATAGTTATATAAATGACATCGTAGAGAGAGGATATAAAACATCATCGTTTGATCAAAATAAATCAGATTTTTTGATTTCTATGATTCATTCCACCAACTCTCATTACAAAAATATAAGTCTTTTCGTTTGTTTCATCATCTAGTTTTAGTTGGGATCAAAACAATTGATATTCTTTCTCTACTATGTCATTTATATCACTAATTGTTTTGTCTATGGTAAATTTTCGAGATGTCGATTCTGATTTAATTTGGTTTAAATTTGAAATCGTGGTAAAATCACTAAAGTCATTAAATTTGTATATTTTGTGATAATTTTTAAAGTTTGTGAAAAAAATCAAAATTGATTCAAAGTTGATGTATTTATACGTCAATAACTCTTTGAGTTTAAATCGGAGATTTTCAATTCGATATGTTTACCAATTCTTGTGACTCTTATTTACTTTATTTTTTGGTCGTTCGAAATTGGACGGTCAAGTTGTATTAATCTACTCGGAATATTGTTACCGTAACCAAAAGGAATCTTGTACTACAAACCTAGAAGGCTTCAACACGGGCGATATGATAATTGGCTATTAGTATTACACATGGATCAAGTAGATCTTCATTGATTTGGGTCTGTTTTTTATATTATATTAGAATTGAGTCCTTTTTTTTATAAGACTTTATAAGGGGAAAGGGTCATTCAAACCTTTGTTTAGAGAATTTTTTTATCAAGTCAACATAGAATAATAAGGCTTCAACGCACAATACTCGAAAACATAAATAAATTGATTCTACTTACAATTAACAAAAAAAAAATAGTAGTTTGGTGACAAATTTATAAAAACACAGTGCAATCCACCTTTTGGAAAGAAAAAGTTTTCAATGCGCTTACATTCAGAGGCCCCAGATTAAAGTCCTGCAATTGTCCCCACTATCCACTAATGAAAATTCAAAAGCATAATTAATTTAGTTTTTTTTTGCTAAATGATATATAGAGGGTGTTTGGCTGATCTTATATGCTCTTTAAAATAGCTTATAAGTTATTTAGGAGCTTCTAAACTGTTGCAAAGTGTTTGGCAAAATAAGCTCATAAACAGCTTATAAGCTATGAAAATAATCTCCAACAGCTTATAAGCTCCCCTAAAAATAAGTTGGTTAACTCTAACTTATTTTTTCATAAACTTATAAGCAACCATGAATTTATCAAAATAACCTTATTATAGTTTGTTATTTTCTATACATATATTATCAACTTTACCTCTCGTCAATTTTATCTCTCTAACTATGATTTTCTCTCTTTAAATCACGATTCTTTCTCTAGCTTATAAGATCAATTATCCAAATACTTTAACAACTTATAAACTCTTGAGACATTACCTCTTATAAGCTCTTAAAACATTTTATAAGTTCTTAGAGCTTATAAACTCTCTAAAATAAACTTAGTCAAACACCTCCTTAGTCAAGGTCAAGATAGAATATTGGTGTTAGTGTTATATTATTTATTACTATAGGGCATGATTTTAAATTCATTTCTATGATCCAATAATTTGATGTTGAACCAGTTAGTCCAAGAATTTCACATTGGAGTAAGTAAACAAGAAAATTGACCGGGCGGCCGAGCGTTATTATTCCTCTTTCCTCATTTTGTATTGTATTAATAGTATAATGTAGAAACTATGTTTGTTGACCCACCTTTTGCCTTTGAGAAAAGTCCTAGAAATAATGTCTAAATTTCGTCACGACTTAGGGGTGTTTGGCTAAGCTTATTTTCAGAAACATAAAGCTCCAAAACTTTTAAGATGTTTGAGAATTATATAGGAATGTCCAGTGTCTATAAACCGTCAAAATGTTTGGATAATTGATCTTATAAAATAGAGAAAGAATCGTGAGTTAGAGAGAAAATCATAGTTAGAGAGATAAAATTGACGAGAGGTGAAGTTGATAGTGTATGTGTAGGAAATAACGAACTATAATAAGGTTATTTTGGTAAATTCATGATTTCTTATAAGTTTATGAAAAATAAGTTAGGGTTGATCAACTTATTTTTAGAGGAGCTATAATTTGTTGGGCTTATTTTCACAAATTATAATTTGCTTTGAGCTTATTTTGCCAAACACTTTGCAACAACTTATAAGCTTCCTAAGCGAACATAAGATGTTTTAAAAACTTATAAGCTCAGCCAAACACCCTCTTAGGCATATATCGATTTATCTATACTTGCAGTAACTCTTTCTTTAACTAATCTTAGGGGGTGTTTGACTGTGCTTATAAGCTCTTCAAAACACCTTATAAGTTGTTTAAGAGCATAAGGTGTTTTGAAGAACTTATAAGTTCAATCAATGTGTTTGGCAAATTAAGTTGTTAGAGAGCTTAAAAATTTCAAAATAAGCTCTATTAAAAAAAAGTTTCAAAACCCAACTTAATTTTAATGATCTTATAAGTTATAATAAAACTATAAAAATAATCCTGATATATTTTATTATTTCTATGTTTATCCTTATTATCCAAACACTTTAACATCTTATAAGCTCTTAATACATCATATCTTATAAGTTCTTAAAACAACTTATAAACTTTCTAAAATAAACTTAGCCAAACATCCTCTTAATTCATCTCATAATGAGACGATATCACACGAGACTTTCACATTACATGATAAGTCTAGACATGCTTGAAAATATCTCTTTACTATCATGTCGACGAGTGATTTCGGTGATTTATAACATTTTTTTTTTAATTAAGATTCTTAACACATGTTTATCTATGTTGGTGCGTGGAAGGTGGTCGAAGGAAGAGTCGTCGACACGCGTTGCGAGCGTGGGGAGAGAGGCGTGAGTCACCTGTAGTAGGTGACGTCATTCTCGTGACGTCACGGTGGCTTTGAGCATCAATTCCAATTGCTGGGAAATGATGTTCATTTCGGATATTCTACTGCACCCATATTATGCGTATATATTCTACTTTTAAAAGAAATTAGACAATTTAATATTAAATTACTAGGTAATGGGCACTCATAAAATTATCCCATTTAACCTGGGAAAAGTCGCATATGTTATTAGGGGTGAGCAAAATATCCAATAATCGAATAACCGAATCGAATCAAATCGAAATATTTAATTTGGTTCAGGTAAATTGGTTATTTTTGATAATTTGGTTATAATCGAAATATATTTCGATAGTATGATTTTCGATCGGGTATGAATTTTTTTACCCGAATATCCGATACCCAAAATTTATATTTATATATAATATATTAATATTATAATTATATATATAGTTTGCCCAAAAAAAACTTACCTAAATGATTCTACATTCTTCTACTGAGTCGCACCACCCAAAACCACTCCACAATACATTATCTCAATTCTCACCACGTCGTCAACGCCATGTTGCGCCGCTCATCGCCACGCCGTCGTCGACTTCCGCTGCACCGCTTCGTTTGGTAATACTTTTAAACTTTGAACTTATGAAGATTGTTGGTAATGAATTGTTCAGTATTTGATAATGTTATTTATAAATATTACACACTAGTTATTTGTTGAATATTAGAATGCTTTTGTTTAGAATTCATAATCATAGCAAAATTTCGGTTTCAACCAAAATATCCAAAATAATTTTCGGTTAATTTAGTTTGGTAACCGAAATTATTTCGGTTTGGTTCGGATATCATTTCTAAAATTTTAATTATTTAATTTGGATATTTTTTTACCATACCCGATCGAATATCCGAATACACCCTATCTGCTACTATTGCTTTGATTTATTTATTTATTTTTCCTAATGGTGTCACTATCGAAGTTTAGAGTAATAAACACACCTTTCACGAAATTTTGACAAGGAAGCTATTAATCCATTTCCATCAATTTAGTAAAAATATACTTGTATTTCGACTCATTGCTCCATGGACTAAATCCATGTGCTGACGTCCACAAAAATTAATTCATTATTAATTAGGACTATTGGTTTTAGTTAAGATTTAAAAATACATCGACGCATAGCTGTGGATCTCAACATGATGTATATAATATGAGAGAGAGAGAGAGAAAAGAGAGAGGTGAGAGAGAAAGGAAAGCATGGAAAGGGAGAAGAAGAGGAGGAGAGCGGAGAAGGCGGAGGCTAGGAAGACCGATGATGGGATCAAGAGTAAATCGAGAGAGCCCGTGGAGGAGGCCGCTGAGGCTTCCGCTTCTCCGCCGCCGACGGAGGAAGAGGTGGATGAATTCTTCGCCATACTGAGAAGGATGCGAGTCGCCGTCAAGTACTTCGAGAAGGAAGCTTCTAACAATAGTAAAATCGGCGGCAACGAGCCGCAAGGTTCGACGGCGGCGGCGGACGGCGGCGGTAAGAGTGCGGTCGCGAAACTTGAATTGGATCTGAACGCCGTGCCGGAGGAGGAAAGTAGTTTAATTTAGTCTGAAGAATAATTATCTAATTATTATCGAAGCTTAATAGTTATGTACAGCCTTGCAATGGATGTGTGGCTTCACAATATTTACGGCTTTTCAGTTTGTTTGTTTTTTTTTTTGGGAAATTTGTTAATAACATTTTTCTCTGGTATGAAATAAATCATGTCTTCGTTCACACCTCTTACAACCAAATCAGTCTTGGTCCGAAGCTATTTGTTTAGCTTTACATCCATCTTAAGGTATCATTTTTAATACATCGGTGGGGTACGTCTGGACACATTGGGTACATCCTATACATATATCATAAATCTTTACTCAATTACCCATACATATATCATAAATCTTTACTCAATGCGACATTGGATCTATACATTTTGAACGTCGTAAATTTTCGGTCTAGTAAACTAACTTATAAATGAGTCCCAATTTATATATGTTAAGGTCGTCAATAATTAATAGTCGCCATCAAAGTAATCATTTAGTTTGTTTAAATTAGAGAAAAGTTAAGATTGAGAATAATACGGCGTTAAAAACAGAAGTAGACAGCTAAATAAATAAATAATGCAGATTATGCACTGTTTAGTCTGTAGCAGAACTCGTATGAATGTGTATACTTTAAATTGTAATTTAGAAGAAGAAATTTTAAAAAATGAGAATCGTTTGTGGGCTTGTAGTGGCCTCACAATAAAAAATCCACTACATATAATTTTTTCTTGATTTACAAAAGTATAAGATACAGTTAATTTGAAACGATCCAAGATATGTAACTAAGCTTTAAGTAGCTGTTGTTGAATGAGTGATCTATTAGTTGTAGGGCACGAGCGCACTAGAGTCCTCTTTACTGAGTTCCTTGTTGTTATACTAGGAAATCTTATCTTAATTTTATACGATTACAAGATCTGAAATCCTTACTTTCCAGTCTTGTTTTTCTTGATGTAACTCTTTTTCTTATTCTTACTTGTAGCTTTGAGTTGCTGTCCCGCCTATTCACTTCCAAAGGAAGGGAATAGATAAAGGGACGACCATATGAGCTAGGAAGCTATGATTTAGGAGCTTGTAAGTATAAGATATAGTTAATTTGAAACGATCCAATGATAAAATAAGTTTTTATAATCAAAAGTCATAAATTCGAACTCTAAGATTTATTCGGTGCATACTAAAGATAGCGGTACTTTGAATTTTCGGATAAGAAGACAACTTTGTAAAACACAAACTTCCGGTAAGAAGATGGTTCAAAACACCTTTGAAATTTCTAACCTCCCACTTGTCTAAACAACTAGACTACAACAGTACGTAAACTCCAATTGCAAATTAATAAAATCGACAAATGTTGACTAAAATGTTATTGTCTTAAATGAAAAAAATTAATGGTAGAGGTTGGTTCTCTTTGCTATTTACATAATTAAAATTTTAAGGTAGATGTATGTTGTAAATGGAAAAACAAACAAATAAAGTGGAAATAATGCATTAAAAATATGAACAATGTATAGGCTAGGCCAAGCCAAATATGCAACTATGAACCATTATCTTGTTTATCACTTAAGAAATTTTATTTAAGTTGACATTTTGAACTAATTGTATTTTGTTTACGATGTCTAAAAATTAAGGGACCCCAACTTATATACCCAACTTTGATAAAAATGGTATAGCTCATACTCATTTGTAAAATTGTGTACAACCTATACTCATTCTATTAAAAAAATGTTTTTTGAATCAAAACAGTCAAAAATTCTGAAATTTGCAGTCTCTGTCTTCTTTGTCATATTATGTTCGAAACTTGTAAAAGTAAAAGGGTGATTGGACAACAGATTCTCCTTTCTTTATTTTTTCTGTTTTCGGTCAAAATGGCAGAGGCAGAGCAGAATTTTTTTTTAATGCACATGGCCTAATAAATTGTTCGAATTGGATTTTGGATTCATTCTACAAGCATATCAATTATTTTCTTCATTATTTACTTCATTATCAAAATAGAAGCTTTTGTTAGCAGAGAGTAGAGAAGAAAAATTTGAATTTTTGGAGAAGAAACTCTAGCTTTGGTCGAGAGAGAAGAAGAAGAGAATTGAAGCACATAAATTTTCTCAAACAAGGTAAGTGATTCATTACGGAAAATTGTTTAAAACTTGAGATTTAAGTCCAAAAATGTGATTTCGATCGACTAAACCAACTCTCTGATCCGTATTGCAGAATTTTCATTTCTTCCCAATCTCGTGAAGAACAACCGAAGATCCGGAGGTAAAGGTCGAAAATCTGTATTTTTGTTCAATATATACATGTTACTTGTTAAAAATGAAGTTTCCGGTCAGAGAAGTATTGTTTCCGGTCGACTGGAGACAACGAATTTCGACCAGAAACAACGCGTTATATCTTGAAATTGAATTAATTTGTTGTTTCCGGTAGACAAAAGCTGTCTCCGATCGAGGAAGGCTTCTCTCCGCTCGACATCGTTTGTCGACCGGAAACAACAAATTATGTCTGGAAATTGAATTAATTTCCTATCTCCGATCGACAAACGCTGTCTCCGGTCGAGGAAGGCTTCTCTCCGCTCGAGCATCGAATGGAGTATGTCTCGTGTTTTAGCATATAGAAAGAAAATAGGTGGAAGTATATATGAGTTATGTGAGCCATATAAGAAACCCAGAGAAAGAGCGTCGACTAGCAGAAAGTAGCATCTACTAAGTAATGATTTTTTTTATTTTATCTCATGTAATAGATTCTTAGTTATATTATCTTATCGACAATGGATTAATTTTAATCTGATCTTCAATTTCAATTCAATTCAATTCAATTTGATTAAGTTAAAATAATAATAATGTTAATAATATCTTTACATGAATAAGTGCTTTCATTACAATGTCACTCGTCTCTTGACAAGTAAGGATACTTCCGACGCGTATGAGATTTATTACCACACAAGCTACATGTCCGTGGTGCATGACTTCTACTACTCGACCCCACTTCTGTTGGATGACGATATCGACCCACTTTCGGGCACCCAGCCTGACGGACTCTATCAGGAGGCATAACTGTAATTCCAGCAACATCTGGAGGAACAGTCCAACTAGACTGTGGCTGAACATGATTGATCCGATACGAGTATGCTTCGGCTAGCTTTGTAGAATGGTAGTACTCCCCCACATAGTTAGATATATGGTGACCTTTATGACTAAAAAATTTGTATAATCAATTATATGTAAGTGAAATCAATTTGATCAAAAACAATTACCATAATTAAACTTAAATTCGTACCATATAGCTGCAACAGCATGAGAACACGGTATCATATACATGTCCCACTCCAAACACGCACACGATTGCGTATTGAGATTCACTCTGAATGATTTGCTTCCGTGCTTGACTTTGAAAGTGGAGTCTGATGAGGGCACTACATCGTATCTGCGTGATATTTCCATTGATACCATCATCTTACGCGCTACTTCAGGGGTTAATTCAGCCGCTTACCTCTTTGCTGCTTCATGTCTCTCATCGAACTATTTTTCTGTAATGTGACGAATTACCTCAATCATTGAGCAAATTGACAATCGTCTAGCCCACAATAATCGAGAATTGAATGACTCGGCAATGTTCGATGTCATAAAAATATAGCGCCTAACGGGGCATTGTGATATAGCCCACTTCTTCACTCCAACCTCCACCAACTTGGTATATGCGCCACTACCATCGGCCTTGACGAGAGACTTTAACATAGCCATCGCTTTTTCAAAGTATGCATCTTGGTACGCATAAGCGGCTTTATGGAATAACTTTGCGGATGGTTGCCCAAACGGGGTGATTTTTTTCAGCAGATGGTAGTAGCATAATCCGTGTGCTGCATCAGGGTAGATAGGGCTGTATACGAACCGAGCCGAGCCGAATCCTGCCAAGCTCGAGCTCGGCTCGTTTAAATTTTATTCGGCTCGAGTTCGGCTCGAGTTCGGTCGAGCTTTAAGTTGAGCTCGAGCTCGGTTCATTATAAAATTTTGAGCTCATGAGCTACTCGAATTCGGTTCGATAACTACTGTTTATGAGATATATTCGAACTCGAGTTCGAACTCGAGCTCGAACTCGCTCGTGTTCGACTTTGCTCGTTTTCGAGTTGATCGAGCTCGAATCGGTTTGATAATGTGTTATATATTCGAGATCGAACTCGAATTGAGCTCGAGATCTTGATATATATGCTTATTTGTTGCTAAATAATTATAATTAACATATATTTTATAATTTATTATTTATTTTAATTATTTAAATATGTATAAATAATCTATTATTTTATACGTTCGCGAACATGTTTGAATCAAGGTTCGCGAACATGTTCGAATCAAGGTTCGTGAACATGTTCGAATAAGAGTTCGCGAACATGTTCGCGAACTGGCTCGTTTGAGTTCGAACCAAACATGTTCGCTAGCCTACGAGCCGAACATCTCTAAGCTCGAGTTCGGCTCGATAAACTTATCGAGCTCGATTCGAGGCTCGAGTTCGGCTCGTTTACAAAACGATCGAATTTCGAACGAGCTTTTTTCGAGCCGAGCTCCGAGTAGCTCACGAACGGTTTGGTTTGTTTACAGCCCTAAGGGTAGACACACTTGACCGCATTCATTATACTGACATGGGCATCTGAAACAATCAACATCTCTGGATTTGATCCATAAGCAGTGTGTAGTCGAGACAGAAACCAAGTCCATGAGACATCATTCTCGATCGGACCAATTCCATAAGCTAATGGAAAAACTTGCTCGTTGTCGTCCTTTGTCACGACAACGAATAATATATATGCCTTTATTACGGCCCTTCAAGTGCGTACCGTCCACTACAATCACGGGTCGGAGGCACAATGTGTACGTCAATCTGCATGAACCGAGCGCGACAAAGAGATGACGAAATCGACCATCTGATCCAATATCCAAGTCAGTCATCGAACCGGGATTGCTCATCCGTAACATATGCAGATAACTTGGTACTAGCTGAAATGATTCTTCATGTCCACCGTATATCATCTCGATCGCCTATTACGGGCTCGCATTGCTACACTATATGTAACATGTGCACCGTACTCTCGCTGCAAATCAGCCATAATGGACCTCGGCTTTAGCACTTTATCGTCTTCACGTATTTTTCGTGATATGTGTGCTGCAATTACACGGGCATTCACCTTCCTTACTCCGATATTCACTAGGTTACGTGCGCAGTATGTATAGCATCAAACTTGCGGACAAACCAAAATCCACCTAACTGCGATGCACGTAGTAGAAAATGACATCGAAGATGATATCGACATTTGAATGTAATCCTCGAATTATCGGATCGAGGAATAAAAATTCTACTCGACGTTCCAAATGCCATAGCCCCACGGATATCTTGATTCACCCTTGTCGTCGAAGATGGAACCTTCGCTCAGCTCATCGGGGTCTGGATTCGAGTCCAGGGGACGAGCAAAGAGATTAACTGAAGCATCACGAGGAATAACAGGAACTAGCCAGTAGCTCATCTCCTCAACTTCTTCTAGCTTTAGGCCTCCTACGTGCGCTTGCGTGTTACTCTGCATAATCGTAGATAGAAGCTTCCCGAATCCACCCTATCGACGGATCCATCGTCAAACTCTACAAATGAGCCATAGCTCACCAAAGGCATCGCGATATTCTTCCTCTTCATCTGACTCTGTTTCATCTTCATCTTCATCTTTATCTTCTTCTTCTTCTTCTTCTTCTTCTTCTTCTTCTTCTTCTTCTTCTTCTTCAACGTAGTCTCCATCATCGCTGTCCTCGACAAGTGTATCGGTCCCCGGTTGCGAGATATGTTGGGAAGCGAATTCCTCGATGGATCCATGTGTTGCGGCATAGATTGAGGTGTATCGTCAAACCAATCGATGATGCAAATTATTGTGTAAACGACCCATCGAGCGATATGTGTTGGGAAGTGTAGTCATATGTTGACGAGGATTGTATCTCAAACGAAGGTCTATATAGATCTTGCTCCGATTGGGATGTGTCGGCATCGTGAGTCACATAGACCTCTGGTTGGGCATCATGAGTCAACCGAACAAGTTGATCATCATTACTCAAAACTAATTTGATAATTCTACCACTCCGAGATCTTGATAGATAATGCGGTTGGTAGGTTGCACTCAACAATTTCCCAACACAATTTGATCAATCATCTCTATGAACTCCGAGATAATTACATTGTCCCTTCGAACAAAGACATTTGACTGATACCCCCCAATGTAACATAAAGAAGGATCTCAGTGCCCTCCATATCTAACAATAATGTTCTTCCATCCCGACATCTATAACAACAACAAGATTACATTAGCAGAAATATACAGCATTAATATGATTTTTCTAATGTATACCACAAATATTCATTTGATAAATAATAAAATAATT
This sequence comes from Salvia rosmarinus, assembly GCA_036937905.1. Lineage (NCBI taxonomy): Eukaryota > Viridiplantae > Streptophyta > Magnoliopsida > Lamiales > Lamiaceae > Salvia > Salvia rosmarinus. The sequence continues at coordinate 108,943 of JAODLM010000206.1, forward strand.
CCATGTAAATATATAAATTGATGTTAATTAATACTAGAATCACTATTATACGATAATTAAGGAAGAGATTCAAATATGTCACATTCAAATCCAACTTTAGAATTCTATTATCTTTTCTTAATAATAATTATAGGTATTTAGTTAGTTATGCAATTCAATTTAAATACATAAAATCAATACACTAATAAAAATAATTATGCAATTAAATTTAAATATAGAAATAATGTTATCATTAATTTTTCAAAGAAATGAGAAAAATATATAATATATATGCTAATTTTTCAAAGAATTGTGTATAAGCGCAAAATATATATGCTCATTTTAAAGATTGGATAATTTCAATATTTCAATATTTTCAGCATTTCAATATTTTGCAAAATTTTCATCATAGATTACGTGTAAATATAAATTTAAATATCATACATTTATTTTAAATTAATTTCTAAAAAAAAAAGCTCTCTCCGGTCGGTAGGTTGATGTCTCCGATCGATATTTCCTTGTTTCCGGTCGACCGGAGATATCATTTAATAATTAGTATTAAATTTACAAAATATTTCCTTCATTCCGGTCGACAGTTTGCTGATTTCGGTCGATCAATTTGATGTTTTTGGTCGACCGGAATCAATGAATCAATCACAAAATTAATTGACACGTAAAAATTGCTTGATTCCGGTCGACCGGAATCAAGCAATTATCGATCGGAATCAAGCAATTATCGACCGGAATCAACGATTTTTACGTGTTAATTAATTTTTTGATTCATTTATTTATTTTTTTAGAAAAAAACCATGATTTAATTATTATTTTTTCATGATTTTCTCACACTTTTTCTGTAACTATAAATAATTTATTGATTTACATATCGTTAACAAACAAAAATATTACTGTTTCGTTATATTAATAGCTTATAAATTTAATCTACATTCACCTACAAATAAAAAACCCATAAAATCATATAAAAAACATCTAGGTTCACCTAAACGTACACCTTAATCTAAAATATATAACTTAATCTAAATTCACCTATACATTAAAATACTCACTTAAATATAAATGTATACGAGAGATTATCTAAATATATCCAATTATATATCCAATTATCTATACGAATTATACAATAATTAATTATCTAAACGAATTATGCAATAATTTATCCAAACCAATAAACAATAATAAATCTAAACAAAATTAAAAATAATAAATCACAAAAAAATTAACAATAATAATTCTTAACACAAATTAATATCATAAACAACAATAAATTCAAAAGACCGGTCGAAAATAAATAAAAATTCGAATAACTTACTTGTTGAGACATAGCTGCTGGGATCTGGATTGAAGAAAGAAATTTGAAAATTTAAAATATAAAACCGAAATGAACCAAAGAAAATTAGAGGCGCAAGAGCAAATTGTGAATACTTGAATTTGTTGGATTTGTATTTATCGATCAGTTGTATAAATAGGAGAGAATTGGTTCAATTATTGGTGGTAATTTCGCAATTTGTTTCTCGCAATTTTCAAGATTTATTTGTCTTCTTTTTAGTTGTAGCTTTTACTTTTGCGATTATTTTGTGCAATATTAAATTAATCAGTAAATATGAAGGATAATTTCAATATTAAATATTTTAAAATTAATAAGTTGTGTGATAATTTCAGTATTTCAATATTTTGCAAAATTTTCGATTACCTGTAAATATTAATTTAAATATCATACATTCATTTTAAATTAATTTCTAAAACAGAAATTAATAATTAGTATTAAATTAATTTGATATAATTAATTTAATAATTAGTTTAAATTAATTGAACCGGAGACATCATTTAATAATTAGTATTAAATTAATTTGATATATCTATATTTTCAATCGAAAATTCGGTGATTCCGGCCGACCCTTTGATGTTTCCGGTCGACCGGAGATATTAATTAATAATTAATATTAAATTCATTTCATATATACTTGTTTCCGGTCGATAATTCCTATCTCCGGTCGACCATTTTGATGTTTCCGGTCGACCGGAGATATGAATTAATTGAAATTGTTATTTTCATTTTCTCATTCTCTGATTCCGGTCGACAATTCCTTGATTCCGGTCGACCGAAAACAAGGAATTGTCGATCGAAATTTTTGATTTTTATTTGTTAATTAATTTTTTGATTCATTTATGTTTTTTTTATTTAAAAAAAAACATGATTCAATGATTTAATTATTTTTTCTCACACTTTTGCTCTAGAAGTAATTTAACATAATAATATCGAATAGACTGAAAATAATTTCATGATGATTTATTGATTCACATGTTTGTTAACTGTTTGCACAAGAAAAGAGTCGATCTTATGTCAATTTCACACCGGGACTGCAGATTCGATGATATATATTAAAAAAGATAATTGGATATACACGGTATCAATTTTCAAATATAGTTATAGGTTGTACACACTTTTACTTGTATATATTTCTCAAAAATTAATGGGAAGTCTTATATTTTTGGAAATTTGGGTTCGGTAGATCTAGACGTTCGAGACAAGGATCCAGTTTTGCTTCAATAAATAAATGCCAATTCAAAAGAAAAAAAAGGTTTTTTTAATTGTGTTTCTTTTATTGGATTAGAAATGGCGGTACCTTGATTATGTTCAGCTGATGCCGCAGTTTGATTAATTTTCTAATGCCAGAGAGAGAGAGAGAAGATGGGAAGGAAAGCATTCTTCTTATATTTAAAATATGGAGTAATATATATATATACCCATTTTCTTCTCCTTTTTTATGATTTTATATTTACATAAATGAATTATGGTCTGAGCTGAAATTATCTTCTCATCCACAACGGAAGTTCACCACACAAACCACACACACTATCTCATGGCTCTCGCCAGTAGCAGCAGCCGAATCCTATGCAGCAGGAAGCCATGGAGCGATACCTTATCTCCTTCATGGTCTCACCGTCCCAGAACATCACCTTTCACCGTCTCCGCGACTCCCAAGAAGAGCTCTAATGCCTCCCCTAGAACCGGAAGATTCGACAGTAAGAACCGCCGCAGCAGCCCCGTCATCACCAAGGAACAAGAGCAACTAGAAGAATTCGTCCAAGGCACGCCTGATTTTGCCGGAAATTCCGGCACCTCCGCCGTTGATGACGGATTCGTGATGCCGGAGCTCCCCGGAGATAAGCCCAGCTTCTGGGAAGGTCCTCAGTGGGACGGCCTGGGGTTCTTCGTTCAGTATATGTGGGCTTTCGGCATCGTTTTCGCAGTAATTCTCTTGTTTGTTTATCTAATTTAGATTGAATTCTGATGTTTTAGTTCTCGTAAATATTATTACACAAATTTATGCGGGTCTGTGTTGATTGTGTATCTATTTGATTGAATAAACCCTAATATTATTTTGTATATTGTCTTAGTTTTTTATTTGATACTAATATTATATACTTATTGATTATCTGCTTAAGTTAAGTGAAATTAATGAACTGATTTTATCATTCTGGATTATGCTACTTGCTTGAGGCGTGTATTGTATAATCTAATTACATAAATGCATCTTGATGCCGTTATGTTGCACTTTCGTGTGTTCAGAGCTAGTAAATTTGTGTGCTTGCATCATAGATAATATATGCAAAACATGAATATTTAACTAGTGCCTAGATTAATGGAGAAATATCGCTGCAGTTGGTGATCGAGTACTCTTCTTAAGTTCGTTTTCAGTCATGGTAGCTCTTCTTGTGAAGTTATGTGCTATCTCATTGATTCTTATTCAGAAACCATATTGAATTGTGTAGTTTCTTTATCTATACTCTTATCTTGGTAGCAAATGTGAGAGCTTTCATGGTTGTCTAGCTTCATTTCATCTGTGAGACCTTTTTGAATGCTAAGTCAATGTTGGTAGAAAAGGCACAGACTTTCTGAAAGAACGTATGTTTCTTCATGTAAGTTCCTCTCTCTAACTAAAGCTCATGCTGGCTGAGGTATGATGCTCATGAGCATTGCTAAACGTTTTGAGGACGTGGTTTGAACAGTCGATGAGGATGTATCAGGAGAATTTGGTAATGTGATAGGATTTCTGCTGTTATGTTTGGATCCTAGAATTGGCTTAGGAATTGGACTTTATGTGCATCTCAATTGGATAAGAAGAGACATACTTTAAAGTTGAATCCATGTCTCAATTCCTTGATGCTGGAAAGCAAAGTGTGCGTCTTAAAGTAGTGATTGCCTTCTTAGTGCTTCTAAGGGCTTATCCCGGATAAAGTTGCTCACGTATTTCCTTATTTGGTGACGAACAGCATATCATATGTCGTGCAGAACTGGAAGAACATAAGAAATTGTTCTTTAAATAGACTGTAGCACTACAGCTGTTGATGATGCGTTTCTTGTATATTTCATTCCCCAAGTTATTCTCTGTGGACTTTGGTGTTGATTGTGGTATGTTTCTTGATTGCAGTTAGTCGCGTGTGGTGTTGCTGTGGCTACATACAATGAAGGGGCGACAGATTTCAAGGACACTACTGTGTACAAAGAATCGGTTCAATCCAGAGACCTTCTCGATGAACCAGATGCAGCAAACTCAGACGTGTTTGAGTCGAATCCAACAGAACAAGCACCTAGTTTGGAGTAGTAGATAAACTCTTGATCCTAAATGTTGTGACAAGATACACAGCAAAGAAACATATGTATCTGGGAGGTATGTAGCCCCTGGTGTTTTATGCATTCCCTGTCATATTCTTACAGGAATATTCAATACTAGACTCTATTTTCTTCTTCTTGAGTTCTTTGAGGGGATCTTTTCTTTTTCTTTTTCAAGCTTTTGCCTTTTTCAAGATATAGTCATATAATTCATAGGTAAATCCGATCTCAGAAATATGTAATAATATCTAGGCATTGAAAGCAAACAAACTGTATGAATATCATTCAGTAAATTCAACTATTTTTATAGGTTCAAAAGCTAGTTCATTTCTGTAAAAGAAAAATAAAATGCAGCCATTATTAGCACCAGCAGCTGAGTTTCTGCCTCCATCCTCGACCCAGCACTTCGATGATAGCCGAGGCCCACAAACTGCGGCTTAGGAGAGCTCATGATCATCGGAGAAGCTGAAAATCCCCCCAGAAGTTAGAGCATCGAACACAAGTAATTTCAGTGATCAAACCAGCAAACATAACTATTAATTTCTGGTAGATTTTCACAGAGTGAGGTAGGTTCCATACCTCTAGCACTTGACTTAGGCTTGGCCCCTAAGGAAACATGAGTTGGGGGCGACAGAGAAGGCAAGGAAACACCTAACCGACAACAGCAACATGAATCAGTTAGTTCGTAAAATTTAAGGTTCACATAATAATAATAATAATAGTAGTAGTAGTAGTAGTAGTAGTATTAGGGATGTCAACGGGCGAACTTCTGGGACTGTAACCAATAAATTAGTATTGGTTACGGTTCGGAACCGCCCAATAACACCGGATCCGGACCGGATCGGGACCATCAAGTTATGGTTCCGGATCGGGTATTACCCATTGCTAACTGGTTACCCGCGGGCCGCTACACCCAAATCCCCAAAATTTTCAATTTCATATTTCAAATTTCAACAAAGAAAAAATCTTTATTGGACTAAAATATAAAATATATTATAAATAAATATAAACGTATTTTGAACATAGTCGTATTTTGATTTTTGAAAAATTAATGTATTTTCGTCCTTGTATCGTATCGTATTTCGTCGGCGAAAAATCTTTTCAAAGTATTTTTCTAATGTTGCCGGCCAAATGACATTGATTTCCGCATGCCACAATTTTGAATTGGATATTAATTTCTTAATTTGATGGTTCAATCTATATTGAAAATTAAAATTAGAAAATATATACATATATCGATTTTCGAATTTTAAGATTTCTGTTATGTAACTTATGCATGACCTATTTGGCGCTTCAATTTCGTAATCTTTCAATATTTTTTAAAGATGTAGTCATTTCATGAATAAATAATCACTAATTTTCTCCATTTTGAAAAGTTGGCTCGTCGTAATTTCGTTGCCAGATTAACTCGTAATTATTTTGATATCTTTTTATTCAAAAATTAAATTAAAAAAAATTGTAAGGTTTAATATGCAGTCACAAGATGTGTTTGTAAATTAATGCATATTTCGTAATTACACTCAAATATAAAATGCTCTTAAAAAAAAAAAAAAACTGAACGGGTCGGACCGGAACCGGACAAAATGGGCCGGGTCTGAACTGGTCCGGGTCCAAGCGGTTCTAAAACCAGAACCGGAACCATTACTTTAAAATTTAATGGGTTTTGAACGGTTCCGGATCGGTCCGGGTAAAGACCGCCCGTTGACATCCCTAAGTAGTATGTACCTGGGCAGGTGGAAGGGTTGATGTTGAGTTTGCAGAGGAGGGGGAGGTGGAGAGCGAGAGTGGTGTTGATGGGCAGCGGGGATTCCGGTCCAGAGTTATCGAGCAGCACGCAGAGGCACGTGACGTTGTGCTTGTAGAGCTTCTCGACGCTGTCGCAGCATGTGCGGACCGGTGCAGGGGCGCTACCCTGCACGAAAGGTCCACACGGAGCTAGAGGCAGCAGGCTGGGTCCGCAGTCGGCAACTGTGTTCAGTGCCGTGGCGGGCGGCGCAGATATGAACAAGAGGACTAGTGCGATGGGGAGAGATTGGTGATGAAGCATTTTTAATTCTTTTTAGGTTGTGTTCGAATTTGTTTGATTATGTTAGTTATTGGTATTTGATATATACGTGAGAGTGCATGGCCTGAGCGTGATCAACTGCAGAATCATGCATCGTGTGTGTGTGTGAGAGAGATGGTTCCCTTTTCCAGTTCATGTTTGCATGTAATGGTTTTTACTTTTCATTTTTTATGCAAATTTTGAGATTGATTGGTGTCTGATTAATCCCTGTCATGCATTTGGAATTCCAAATGTTGTTCATACAAACTTGATTTGTGTCGAGGTTGCTCATCGTAGTTTCATGTTTGAATATCAAATTTGGTGGTCCGCATCATCTGTCGTATTTCACTCATAAATTTATTATTTTAATAAATATTTATTATAAAATTTACTATAAAATAATAAAAATTAATTAATGTTATTATCAAAATTTGTAGCTTAAAAGTTATTATTATTATTATTATTATTATTATTATTATTATTATTATTATTATTATTATTATTACACACCTAATTATGGAATAATCAACTCTAATAATAGATAATTGATTAAATTATTAAAATTAAATATTAAAATAATGATATATCATAATTGGGTATAATCAATCCTATATAATACTCCCTCCCTCCCAATAAATTAGGCTCCTTTCTTTTTTGCACATAGATTAAGGAGAATTGTGTTTTATATGTAAAGTGGGTGACACGAAATTCGAGATATTTTTTAATATAAAAATTGTTTCATTTTTCGAAAACGGGCCAATTTAATGGGACAGCCCAAAATGCCAACAATAATGTGACAGATGGAGTATAAGTTAAACTAAAATGCATGAACAAACTAAAGAAAAATGAAATGTGTACAAGTGGAACACCAAAAAGTGAGATAGAAGATCTCAAGTATGGATGTCAATATGTGAGTTTTACCTGAACCAGAACTAATAAATAAGTAATGGTTCTGGTTCTGAAACCGACCCATTAGACACTGGATTCGGATCGGATCCAAACCATCAACTATGAGTCTTAAGCGATCCGGATCTGAGCGGGTCTAGAACCAGAACCAAACAAAAACTAGAACCGAAACCGTTGTTTTATAATTTAATGTTTTATGAGTCATTTTGAACCGATATGGATAAATCTAGTTAATTGACAAACCTATTTAAACTTAGGTTTATCAATAGACGAGTTTTACTCGGACCAGAACCAATAAATAAATATTCATTCTGGTTCTGGAACCAAAACCGGATCCGGATCGGACCGGACCATCAAACTATGGATCTAAACAGTCCGGGTCTAAAACAGCTCTGGAACCTAAACCAGAACCACTGCTTTAAAATTTAATGGATTTTGAACGGTTTCGGATCGATCCTAAAACCCACCTATTGACATCCCTAATCTCAAGTACTTGGTGTTCACGTGATTGAACTTTTTCTTATTGTCATTATTTTTTAGCAAAATGAATGACGAAATAAGTTTTATTTCAATATTAAGAAAATTTAAAGTTAAATAATTTGATAATGAAGAAATAGGAAAAAAAAACATAATAACATGTCTTGGACCAAAATATAATATAAAACTTGTATTAAGGAAAATGAAGGTCATTTTGCAGTGCCTGACCATCCGAAATGTTCTAAAAAATTTATATCATAACTGAATTTTCATGTGAAAGAAAGGCAATTGGATCGATAAAATAACTCTAATTATTCTGATGGAAAAATAAACAATCAACTTCACTGATTATTATTGTTATTATTAGAATATATTTATGAAAGTTTGAATGGACACGTACAAGTTACAACTGGACATCGAGAGCTCACTACTAGGGGTGAGCAAAATATCCGGAAACCGAATAACCGAATAACCGAACCGAACCAAACCGAAAAATAAAATTTGGTTCGGTTATTTCGGTTAATTCGGTTAAAACCGAATTAAAATTCGGTAGTTCGGTTTTCGGTCGGTTTGGAACTTTTTTAACCAAATAACCGAAAACCGAATTATATATATATATATATATAATATTATTTATTTATTTAGAATTATAATTTAATATATCAATATCCTTAATCATATTATTTCTCTCTCCCTATTATATCAATATATAATATTTATAAAATATATTATTTATTTATTATATAATTCTATCAATTTTTTTTTTTTTGCAAAATATTTTGTGTATATATACATATAAAATTTATTTTTTATATATAAACATCAATATATAATAATATTATATATTCATTTGAAAAAATATTTTTTGCTAAAATAAACTATTTTTATATATAATATTATTTATTTATTCATTTGAAAAAAATAGTATTTTTTTGCTAAAATTCGGTTTAACCGAAATATATTTCGGTTCGGTTCGGTTCGGTTATTTTTTTGAAAATTTCGGTTAATTCGGTTCGATTATTTTTTCGTCCGAAACCTCTATATTAAGACTTGGGTTATTTCAATCCTACCTACATTGGTTGGATTAAAATTAATGAAGAACAAATCAAATGATTAAAATAATCCCGGGTTTTGGGATATCCTCAAATATTAATCCTTAAAAGTAAACACTTGATTAGGTTGGATTAATTTTATCTATCCAACCTAATCATGCAAAGTAAACATTACCTAATTGATTTTGAAAATAAAAAATATTCAATGCTGCATTCAATAATAAATATCCCATTCAAACTGGGGACTAGAATAATACCATTGCGGACTTTAATGTGGATGTCCTATTTATAATTTATTTAGGATTTTATTTGAAGACACAAGCTAAAGATCGGAAATTTTGAATCTATGCGTTGATATTTAAAGTTCTACCTGATATACGGTGTAATATTTTCTTGTTTCAAAAGTAGAAGTTCTCATTTCGAAAACTCATATACCTTAGTGGCTAGATCGAGAGAAGGCAGGCCCGACAATCCTTCAAAAAACCTGTCGGATTGCGCTTATGGCAACTGTCAATCACGTTTGGAAACTGCGCAATGCTAAGGTTTTCGAGAATTTCCCTTTTGTTGTGAGTCAAGTAATTGCTAAAATTAAGACTGGTCTACTCTGTTCTTTACTCGCTCTATCCGATTGATGCTGTCATCTCTCGTTTACCTTGTTGATAGGTTTTAGTTTGTATCATTTGTGCTATCGACCTTTCTGTTGTATTTTCTAGGGGCTGGACTTTCTTGTTTTATCCGGCGGCCAAGTTCTGTACTGAAAGCTCTATATTAAGACTTGGGTGCGTGAGTTGGCGTCAATAGAGACTCTATCCCTGTTGGGCAGCCGTGGGCATGTTTTCGGTCTTTGCATGATTTCTTGCATGATTTACGGCCACTTCATACTGTGTGATGCATAATTACTTCATGAACATCATATAAATGATTGGGTACCTGCTTATATGCGCTATGATTCATATGTCAAGGTTTTCGTTCTTGATCTTTTGAATATTGATAATCAATTCATACATTAAGTGATATATGCGTGATGGGTGGCCTCCCCCGGTAGGCATAAAAGTATGGTGTGATAGGTGGCCTCCCTGTTGGGAAAATCAATTTCCCATTCAAACTTGGTAGAAGCAAGAAATAAAGAAAAAAATACAGACACAATCAACAACACAAGAATTTAACGTGGAAACTCCAAATCGGAGAAAACCACGGCCCACGAGGAAAATCCACTATATGATAAATTTCTACAATCACACAAGATTTCACTCCTCTCGGCCCCAACCCCTACACTCTTACAAGCCTCAATAACTCCCACCTTACTTACAAACCGAGATAAGGAAATTTAACTGAGTCAAACACAAGACTAAAGTGTACTACTTGGTGCAATTATACCAAAGCCACCAAGCCTCCTTTATAGGACTAAACAAGGCCTCCACTTTGGTACAAAACCAATGTGGGACACACTCCCACATTCCCACTTTCATTTTTCAACAATTTTCCAACAATCTCTACCTTGTTAAAAAATGAAAGAAAAACTTCATTATTTTCACCGACAATCATTGTCTTTACCGACAATCATGATTCTTAACCCAAAGAACCATCATCCTCAAAACAGAGAATAAACTTCATTGTCTTCACCGACAATCATGATTCTTAACCCAAAGAATCATCATCCTCAAAAGAGAATAAACCTACTCCACCATAAGAGTAGAACACTTAGAATCAACCATTCTAAGAATTTCCTTCGGCACATGTCGAAAACTTGTGAAAAATTATGGTGCAACTTCTAGCTTTTGGCCATCCTAAAAGTCCTTCAGCCATCGACATCCTTTCACCGCACACCTTGCATCCATGCCAAACCAATGCACATGCGGTCCAACAATATCATCACATCCCCGATGATATTGTTAACATCATGGTCGGAGCCCTTTGCCGAATCCGCTCCACCTTGATCGCCTCCACCAGACGAAGGTCGCTACTTTGCCTGGTTTTTCCACACCTCCTTAAAGCCTTGTGCACACCCGATTGTATCAACACATCATTGACTTGCACTTGCCACAAGCCAAACTTGATTCTTCCATCAAATTTCTCCACGTCAAACTTTCTTGGACTTGAAGTTGCCTTGACGTACCGCTTCTCCACCAAAATGAATAGCCGTCTCACAAGAGACACCCCCGGATCTTTCTCAAGAAATCCTTTCTGATGTGGAAGATCAGACAATCTTCGCAACCACAGGCGTACTTGGAATACCAGAGACCTTAACCCTGCTCGATACCAATTGTTGGAAAAATCAATTCCCATTCAAACTTGGTAGAAGCGAAATAAAGAAAAAATACGCAACAATCAACAACACAAGAATTTAACGTGAAAACTCCAATCCGAGAAAACCACGCCCACGAGGAAAATCCACTATATGATAAATTTCTACAATCACACAGTATTTCACTCCCTCTCGTCTCCCAACCCCTACACTCTTACAAGCCTTTGAATAACTCCCACCTTACTTACAAACCGAGATAAGGAAATTTAACTAGAGTCAAACACAAGACTAAAGTGTACTACTTGGTGCAATTATACCAAAGCCACCAAGCCTCCTTATATAGGACTAAACAAGGCCTCCACTTTGGTACAAAACCAATGTGGGACAAACTCCCACATTCCCACTTTCATTTTTCAACAATTTTCCAACACTCCCTTGTAGGCATAATGTGCTTTTTACCCCATCTGTTCCACCTCCTCTTCGTGCCATCACTTTCTTGCTCTTAACTGTTATTTTCGTGATGGGACGTCCCCCTGGTGGACTTGGGTTGTGTGATGGGTCCCCCACTTTTAGGGTATGAACATAATATGATTTTTAACTCATGAAGGATGAGACAATTGTTCTCGAGACTGAAACTCTTGTGCAGAAGTCTTGGGTTATGGATTTAGCTTCTACGCATGTCATCTTGCATAATAATCAGTTCATGATCAGCATAAAAGCCCTTCACATGTCCATGCATTCAGGATTTTAATGGTGATATTCAGTGCTTAAAATCAAGTCTCCAATGTATGCGTATATACGATCATTTACTGCTTTATGCCCTCAGTATGCCCATCCTGGGGAGTTTTCTTGTCTGTCGTGGACATTTATGTTTATTTACTGTCGTACAAGCCATACCCCTCCCCCTCGGGTCAGTTTGAGTGATTTGTAAGGAGGGTACTTTTTTACTTGTATGGTGTTTTTTTCCACTGGGTTTTCGTCATACAAGGTTTTAACGAGGCCCGCTCATTCCGTGCAAGGGGTTGCGATGTAATATGTTGGACATTTATCAATCACTTAGGAATTTGTACTCATCTTTCTCTTTTCGGCCGTCTGTTTGGTATTGCTTTCATTGGACCCCTCCTAGAGTGCAGTCCTATTCCCACCCTTGCGCTTTGTACTGTGTTCCTCGGTATGCACGAGTATTTGTACATGACACATTTTAATTAGTGAAATTTAATTCACCCAAAAAATTTCATAGAACATATAAATATGTATATCCACTTTTCACATGATTATATTTTATTAATTTTTAATTTATATTAGTAAATATTATCATATAAGAGAAAATATCGTATACCTATATGTTATATAAATTTCCTGTTTAGACCTATTTTTCGCCTTTTCATTTGTTTGGTTTCCTTTTCCATTTCTTTTATTTTTATTTTTTTTCATCTCAAATGAGACCGTTTGCAAATCTTTTATATATATATATATAAATATTGTTGTGAATTTTCAGTTTTTTTAAAAAAATTGAAAACATGTGTAGCATGTCGTAGCAATTATTTTTAAATAAAAATTTGATTTTATTCCTATTTTAGCATAAGTTTTTGTAATATTTTTAAGTATAGCATATTCTTTACAAGTATTAATTGATTAACATAAAATTAAAATTTATTAAAGTTAAATATAAATATAAAAGTTAAGATATATATATAATAAAAGGTGTAAATAATATAAAAAAATATAAAAGTAGTTGGTGTTATGACAGTTAAATTCATGAATAATTAAATTTGGAGAAATAATATATTGGAATAAATTTAGGTTGAAGAAAATATGAGAAAGATACTAATATTGCACGGCAGAAAGAAGCAAAAATGGGAGCACCAGCAGCATAGAGGACGCTTAATAAAAATAAATGAGTAATTTTTAGGCCAAAATATTAGGGGAGAAGTGAGCAAACTGGGATTTATTTATTGGTGGTAAAGTGACAAGGTCGGTTAAAAAGTGGCTTTGCATATAATGTGTATGGTGTGTTTTGTGTACTTGTGGCCTAAGTTAGTAATGTTTTAATCACATTTTATATCCTAGGCCATGGCTTCTAGCCTTGTACTATTTGGGGATTTTCAACATCCATGTCCTATTCTAACACATCCTTGTACAAATTACAATAGCATTGAATAAACGTGTATTGAATAGTTTTTAACAGAATAATGTTGTAATTGAGGCCTAACACAACATTAATGTTATTATGTCGTAAAAACAATGTGGAAATAAGGGATGACAATCGACTTGCGGGTATCCGTCCGATTATTCGCGGGTTTGGTGTGTATTTTGTACCCGCGGGTACGTTCGTGGTTGAAAACTAGGACATGTTTACTTCGCGGGTACGGAAATGGTTTGGCAATACCCGTGCCCGCGAAACCCGTATACCCACGAATTCTACCCGTGAAAACACCTGCAAATTACCCACGAAAAACTATTTGTATAATAATTATTTTATGATAAAATATTAATATTCTAATTTCTAATTAGAACTAAGAAGCCAAAGCTCGAATTTTACCCTTCCGCCGCACACTACACCACACCTTTTTTGAAATGGTTGGTTTCGCGGGTCGCGAGTGGTCCGCGAGTGAAGGTTTCGTGGGTAGTCCGCGGATGGTAGGTGGCAGATACCCATCGGGTGGTAGGTGGCAGATACCCGTCGGGTGGCGGGTTCACGGGTATCCGTCAACTCGCGGATACCCGCGGGTCGCGAGTATGATGAGAATCTTCTACCCGTCACGGGTCACGAGCGAATATCATTTTTACGGGTATGAAAGTGGTTCGACACTATCCGTGCTCGTCCGACCGATTGCCATCCCTAGGTAATAGGCCTTTTTTTGTTCAAACTCAAAGCTTTCTGTTATAAGCTTTTTTTGTTTGCTAGCTCTATTTGTTGCAGATAAAGTTAATATTGCTTCTTTAGGATTTTCGATTTAGCTTACATTCTAGGCGTAGTTAAACCCTAGAAAACTTGGCCAGAATCATCCCCGCTCTTGGTCAGCAATGGCAAGCGCCAAGAGGGCGAGATTTTACGCTACTTGAGAGAGGGCGAAATCGAGATAAGCGGCGACGACGAAGGATTTCATGACTGCACGCTGGCACCAAGTGATTCACCGAAAAACGAGTCATCTAGGGTTTTGTCGAGTACAAGACTTTGAATGCGGACAAGGCGGGCAGCGGTGCTGAGGGAGACATCAAGGTGGTGCGATCGGCGGCCGTCGCCCGGGAGAAGCTGCGCCGCCGAGTTCTGCGACGAAGTGGACACGTCATTACAACGACGGGTGGTGGGGCGGGGTGATCACCGAGATGTTTGAGGGTGGATAAATACATGGTGTTCTTATGCGGGACGAGGAAGCGGTTGTCCTTCATGGCGTCGCGGTGAGGCCGCATCGCGAGTGGGTCGAGGAAGTGGGTCCCGCCTGTGGACCCCTCCTTGTCGTCGTCGAGGAAATGTAAGCACCTTTCCAATTTTGATACCAAATAACGAACCGATCAAATTTTTTCTGTTATTTATAATTAATCTGTTATCCATGGATGACTTTTGAGACTCACTCATGTAAGTCCTCTAGGAGGCCTGAGAACACCGCCGCCAGCGTCGCTTTCGATCACTTCACTGCTCATCCGTCGGTGGCGGTCTCTTCCGATCCTCTCCACCCCATGCCGGACGTCCCGACGCCTCAGGTACACCGTAACTCCGCCGCCTCAAATTTAGCCCTTGTCGTCGTTCTGCATCCTCCTCCATTGCCTCTCTCCGCCTCCTCTCTCTTCCAACCCTACTCCCGGTAATATTTTGTTTTATAGACATTTAAGTGAAACAATTATTGTAAATTCTTACAATTGACTTGATATATGTTGTGAGATATCATTGTTTTATGACTAACGTTTGAAAAATTGCTAGATAGAAGAGTGATGTGTAATTAAAGCATTGAGGAGAGCTTGTTTGGATTTTGATGTTTGTTCTGCGTTAGAATATGTTTCTGGCTTGAATTTTGAGAAGTTGGTGGATTTAATAAGTGTGATGTGTATTTGAAGCATGGGGTGAAAGTGAAACTCGTTAGTTGTTTTCTATGCTTCCAATTTTCGTTTTGTTAGTTCCTCTTAGAAATTATAAATCCTTAATCATTATTTTTTTTGTGGACACCTTCTTAATAATGAGTGTCTTATTCTTTGGTAAAGTGTAATGCAAAGTTTTGCAACTTCTTCAAAACTCAATTTCGTGGAAGTGTATAATGTAAACCTCGGAAAGGATAAGAACCATGTAGTTAGAGATTAAACAAGAGCAGAAGCATGAAACTCATGCAGTAAGGTTGAAATTAGTGCCTAGAGGAACAATGTGGGTGGGATAATGAGGCTCTAAGTCTTTCAATGTTTTGAGGCTCTAAGTCTTTCAATCAAGAATTAAATAGTTCTATTTATGTAGAATTTTTTTCATTTAACTGACAATTTAGTTTATGACCTATACATACAGACCACATTACACTCCAGTCTCCATTATTAGTTAGATTCATTATTTTCCGGTTGAATTATCAACCTAATTTGAATTTATCTTAGAATAGATTCTATTGTAAAAAGAATCTCACCGGTGGTTCTTGAAACAATCTCTAATTCATATCGACTTTAGTGGGTGGTATTTTAACACTACTCTTATCTTTCATAGATATATTGCATATGTACAAGAATCTATTAAAGAACATGCTCAAAAGAAAATATTGGATTCCACAGATACACATCTGAAGTCGAGGGACCACCTCATGCTCGCCGTTTCAAGTCGAAGGTCTCCATTAATGGAAAATCGTATGGAACGTCGAATTTTTCCCCACACTAAAGGAGGTGAACAAGCTGCCGCAAAAATTGCTTGTCGGGCATTATCGGTGATGATTCAAGAGGCTAGTATTCTAGCTATATTATGCAAAATTGATTTATCTTTATTTTGCTCTTTAACTTAGTAAATTTGACGTCTTATCGGGATAAGGGCTTATACAAAATCTTCTACAAGAATTGGCCCGAAAAAGGGCTAATGTGTCCATCATATGACGTTCACTCGAGGATGTCCCACAAGCCTATATTTGTGTCTCTGTGGAGATAGGATATGATATTTTTCCGGTATGAGGCAAAACCGTAGCGGTGAGAGATGAGCGCAATGAAGTTGCATACTCTATACTTAGAAAAAGTAAGAAAATGATGATTCATGGAGAGTGAGCTCATTGAAGGTCCATTTTGATTTAATCTTTCTATAAGTATGAACAACAATTCAACCCTAAAAAGTAATGAAGAACAAATCAAATGATTGAAATAATCTCGGGCTTTGGGATATCCTCAAATATTAATCCTTAAAATTAAACACTTGATTTGGTTGGATAAATTTTATCTATCCAACCTAATCATGCAAAGTAAACATTAAATATTCAATGCTGCATTCAATAATAAATTCAGCCCTGCTGCCGCTGCATCCTCCTCCGCCGCCTCTCTCTCCGCTCCCCTCGCCTCTTCCGAACCCTACTCCCGGTAATTTTTGTTTTATAGACATTTACGGTGAAACAATTATTGTAAATTCTTACAATTGACTTCGATATATGTTGTGAGATATCATTGTTTTATGACTAACGTTTGAAAAAATTGCTAGATAGAAGAGTGATGTGTAATTGAAGCATTGAGGAGTGAGCTTGTTTGGATTTTGATGTTTGTTCAGCGTTAGAATATGTTTCCTGGCTTGAATTTTGAGAAGTTGGTTGATTTAATAAGTGTGATGTGTATTTGAAGCATGGGGTGAAAGTGAAACTCGTTAGTTGTTTTCTATGCTTCCAATTTTCGTTTTGTTAGTTCTCTTAGAAATTATAAATCCTAATCTGCTATTTTTTTTGTGGACACCCCTTCTTAATAATGAGTGTACTGTTACTTGTAAAGTGTAATGCTAAGTTTTGCAACTTCTTCAAAACTCAATTTTAGGGAAGTGTATAATGTAAACCTCTGGAAAGGATAAGAACCATGTAGTTAGAGATTAAACAAGAGCTGAAGCATGAAACTCATGCAGTAAGGTTGAAATTAGTGCCTAGAGGAACAATGTGGGTGGGATAATGAGTCTCTAAGTCTTTCAATGTTTTGAGGCTCTAAGTCTTTCAATCAGTAACTAAATAGTTCTATTTATGTAGAATTTTTCTCATTTAACTGACAATTTAGTTTATGACCTATACATACATTGTTTAAATGTAATCAAGACCATATTACACTCCGGTCTCCATTATTATTTAGATTCATTATTTGCGGTTGAATTATCAACCTAATTTGAATTTATCTTAGAATAGATTCTATTGTAAAAGAATCTCACCGGTGGTTCTTCAAACAATCTCTAATGCATGTCGACTTTAGTGGGTGGTATTTTAACACTACTCTTATCTTTCATAGATATATTGCATATGTACAAGAATCTATTGCAGCAACATGCTCAAAAGAAAATATTGGATTCCACAGATACACATCCGGTGAGGGACCACCTCATGCTCGCCGTTTCAAGTCGAAGGTCTCCATTAATGGAAAATCGTATGGAGCGTCGAATTTTTCCCCACGAGAAGGAGGTGAACAAACTGCTGCAAAAATTGCTTGTCGGGCATTATCGGTGATGATTCAAGAGGCTAGTATTCTAGCTATATTATGCAAAAATTGATTTATCTTTATTTTGCTCTATAACTTAGTAAATTTGACGTCTATCGGGATAAGGGCTTATACAAAAATCTTCTACAAGAATTGGCCCGAAAAAGGGCTAATGTGTCCATCATATGAGACGGTCAGCTCGGGATGTCCCACAAGCTTATATTTGTGTCTCTTGTGGAGATAGGATATGATATTTTCCGTGCTATGAGGAAAAACCGAAACTCAGCGAGATGGTAGCAAATGAAGTTGCTTACTCTGACTTAGAAAATGTAAGAAAATGATGATTCATGGAGAGTGAGCTCATTTAAGGTCCATTTTCATTTAATCTTGCTTTAAGTATGAACAACAATTCAACCCTAAAAAGTAATGAAGAACAAATCAAATGATTGAAATAAACCCGGGCTTTGGGATATCCTCAAATATTAATCCTTAAAAGTAAACACTTGATATGGTTGGATTAATTTTATCTATCCAACCTAATCATGCAAAGTAAACATTACCTAATTGATTTTGAAAATAAAAAATATTCAATGCTGCATTCAATAATAAATTCAGCCCCTTGCCGTCGCTGCAGATCCTCCTCCGCTGCCTCTCTTTCCGCTCCCCTCGTCTCTTCCGAACCCTACTCCCGGTAATATTTTGTTTTATAGACATTTCTGAGTGAAACAATTATTGTAAATTCTTACAATTGACTTCGATATATGTTGTGAGATATCATTGTTTTATGACTAACGTTTGAAAAAATTGCTAGATAGAAGAGTGATGTGTAATTGAAGCATTGGGGAGTGAGCTTGTTTGGATTTTGATGTTTGTTCTGCGTTAGAATATGTTTCTTGGCTTGAATTTTGAGAAGTTGGTGGATTTATTAAGTGTGATGTGTATTTGAAGCATGGGGTGAAAGTGAAACTCGTTAGTTGTTTTCTGTGCTTCCAATTTTCGTTTTTGTTAGTTCCTCTTAGAAATTATAAATCCTTAATCTGCTATTTTTTTTGTGGACACCCCTTCTTAATAATGAGTGTACTGTTACTTGTAAACTGTAATGCTAAGTTTTGCAACTTCTTTAAAACTGAATTTCAGGGAAGTGTATAATGTAAACCTCTGGAAAGGATAAGAACCATGTAGTTAGAGATTAAACCAGAGCTGAAGCATGAAACTCATGCAGTAAGGTTGAAATTAGTGCCTAGAGGAACAATGTGGGTGGGATAATGAGGCTCTAAGTCTTTCAATGTTTTGAGGCTCTAAGTCTTTCAATCAGCAACTAAATAGTTCTATTTATGTAGAATTTTTCTCATTTAACTGACAATTTAGTTTATGACCTATACATACATTGTTTAAATGTAATCAAGACCATATTACACTCCAGTCTCCATTATTATTTAGATTCATTATTTGCCGGTTGAATTATCAACCTAATTTGAATTTATCTTAGATTAGATTCTATTGTAAAAAGAATCTCAGCTGGCTGGTTCTTCAAACAATCTCTAATTCATGTCAACTTTAGTGGGTGGTATTTTAACACTACTCTTATCTTTCATAGATATATTGCATATGTACAAGAATCTATTGCAGCAACATGCTCAAAAGAAAATATTGGATTCCACAGATACACATCTCGTCGAGGAACCACCTCATGCTCGCCGTTTCAAGTCGAAGGTCTCCATTAATGGAAAATCGTATGGAGCGTCGAATTTTTCCCACAATAAGGAGGTGAACAAGCTGCGCAAAATTGCTTGTCGGGCATTATCGGTGATGATTCAAGAGGCTAGTATTCTAGCTATATTATGCAAAATTGATTTATCTTTATTTTACTCTATAACTTAGTAAATTTGACGTGCTATCGGGATAAGGGCTTATACAAAATCTTCTACAAAATTGGCCCGGAAAAAGGGCTAATGTGTCCATCATATGAGACGGTCAGCTCGGGATGTCCCACAAGCTATATTTGTGTCTCATGTGGAGATAGGATATGATATTTTCCGAGCTATGAGGCAAAACCGTAAAGCAAGAGATGGCGCAATTGAGTTGCTTACTCTGTACTTAGAAAAGGTAAGAAAATGATGATTCATGGAGAGTGAGCTCATTTAAGGTCCATTTCCATTTAATCTTGCTTTAAGTATGAACAACAATTCAACCCTAAAAAGTAATGAAGAACAAATCAAATGATTGAAATAAACCCGGGCCTTGGGATATCCTCAAATATTAATCCTTAAAAGTAAACACTTGATTTGGTTGGATTAATTTTATCTATCCAACCTAATCATGCAAAGTAAACATTACCTAATTGATTTTGAAAATAAAAAATATTCAATGCTGCATTCAATAATAAATTCAGCCCCTTGCCGTCGCTGCAGATCCTCCTCCGATGCCTCTCTTTCCGCTCCCCTCGTCTCTTCCGAACCCTACTCCCTGTAATATTTTGTTTTATAGACATTTCTGAGTGAAACAATTATTGTAAATTCTTACAATTGACTTCGATATATGTTGTGAGATATCATTGTTTTATGACTAACGTTTGAAAAATTGCTAGATAGAAGAGTGATGTGTAATTGAAGCATTGAGGGTGAGCTTGTTTTGATTTTGATGTTTGTTCTGCGTTAGAATATGTTTCTTGGCTTGAATTTTGAGAAGTTGGTGGATTTATTAAGTGTGATGTGTATTTGAAGCATGGGGTGAAAGTGAAACTCGTTAGTTGTTTTCTATGCTTCCAATTTCGTTTTGTTAGTTCCTCTTAGAAATTATAAATCCTTAATCGCTATTTTTTTGTGGACACCCTTCTTAATAATGAGTGTCTTGTTACTTGTAAACTGTAATGCTAAGTTTTGCAACTTTTTAAAACTCGATTTCGTGGAAGTGTATAATGTAAACCTCGGAAAGGATAAGAACCATGTTGTTAGAGATTAAACTGGTGAAGCATGAAACTCATGCGATGAGGTTGAAATTAGTGCTAGAGGAACAATGTGGGTGGGATAATGAGGCTCTAAGTCTTTCAATGTTTTGAGGCTCTAAGTCTTTCAATCAGTAACTAAATAGTTCTATTTATGAAGAATTTTTCTCATTTAACTGACAATTTAGTTTATGACCTATACATACATTGTTTAAACGTAATCAAGACCATATTACATTCTAGTCTCCATTATTAGTTAGATTCATTATTTGCCGGTTGAATTATCAACCTAATTTGAATTTATCTTAGAATAGATTCTATTGTAAAAAGAATCTCAGCTGGCTGGTTCTTCAAACAATCTCTAATGCATGTCAACTTTAGTGGGTGGTATTTTAACACTACTCTTATCTTTCATAGATATATTGCATATGTACAAGAATCTATTGCAGCAACAAGCTCAAAAAGAAAATATTGGATTCCCTGTATACACATCTAAAGCTGAGGGACCACCTCATGCTCGCCGTTTCAAGTCGAAGGTATCCATTAATGGAAAATCGTATGGAACGTCAGAATTTTTCCCCACACTAAAGGAGGCTAAACAAACTGCTGCAAAAATTGCTTGTCAGGCATTATCAGTGATGATTCAAGAGGCTAGTATTCGAGCTATATTATGCAAAAATTGATTTATCTTTATTTTGCTCTATAACTTAGTAAATTTGACGTGCTATCAGGATAAGGGCTTATAAATAAATCTTCTACAAGAATTGGCCCAGAAAAAGGGGCTAATGTGTCCATCATATGAGACGTTCAGCTCGGGGATGTCCCACAAGCCTATGTTTGTATCTACTGTGGAGATAGGATATGATATTTTTCAAGGCTATGAGGAAAAACCGAGCGGTAGAGCGGATGAGCGCTCAAGTTGCTTACTCTATACTTAGAAAAGGTAAGAAAATGATGATTCATGGAGAGTGAGCTCATTGAAGGTCCATTTTGATTTAATCTTGCTTTAAGTATGAAGAACAATTCAACCCTAAAAAGTAATGAAGAACAAATCAAATGATTGAAATAATCCCGGGCTTTGGGATATCCTCAAATATTAATCCTTAAAAGTAAACACTTGATTAGGTTGGATTAATTTTATCTATTCAACCTAATCATGCAAAGTAAACATTACCTAATTGATTTTGAAAATAAAAATATTGATCTTGCATTCAATAATAAATTCAGCCCCTTGCCGTCGCTGCAGATCCTCCTCCGCTGCCTCTCTCTCCACTCCCCTCGTCTCTTCCGAACCCTACTCCCGGTAATATTTTTGTTTTATAGACATTTCTGAGTGAAACAATTATTGTAAATTCTTACAATTGACTTCGATATATGTTGTGAGATATCATTGTTTTATGACTAACGTTTGAAAAAATTGCTAGATAGAAGAGTGATGTGTAATTGAAGCATTGAGGAGTGAGCTTGTTTGGATTTTGATGTTTGTTCTGCGTTAGAATATGTTTCCTGGCTTGAATTTTGAGAAGTTGGTGGATTTAATAAGTGTGATGTGTATTTGAAGCATGGGGTGAAAGTGAAACTCGTTAGTTGTTTTCTATGCTTCCAATTTTCGTTTTTGTTAGTTCCTCTTAGAAATTATAAATCCTTAATCTGCTATTTTTTTTGTGGACACCCCTTCTTAATAATGAGTGTCTTATTTTGTAAAGTGTAATGCTAAGTTTTGCAACTTCTTCAAAACTAAATTTCGTGAAGTGTATAATGTAAACCTCGGAAAGGATAAGAACCATGTAGTTAGAGATTAAACCAGTGAGCATGAAACTCATGCGATGAGGTTGAAATTAGTGCTAGAGGAACAATGTGGGTGGGATAATGAGGCTCTAAGTATTTCAATGTTTTGAGGCTCTAAGTCTTTCAATCAACTAACTAAATAGTTCTATTTATGTAGAATTTTCTCATTTAACGACAATTTAGTTTATGACCTATACATACATTGTTTAAACGTAATCAAGACCATATTACATTCTAGTCTCCATTATTAGTTAGATTCATTATTTGCCGGTTGAATTATCAACCTAATTTGAATTTATCTTAGAATAGATTCTATTGTAAAAGAATCTCATTGGTGGTTCTTCAAACAATCTCTAATGCATGTCGACTTTAGTGGGTGGTATTTTAACACTACTCTTATCTTTCATAGATATATTGCATATGTACAAGAATCTATTGCGACAACAAGCTCAAAAGAAAATATTGGATTCCTCAGATACACATCTCAAGTGAGGGACCACCTCATGCTCGCCGCTTCAAGTCGAAGGTCTCCATTAATGGAAAATCGTATGGAGCGTCGAATTTTCCCCACACTAAAGGAGGCTAAACAAGCTGCTGCAAAAATTGCTTGTCGGGCATTATCGATGATGATTCAAGAGGCTAGTATTCTAGCTATATTATGCAAAATTGATTTATCTTTATTTTCTCTATAACTTAGTAAATTTGACGTGCTATCGGGATAAAGGTTTATACAAAATCTTCTACAAGAATTGGCCCGAAAAAAGGGCTAATGTGTCCATCATATGAGGCAGTCGACTTGGGGATGTCCCATGCTTTATATTTGTGTCTCTGTGGAGATATGATATGATATTTTCTAGGCTATGAGGAAAAAACCAGAAACCTGGCAGAGATGAGCGCAGCTGAAGTTGCTTACTCTGTACTTAGAAAAGGTAAGAAAATGATGATTCATGGAGAGTGAGCTCATTGAAGGTCCATTTTCATTTAATCTTGCTTTAAGTATGAACACATTGAAATAACAATCACCAAGCTAATCTTTGTGTAGAAGGTGCATGCTTGTCTACTTGGTCTTGCTCCCAGAATACATTTTCATCTTTCTTTAAATATTTTCCACCATCTTAGTCTGCTTAATCATCTTACATACAATGGATCGAACTGCCCCACGTAACTGAAGTGTTGTATGCAGGGGCTGCCCCACGTATCATGAAGTGCCACATAGGATTATGAATTGATGTGAGCTCTCCAAATGTGTATCGGATTATATAATAGATAGTTACACTAAGGTCTAAGGTGGGTGATTATTGTGGCTCATAACGTGACAGCTGCTAGAGTAAGTTTAGAACTGTTGGCAAGTGTTCATATGTTAAAAAATTGAAGTTTGACATGTCAATTATTTTGAGAAAACTAGAACTGTACAACAAATAAAACTATCTTTTTTGGTCACATCTGTTTGCTTGATATGCCAATTAGATGGGCTTGGGCCCATATTAAGCTAGAAAGTTTGTTTTGAATGGCCCAGTATTGTGCTATTTTAGGTCTAGCTACTATTCGACTACAAGGATTTTTAGATTATTCATTCACCAGTTATTGTCATCAAATGGTAAGTGTCAGAGGGTGTTTGGCTAATCTTATAAACTGATGGACTGGGGCCCATATTAAGCTAGAAAGTTGGTTTTGAATGGCCCAATATTGTGCTATTTTAGGTCTAGCTACTATTCGACTACACGGATTTGAGATTATTCATTCACCTGTTATTATCATCAAATGGTAAGTGTCAGAGGGTGTTTAGCTAATCTTATAAATTGTTTAGGAGTTTATAAACTCATATAAAGTGTTTGGTAAAATAAATTCCTAAAAAGTTTATAAGCTTGAGAGTTTATAAACTCATATAAAGTGTTTGGTAAAATTAGTTCCTAAAAAGTTTATAAGCTGTCAAAATAAGCTTCAACAGTAGTTTAATTCTAGCTTATTTTTTTCTTAAGCTTATAGGTAATAGTGAATTTATCAAAAATAACCTTACAATGGTTCGTTATTTTCTACATATACACTATCGACTTTACCTTTCATCAATTCTCTCTCTAACTCGCGATTCTTTCTTTAGCTTATAAGCTCAATTATCCAAACACTTTGACAACTTATAAGCTCTTGAAATATTATATCTTATAAACTCTTGAAACATCTTACAAGCTCTTGGATGAACTCTTTAAAATAAGCTTAGCCAAACATCCATATCAAATCGGACACCATAATATTTTGATAATATTTTGAGCTAGAGTTTTCAATTAAGGGCTAAATCTATTGTGGAAGAGGAAAATCGGTTTGCTCTCGTACGACCAACAATGAAAAATACACTAAATCTATTTTGGGGTTGGGTTATTATATTTTTGGCTTAGTAGAATTTTGGTTACATCTAGTCGATAATTTAACACCTTTATTCTTGATTACCAACTTTATGAGTTTGTGATTGTAACGACTCGGTTTCGGATTGTGATTACTCCACGATCAATACGAATTTTTCAGGTGTCTTTATCCTCGCCACACATTCCCCGAGAAACTTCTCAAGGGTTACCCATCCATAATTGCTCCAAGCGAAGCACGTTTAGAATTTTTAGGAGATAGACTCCAGAAAAGAAGATGCATCTCGTTGTATGAGTAGTACATATGAAATCCTTTAATCGGAGTCGCTCTTGTCCATGCTCCACCGCGATCACTCTATACTTGCCTCGAGTGTCGCGGTGATGTTAGACTGTTTTATGTAATGATAATATAATTGACCTAATTACAAGTTTATGATATTATTTTACAAAATTTAGGTTGCATATTATATACCTAGCTATATATTATATACCTTGCATTCTAAATCTTCGAATGGATTGCAACACTTTTGGTAGACTTTGTCTATTATTGCGAGAGATGGGAGGTTTGAGCGATGGAAAATATGTTAGTGTTGAAAAGCAAGTGGTAATGTTCCTTGGTATTCTGGCACATCACAAGAAAAATAGGATTGTTAAATTTGACTTCTGGAGGTCAGGCCAAACAATCTCCTACTATGTTCATGTTGTTTTAAAAGCTATTTTAAAGCTACATGAAATATTATTGGTCAAACCCACTCCTGTACCGGAGGATTGCATTGATCCAAGATGGAAGTGGTTTAAGGTATAATAAAAGTTCTAATCTTTTAATTTAATCTAAATTAAATAATAAACATTGAGGTTACGAGATTTTGTGCTTTATTAATTCTTTCTTAGGGGTGCCTAGGAGCATTAGATGGCACTTACATTCCTATTATGGTGTGTAATGTGCATAAGCCCAGGTATAGGACATGAAAGGGACAAATTTGCACAAATACTTTAGCGGTATGTGATCGAAATTTGAAGTTTGTTTATGTCTTACCTGGATGGGAGGGATCAGCCGCTGACTCTAAGGTATTACGAGATGCAGTGAACAGGGTCCACGGTTTGAAAGTTCCAATGGTACAAACTATTTGTTTTTATTAGAGTTGGCATTTTTTCGTTGAAGAGCATCTGTGTACACTTCATTTAGTTAAGTTTAATTTATGTTTTTTGTTGAATTGATAGGGAATTACTATTTAGGTGATAATGAATACGCAAATAGTGAAGGTTTTTTAGCTCCATACAAAGGTGTGAGGTACCACTTGAAGGAATAGAGCTTTATTTCATCGGTCTTGCTCCAAACCCGTCGGCAAAGTCACGAAGCCTTCCACTACATCGAGCTTGACGACCCAATCTGAGGGCCCTGAATAATATAAAGGCCCCGACATCGAATTTAACTTTGGTCTCCACATTCTTGAAGATCGATTACTACAAGGAGAGCATGGGGACTATGGGTGCATCTTCTTGAGATGGACAAGGTAAAGTTTCCGTTCAAGTTCTTTCGAACTCGACGAATGGAACTTTCTGTTGAATACCATGACAGAAAAACAACGAGGCTTTGCAGAGAGTTTTTCGAGAAAAGAGGACACTACTCGGGAAAATAATATTGCGGCGAGCAAGGAGACTCATCGTAAGTTCTGCAACATAGCTCACTTTGGCCATTGGGCGTCCGAGTTTGTTCGGATTGCGAACCGAAAGAGCCGAGTTTCGAAAAGGCTTCTTGCCATAACAAGACGAAGAAGTTACGATCGGATGAGCATGAGGCGTAAGGTTCCGAGAAAGGATACATCAGGCACCTTCAAAAAGTAAGGTGGCCGACGGAGGAGAAAGAGTCGTGTGACTCGAGGTGAAGACCACCCACCAAAAGAAAACGACATGGGTGGATGAAGCAACAGGAAGATTCCCACTAAGAAAAGTTAGTGGGAAAATTGAAAGCAGACTCCACTGATCAGCAAACGACAAAGCGTCGGTAGAAGAAGGTGGAGTGTACAGGTAGACCATTTTAAAAAAGAAGGTGGTCCAGGCACATGTGAAGACGTGGGAATCTTTTTCTCCACCACAAAATGAGTGTCGGCAGGAGACAAGGGTCCCAAATGACACATGTGAGCTCGTTGTCACGGAGAAAGCATCCGAGGCAATAATTCAATACAATAATAGAGGGGATCAAACCTCTATATTAACCCAAGCAGAAGGAAGCTCAGATCATCGAAAAATTTCTAAGTTTCCTTCAACCCCAAGCAAATAATTCTCTCTCTGTAATAGTTCATAGTTTTCCCTTCCAAGTTCTTTTCCTTTTTATTTTTCAAGTTTTAAGAGTTGTATGTGCAAAGAACACCCAGCTGCCATATGTAGCTAAAAAGTTAGTCTCCTCCCAAAAGGAGATTCACATATGTATTAAGTTTTTTATAATTCCTCAATAAAAGTAAAGACTTTCGTCCTACTATTCCGGTGTATTATTTAAATAATCTTCCATAGATATCGCCTTGATATCATACGCCCCGAATCGAAAGAAACGAGAGTTGTGCTGAGTGTTGCTGAAGGAGGTCCGAAGGTAGGAGTCCATCGGTTGCGATCATGTGATTGGTAGAAGCTCGGTGGAGCTCAGAAGCCCGTAAAAATCCAACGATCCGAAGGAGTCCCGGTAGCACTGTGGTCAACAGGTATTATGGCGAAAACTCGATTGATTATTTTTATATTATGTACGGAAGCATGTTGGGCCTGATTGTTAAGCATGATTATCTCCATAAATGAATGTGGTTTGGTTGTAGTAAAGTAGTATATGAAGGTTTGATGAATTGAATGGTAGAATGGTCATATTTATTAAAAAATGATGAAAATTGGTAGATTTAATAGTAACTTAAGAAGATGGGATAGATTTGATATGAATATATTGAAAAGGGTTACTAAAAAAAATTTATTTCGAAAATTTCAAATTGATTTTAGACAAGACATGGCAATCCAATCCCTGTTAGACACTTGAATGCGCAGGCCCTAAGTTGTCAGGGAAAGTAGTCACTACCTCTCAAGTCTCATCAACAAAATATTCTACGCAGATCCCCAATCGATATCTCCTATATTTTCTTTCCTTTTCTCCTAAAAAATTGTGATTATTTCTACAAAATATAATCATATTCTTTTTTCTTTCTTTTTTCTCTATTTTTCAATAAATTTCTATTTGCAACGGAAAATACGAAAATAAGTACATTATTGATACGGTTATAATTACCATTCGTACTTTATATATTCATCAAATAGGAGTCTTTCAGCCAATTGGAAATTAATTAGTACCAAGGAAACTAGGCTGTAATAATAGTGCTATATCATTTATTAGCAAAAGGACATTGGAATAAAAGTGGGCAACATGACTATAATTAATTAGTCTATCTAAAGAGTGTATTTAATTGAAAGGCAGAGCACAAGTAATATTGGTCCATGTGAAGGAAGTTGTGTGGGGTTGAATGGGGTATGATGCATCTTCTTTTTATTCATGTCCCTATATATAAAATTTCAAGCAAATAATCTCAACGGTTGGATGAGTCCGACCCTCCATCTTTGTAGCATGTGATGATAAATTGTCCCAGCCGCATCTCATTGTCTCTCAAAATATTTAGCTTTTTTCTCCGAAAGATTTAATTCAATTGATTAAGAGTTAATAAATTTGGAACAATGATCAAAGATCGAGTCCTCATAGTCACAGTGTGAAAGTTTAACTCTTTTTAGAATGACCATTATGGGCATTAAGCAAAGTCTTCATAACTTCTTAACCGTACAATCATCGTTATTTATCCTTTCATATTTTCACGGGGTTAGGGTATGAATTCTACGGAGAAGAGAACTTCCTCGTTCAATCATCGTGATTTACCTCAACATATTCTCATGAAATTAGGGTGTGAGGAGTCCGAGAAAAGTTTTCCTTTCTGGAATAAAATATTTAGCTTTTTTGTAAGAGAGAGAGATGGGATTTCTCAATCAATGAAAAATATTTGAAAGCACATGTCCTACCCAACTTAATATTCATGTTCATCACACATAAAGATATGGGAATTGAATGAGTAGCCTTCTCTCTCTCACACACACACACATACACACACTGCAGAGAGAGAGCAGCAAATAAATCATGACTTTGGTTTCTTGGGCAAAGAAGGAGCTGGCAAAACTTAAAGTTCAAAGCTCCAAGCGGCTGCTGCTACCTCCTCCTCCTCAGACCACCTTAAAGACTTCAGTAAACTACCTCGTCTCACCACAGGTCTCTCCTCTCTCTCTCTCTCTCTCCTTGAATTATAGGGGATTAAAAGACATTTCATTTATTTTATTTTATTTTTTCATTTTTTTATGGAAAACTAATTGGACTTATATTAATTGAAAACATCAATGGAATAAATTTTAGATCAAGGTATGAAAATATTGATAATTTAATAGTACAGAAAATGTGGGAGGTTTATATTGGATCTGAACCTTAATAAACTATAATTTAGAACACCCTCGAAAAGAAAATATAATTTGCAACTCTTCAGTTTTGTAATATGATCTGCTGAATAATCACTTCACTAATATTTATAATTTGGTTCTGGAAACTCAGGTTTCAGAATTGGCTGCTGATATGAGATGCACCAAATGCCAAGAGAAAGTGGCAGCCTTAGCTTCAACCTTAAATGGTGATGTGTTATATGTGTATTTTTTTTATTAAATATTTAAAATTCGAAGTAATCTACAAATATATTAACTTGATTTATATATGTGTGTGTTAATTTTGTTGTGCAGATCTGGAGTCCATAGTGGTGCATGTTGTTGAGAAAAAAGTGACGCTCACAAGAAAACCAAAATCAACCATTGATCCTAAGAGATTATGAAGTTATATGTCTTTATAAAATCCCTTTTCATATTATATTTCATTATTATACGTTTGTGTATTTGGGTGTTAAGCGACGTGCTTAATGAAATAATACGATGATATGGATAGACAATATATATATATTATGCATATATATAGAGAGAGGATAAATGCATTATATTATGGTTTTTACGGTTTGGAGTGTCTTTCATATTTTTTTGTCAATTAAATACATAAATCTAAAGATTGTGTCACGATGGACTCGAACCCGAGACCTACTAGACCAGCATACGCACATGTCTTTCATTTGTATGTACCAAATCCACATTAATAATTATTATATCATATTTCGTAAATCGTTCGTTGTTGCTCCGTTCTTAGAAGTTGTTCATATATTCTATTCATATTCGTTGAAGTGTTGCGAAATTTTGTACAAAGAATATCATATTCTGCAAAAAGAATCATTCAAACACGTTTAAAAATATTCAATCTTATTGTCGGCAGCAGAAATATAATAAAATAAAGGTTAGGGCGTATTTTATACTTCTATCATTCACTCAAATATATTTTTACAAGGAATATTTTGTACTGTGTTGCAGGGTCAATTTGAACTCTTGAACTATTTTCCTATCTTATATTTATCGAAATAGTGAAGTATTAATATATGTATTTGGAAGTTATATATATCACATAAGATAATTTCTTAGAGAGAATTTATTTTTTCCAATTTGATGTATATGCCAATAAACTTGTTGTGCGTTCTGATAATATATTATCCTATCTGTTTTCAACAAGTCGTTGTAGTATAGTGGTAAGTATTCCCGCCTGTCACGCGGGTGACCCGGGTTCGATCCCCGGCAACGGCGTCTTTCTTTAAATTTTTTTTGCTCCCTTTTCCCATATTTAGTTTTAGTTTTTTTCTTAAAAAAATTAATCAATTGTTCATATTATATTTATTTTGTGCTTTTGTGCTGATAGACGTGAACATTTTATTATTTTATTTATTCCGATATCTTTTGGTGCTGCACAAAATACCAAATTCGTACGAAAGAATGTTCGGTATATCTGCTGGCTTTTTCCTGGGTTTCCTACGGCGGCGGCAATTGGTCGCCGCCGCCTCCTTGCTGAATCGTCATTCTCCGTTTCGTCGCTGTATAATAACAAAAGTAGCTTAAGATTGAACCCAATTGCCTCAATTTCGACGGATGTAGAAAAACCGCGAAAACCCTGGCTTTTCGTTGGCCTCGGCAACCCTGGAAAGCGCTTCAGCGGCACTCGCCACAATGTCAGCATAACATATATATATATATATATATATATATGTTACGATCTTTATTGATTGAGGTTTTTGTGTTGTTAACAGGTGGGATTTGAATTGATTGATTATATAGCTGAAGCAGAAGGGATTTCTACTAACTCCATCTCCTTCAAAGCTGCTTTTGGGAGAGGTTCTTTAGTTTGAGCTAATTTTTTTTTTTAAAATTAACATCTAAGCTTTCTCATGTAGAATATACTGTTTTTTCGTAGTGGGGCGTAAATTTAACAACTTTGTCTTGGAATCTAAGTAGAAACAAATTGTATAGCAGTGAAATTTGCCTTGAATTATGTTATATGTTTGGGGAAACTCAGGATCGTCAGCTAAGTTACAACATAACATAATCTTCTACCTAATCAAATATGATTACTATCTTGGGGATTCAATGAATGTTGTTAACTCTAGAGTAAAAATAATTAATTTCAATACATATCAGTCAGGTGATCGCTTTTTATGTGGTTAGGTTTCATTGGAGATGTTCCAGTTATGCTTGCTAAGCCACAAACTTTCATGAATGCTAGTGGTGAGTCTGTAAGTTCACTCATCACATCATGCTAATTATTCAAACATCTCTTTCACCCAAGTGAAGAATGGTTGATTTACTTATTCTTTGTTCGCAGGTTGGTGCTCTTGTTTCATATTATAAGATCCCATTGGATCAAGTCCTTGTGGTAAAGCATCTGCAACCATTTATTACCTTCATATCACTCTGTAAACACTAAGTTCATGTTTGTTCTCATTTCAGATGTTTGATGACATAGATCTGCCTTTTGCAAAGTTGAGACTATTACCTAAAGGTGGACATGGAGGACATAACGGGTATTCACATTTCTTGTTTTTAGTGTAAAGCATCCATAGAGACTATATCGCCTCTTTGTTATTAGGTTTCCTATTCTTCATTCTGAACTGGGAGAAAATTGTGACTCTTAAATTGGACTATGTATCACAGTACCTCATTTTATGCACAGTAGTATTTTTTGAATTCTTGAAAATTCAGTGATTTAAGAGAGGGAATCATGATCTGAAACCTTTTGATGCAATATTATCAAATAAAAAGCCGGTTTACTTTTCTTTTTGTTGAACGTTTTTCCCTCCAATCTTTAATTTATCGTGAGCAAGTAGTAGTAGACTAGTACTTAACTACTTATGCGGGAATTTTTAAGGTTTAGACTTTCTTTGTTAGATTCTTCTAGTTTCTTTGAGTAGAGGATATGACAGTAAATAAAATCTTATATTCTATGTTGTATTAATCATGTAGAACTTGTCTCCTGATCATGATTGCTTAATCCTTGTCTAGAGTCCTTCCTTGGATATTTTAGTTCGTAATGTACCAATGCCTAAATCCAATTAGCTTTCCATAATGAATTATTTCTTATAGCATATAATGTGACAGACAGATACAGTATTTGCTTATATATGTTAAAGTGGTGTTCCTAGTTCTAATTGACTTTGTATGCTGATATTGCTCTGAATCAATTGGTTTTACAGGATGAGAAGTATTATAACTCACCTCAAAGGTAGTCGAGATTTTCCTCGCTTACGGATAGGTACTTCCCACTCTTTTGCGAATTCCTAGTTCTGACATAAAAGTATATGAATCACTGATTGAATTCTGATAGGCATTGGAAGGCCTCCAGGGAAGATGGATGCTGCAAACTTTGTTCTCCGACCTTTTAACAGAGAAGAACGCGAAGAAGTATGTAACTTTGCTTGTTTATGTTGTGAAGAGTATCAGTTAGTTTAACGAAGCAGAGATTAAATGCTTACAACTTTCTCTCCTCATATTCCCAGCTGGATTTCACATTCCAAAATGGCTTGGAAGCAGTTCGAATTCTTGTGCGACAGGATTTTAATAGGAGTGCCACCTTTGTAAACAGCGCCAAATTACTTAACACACTGTAGTGAGTTGATTCTTTCATGATATACGCAAGTTGATGTTAGATGTGAACTTGCTTGGTGATAGCAAATTCAAGTACCTTAGGAACAAGATCATTACTCATTAGCATTCTTTAGTGAAGTTGAAAATAGTTGCAACTTTCATGTCGGAATATAAAGAAGATTGTATGTTTTAGATTGTTGCTTGTGCTAGTTTTTCCCCCGCCGGCCCTTATTTTCCATTTATGGTTCCATTTATTATTATTATTATTATTATTGGTGGTGGGAGTCATTATATTTTCTGTTCCATTCGTGAGGAGAGTGTTACCTACTTGAAATTGTAAACTATCTTCCAAGTAGTTTTGACTCTTATTAGAGAGAAGTCTGTAGTTTGTTTTAGGTATTAGCCTGTAAATACATGAATTATGGACGTAACGTAAGAGTAGAAGCTAAACAATAAGACGACAGTTTAACCATTAGGTCATAACAAAAAAAACACAATTACGAATGTATATGTACCTAAAATGCAAGGCCAACAGCCACTACGCATAACCAAAGCTTCAAAAATGAGTGAAGAGAAGAAGCAGCACTCTTTTTAGGAAGGTGAGCAGGTGACGCTGATATCGCAGATGGCCCTGGAGAATCAGAAGGTGGGCTTCTTGGAATTGGGCCCGACGAAGGTGTGCTCGGGCTGGGGCTTGGGC
Organism: Salvia rosmarinus; assembly: GCA_036937905.1. Lineage (NCBI taxonomy): Eukaryota > Viridiplantae > Streptophyta > Magnoliopsida > Lamiales > Lamiaceae > Salvia > Salvia rosmarinus. The sequence goes on from JAODLM010000206.1 coordinate 142,738, forward strand.
CCGGGGCGACCCGGATGTCGACCTTCTGGCCGGTCCAACAGTGGTCCGGCAAACCGCAGATGAAGTAGTAGTGACCGGGCCTCCTGATTGTGAACGAATCATTGCCAGTAGACCACGCGGCGTATGGAGCGGTTGAATTGCACGCGTTGAAGTTCTTGTGCGTCACCCTCACCACATTGTGGAATTCCTTGTTGTACTCGAACACTGAATATTGGGATTTCATCACCAAGGTCAAAATTGTCAATTCATTAAGCGGAAACTAGTGAAGATCAGGGTTAATATATTTTAAGGCCATCTCCAATAATCCAAACCAATATTTAACTCCATTTTACGGTAACTGTTCCATCAAAGAGCAATTTATATTTAGCCCACAAACTCAAATTCTAACTCAAAATAATATTCTCTATATATTTCTCTTCAATTAATAGATTAGTTTGAAATTTTCAACTACAAAGAAAATGCAAGAAAAACCATAAAAACTCAAAATAGGTATGCTTATGCAGTTACGTTACTTTACTACATTTTGAGTTTGCAGTTGAGTATTGAGGATGAACTAACACACTAATAGCCAAATAAAAATAGATAAATCCTTTACAAGCCATAGCACATGAACATGAATTTACCAGAAAAAAGAAGATAAATCAGCTTCCACATCTCCACATATCTTAACATTTTAAAATCTTAATGTAATTTATATCATTGTAGAACGAAGTTGACGAGACCAAGTTTATTACTAAGATCCAATATATATATATTTTTTTAATACAGAAATTTTAAAGGTTGCCAGATCACGGTGAAACCCGAGACCTTTAACATCGGCGTTATACCACTCTACTACTAGGCCAACACACACACACACACAAGATCCAATATTTCTATAACATGTTATGTTTAAAACCTAAACACTTTCAACAGAGTGTGTGTGTGTGTGTGAGAGAGAGAGAGAGAGAGAGAGTTACAAATGGTGTCTCCAACTCGGAAGACCTTAGAAGCAGTCCAAGATTTGTAATATGAAGGAGCAAGATCTATGTTGGTCCAACCAGACGATTCACCAACCTTGTGAACCTCTCCAGCATTGCAATTTCCACATATCATCACCACCAACACCAACAAATAATACATTATTTTTTCACCCATTTGTAAAATACCAAAGTAATTAACAAGAATTTTAAAACCCTAATAACAAAAGAAGTTTTTGGTGATTGCGTATATATAGATATAGAAAGACCGATTGATTGATTGATTTCAGATATGAAAATCTCCCATACATGTGCTCGTGATTAGCTTACCTTTTCTAATTGCCATTATCTTGCAAATAATAACGTGCTTTATTAATCCTATTAATGACCAAATGTTTTGTCTCCTTTTACGTAAATACACTGCTATATTTGCAATATGCCGGTATTGACGCCTGATACGAGTTATAATTAGCAATTATTTATTAATTATTAATTTGGGATTAAATGAGATTATATTCGTCTTAATTACGATTTAATTAGATTTTTATTATGATTTAGTAATCTCGTATAATTTATTAATTCTTAATTAAATTATATTAATTTTGAATTGGAAGTTATTAATCACAATCGAGATCAAAATGAAGTGAATGCATGACGGATCCAGAAATTGATGATGGGGTGAGCTGAAAAATAAATACTTCGGCGTATTAAATATCATAAATGTTAAAATATTTATATGTTTTCATAAGTTGTCTTGCGAGATTTCAATACACAAAATCCATCAATAATTGAGTTTATATCTATATTTTTAATGAAAATTCTTTCAATATAAACCCTTCTTTAACGTAAATTTTAGGGAATCCATTCGTCAAAGCATTGACAAAACTTAGTTGCAATTGAACTTGAACTTTGACAGCTTCGAATGGGCAAAGAGCAACATCAGCAAACACTTGAGCAGATACAGCGCTGAGGAAGAATATGACACCTTTGTTGGCTAACTTTCCCGACTCGTATGAACATTTGAGGATACAGAAAAATTGGGTATTCTAAAAGCACCAATATACGTCGCTCAAAACAGTAGGCACGCAACAATAAGGAGACACATAATTTTAGTTTGAAAAACCTCTCAAAACGAAAGAGAGGAAAAAATCACGGGACTACTAGAGCTGCTTAAATCCACTATCATCAATAATGGAGTAGTACACAATCTTCTCTAGATTATACTAGAGGCATACAAAATATCATATACTCGGAAATAAGCACATCAAGATATATGGAATCAAAATCGAGCAAAAATCAAGAAAAATATCACCAGAAATTCTCCTCTGTTCAGATCGATGAAACCCAACCTACGAACCTCAAAATCCGATCTCCACCGTCCAAAACGTTGTCCTAGATGCTGTGAAGCTGATGTCCAAAAATCACGGTGATCTAACGGTTCAATCTTCTGAAAACTGATTTTTTCTGAATCTGCGCGCTGAAAATCCGAAAGGAGAAAAAAAAGCTACGAATTTTCTGTTTTAGCTGCTCTCTTTTCTGTTTTGACTGCTCCAATTTCTCCCTTAAAAAATGGTGGCTGATCCTTTTCATTCTTATAACCTTATAAGAAAACACAATAATAACAACTTTTTTTAATTTTTTAATTATTTTGGACTGGGTTAATTTTGAATTGAATTTAATATAATACATGACGGAAGAAAAGTTTGGGGATTACACTGGCCGGAGCACGGTGCAACCCTACCTAGATCCGCCTCGCATCCTAATGCATGGAGGTATGTCTTCGGGATTATCTATCGGGTTCTCAAGTCCCATAATCTAGGGGTGTGCATCGGTCGGTCGGTTCGACCGATCGATCGAAATTTTCAAAACCGAAAACCTAACCGAACGAATTTTTTTGAATCGAACCGAACCGATTTATAATTTTGCACCGATCGAAAATCGAACCGAAAAAATCAATCGGTTTCGGTCGGACCGAAAAACCGACCGAAATATAAATTATATATATATATTTTTTAAATAAACATATTTTTATCCTAATTATTTAATTAAAATATTAATTAATTATTATATAAAATATATAAATATATAAAAATAATAGTTTCGGTTCGGTTCGGTTCGGTTCGGTTACCGACCGAACCTAAAACGTAAAACCGAAAACCGATTTTAATTAAAATTTTGAACCGAACCGAAAACCGACTTTCTTAAAAACCGAACCGATCGAAACCGATCGATTTGATAGGTTTTTTCGGTTCGATTCGGTCCATGCACACCCCTACCATAATCGAACCCATCACGTTACATCATACCTTATATGCATTTATGTAAAAATTATGATATTGTGATTCATAAAAATATTCCGTCTCGCTAATGTTAGCTCATTATTTTTGGGTACGTGGATTAAGAGAGTTGTGTTTTGTATTACAAAATTTGAAACATCGTTTAATGTAAAATTCTTTTCTTTTTTTATATGAGTCAATAATAATGGGACAACCAAAAATAGTATATGAACCAATATTAATGGCATATAGGGAGGACTATGTAATTGAAACTAGAGTTGTCAAACATGCTTGACCTAACCCGCTTTTTAACATACCTTACCCAAATGTAGGGGTGCTTATTGGATAGGTTTCTGTTAATCGAACCGAAACCGAAATTCTCTAAATTCAATAACCGATACTGAAATCGATTGGTTAATCGGTTATCCAATTAACCGATTGATTAGTCAGTTCGGTTATTAGATAAACGAAATTATCCAAATTAAATTTCTTTATTTACTTATTTGGCTAATTAAACTAATTTTTAATTTAATAATAATAACAATAAATAATAATTATTTTTGAATTTAATAAAACTTATTTTAATTTAATAATAATAATAATAATAATAATAATAATAATAATAATAATAATAATAATAAATTAATAATTATTATAATTTTGGTTATTCGGGTATATCCATTCTACCGATAACCGAAATTAATCTTAAACCATTAACCGATACCGATCCAATAACCGATTTAATCAGTTATTGGATACCGATAACCGATAGATATCGGTTCGGTTCGATAATAGCTGATATCCAATACCCGTTTGATCACCCTACCCAAATGAATCCGAGAGTGGCCCACTCATTTGATGCTATGTATGAAATACCCATTTGTTTTAACAGTTCAATTATCCGCCTACAATCTTACACAATTTTTTACAAAAATAATAAGTAAAACAAAAAATATCATTAACTCATTTTCATTCTGAATTTTTAAATTGGAAATTATTACTGCACCAAACATGAGTGAGAGCAAAAAAATAATTCGCAACGGGAAACACACAAAACGTCGCGTCTTCTCATCTCCCTCTTCACGAAACTTAATTTGCAAAACCAGGGATCGCCGTTGGTCAAACCCTACCGGCCGCGGAAGTAGCCGCCGGCCGACTCTCGCCGGTTCCTCAAGGTACTTTTTCTCTCTAATTCTCAAATTGGACACTCAACTGTGGGGGTCAATGATCCAGACAAACTCCTCCCCCACCTTAAAACAGTTATGCACCTCCACACCAACTAGGGTATTATGGTCCTAGTGAATTATTGTGAGAATTGGTGTTGTTTAGTGATTACCTTTTACGTTGTTATGGACCTTTGACTTGGTCGGCTTTTTTGGTGTATTTCGCCCCTTGTTAATTGGTTCCCAAGCTTCAGCATCATAGTATTACTATTTTTATCTTTTTATGAAATATATTACTAATTGCTTTGATGGTGGATATTAGCTCAAATAGCTTTCGTACTAAATTTGGTTATCAATGGTGAAATCTACTGGGACCTCATAAAACACGGAAAAATCTATAAGGTGCATAAAGATCACTGGGAAGTGTCGGTTGTGAAAATATAGGGGATATTTGTGAACATCAATGTGATGATCGTAGAAGGTCTCCAACTTCACTATATTATGTTTTCAGTGCGCGTGTAGGATTCTTATATTTAGTTAGGGGAGGTTATTACTTAAGAAAATCTGAAAGCAGGCGGTAAATTCTGAAAATCCATAATTTAGTTGGATGAGGTTACGGTTGCTGCCAAAGTGCCGCCTCTGTCTCATGACCATGCTTTGCCCTGAAGTTCTCGGTTCCCCTTGCTGAGCTCCTTTTTCTCTTTTAAAACCTACTCATCTCCAATATTATAAGTGGTGAAGAAGTCTGGTGTCTTACACAGTGAATTCTTTTTCTTTAGACATGAGATCTTGACAGAATCAAAGGAATGAAGAGTCCAAGCAAATCTTTCGATGTGTTTGACTTCAAAGAAGAAGATGAGCCGAATGAAATGACTGTCATAAAGATTTCTCCTGAGTTTGGGTGTCCTCAGGCCCTTAATGGTAAGATACCATCCACTATTATGGCCCTTTGTCATGAGTGTGGATGATGAATCTTCCACTTGGAAGAACTATACTTCAAGGGAACTCAAAATAATGTAGAATCTTGTTTAAATGATTCTAGCTTTGCTATATATGATTAAGGCCATAAAATTAAAAGGTCCTGCCAAAAATAAGAGACAGGAGCTTTCCTTCTTTTATAATGTCGCCATGCATGCATCCTAACAGTGTAATATCTTGAATCGTGCCTAAGTTGCTTTAGTTTAGCTGGACCAAACCAGCATCCAATCTGATTTTGCGCGAGCATTTGTTTATTATTTGTCGTGCTTGAATGGATGATTTGAACTTGTGTCTTGTTTCCTGCAATTTGAATATATTTTATAGTTTCAATGTTCTTCAAGCACATATAGCTGCATTTGTGTCATTCAATCATATTTAACTGAAGACAAAGTCAAAAATATCTAATGCTCTCAAATAATGTATATTTGAATTTGGGATTATAAATTTGAAATGATAACTGATGAACATGTGCTACATCAGTTAACGGCATATTCTTTCCTTTCCTTGTTAAATATGAGATGCAATTCTCAATATGTAAGCTGTGGAGAAAGTGATTATGATTCTGATACCCAAGAGCTGAATGATTCTTGGTGATATCTTTTTATTTTTATTTATTTTTTCTTTGATTACTGAGTATTCTGTTGGGATTCAGGGGTTTATGAATCTTTTAGGTTTTGAATCCGCCATGAATTGGAAACTTATTTTTCTGTCGTACTCTGCTCTTGGAGAGTCCCTTGTGTGTGTGCGCCTTTTAACAATATCACGCTCACCTTCACACAGCTATTGGTCTATGGTTCTTGTGACTTATGTGAAGATGTGTGTTGTTCCAATTATGCAATTAGCTCTGTTAGACTTATACCATGATTTTGAGCCACTAGTCTATTCCTCCCCCTTTGTGTTCCCAGGTTTCAATATTTTATTCTTTCGATGAAATATCACTTTATTCAACTTTCATAATAAGCATCTGTGTTATCTGTTCTAGTTTCTGTAACTAAAATCCAGGCTTAGGAGAATGAAATTGAATGATATGGGTGTGCCAATGCTGTCATGATAAGTTGCAGCCATTATGCTGATGGATCATGTCATATTATTGCAGCTGAAAATTATGATGAGAAGACGTCTGAACTAAGCCCTGTTCTACAAAATGATTTTGTTAGCCTTGGACGAGCTACAGCAATTAAAGAAGTTGAATCTGGAATAATCTTTTCTAATCTGGAATATGGTTCAAGCCCTGGTGCCACTCTGCGGCTGGAGGACCATTCAAATAATTCATTTCCAGTGTCTTCATGCAATGTACTTAAGTTTGCTATTTATTCGCTCCATCTTGGACCTAAAAGAGTGCCTCTTGACTCCACATTATTTCTTTCCAAATAATGTGCAGGTTAAATCAGTTTGCTTGGCCTCAGATGCCATTAGCATCATGAATGAAAGATCTCCATCTGATATTTCAAATAATAATGGTCTGACTCAACAAATCTTGTTTGCGTTCTTTACTTACTCTCTTCCTTTTTGATTTTGTTTCAGAAAGGATGCATTTTGGTTTAAATATGAGATTTTGTTGAAGCAGAACCTTTACTTGTCATCTTTGTTCAATTGCATCAGCTTCTTCTGATGGACCATCATCTGATAACTGTTTCAATGGTGGGGATTTGGTAAGCATGGTATAGTACAAACCCACCTGAGTATTATTTTCATACCTCTATTGTGTGATTGTTCCCACATTTGGTGTATTTGTGGTTTGCGATGATAAGTTATCTATTCCAGAACCTTTTCTCTTGTATAGCTTCCTGGGAACAATCATGGGGCTGAAACAAACATCAAATGCCAAATTTCTAGAAAAAGATTGCTAGCTTGCTAGATATTCAAAGCATACCATGTTATACCTTTCTTACCACCATGGTATACTATTAGTTCCTTTTTCTCGTAGATTTATAGTTCCTCTTCTCGCTCTTTTCTGGGACTTCCACTTGTTTCATAACTTACAGTCTCTGAACTGTAAGAATCAAGTTCGTTGCTAGGGCAATTGGATGAGTTCATTCTATAGAGGTTCATGATGATGTTAAGAGATGTGTTTTGGATACAACTGGAAGGTTCTCTTGAAAATAAGAAAATCCCTTTTCAATTTTTTTTTTCTTTTTCTTATGGCTTCCTCCTCCCCTTTCCCTTTCTCTAATCTTATTGGGGGTTCCTACGCCTAGAAACTTTAGAGCCTTTTCATGGTTTGTTTTCTGCAATATTGCTCCTTTTCCCTTAGTTTATGGCATAGAGTGTTAAAGGAATTGGGCAACTTTGGATTCTGTCATGCTCAGCCTTATGTATCAAATCTCAGCAGTTTCATATGCAAAGGTGTAAATTGTTATGGGTGGTTCGCCCAGAACTCTTTGGTAATTGTGGCTTGAAAGGATGGGTGGATTTTGAGGATGAAGGAAAGCCTTAAGAGAAGGTTTAGGATAAGGTTAAGGTTAGAGTTGCTTGGAGGGGATAATTCATAAATAATTAAGGCCTTATAAGAAAATATATAAAATCCAGATGTGGATCGAGATTGGAATCATATTATTAGCTAGGAGATTATCACTTTTTCTATGATTTTTCACATTGTGAAAAATTCTAATAAAATTCTCTTTTTATTTTAGGCCTTATAAAATTTTATGACTTTTCACATTGTGAAAGAGATGCCTTGTATATTATGATGTTTCATTTGGTCCTATCTTCCATATTCTTAGGACATGGATCATTTTGATTGATTGAGTGCATGTGCATCTCAACATAATTAAATCACCCTTACATCGACTTTAAGCTTGACTGCTTGGTCAAGAGTTGTTTAATTGTCCTTTTATTTGGCAGGATGGTGAGAGGGAGGGAATTGATTTCTACGCTGATTATCTGGATTACCAGGGTACAAAATATATGGATTCTATGGTAAGCTTCTCTAGAAGTTATGTTGAAGCTAGATGCAGGACCATCCATGGAGATGAAGAAATTTTTCATATTCATATGGAAATTGAAGATATTGTCAAAATAGAGTCTCAGTGGAGTGCTCAAGTAAGTAAAGTATGCTGATACATTTATTTTTATGCTCTTCATATAATATAATACAATTATACACAGCTGGTATTGACATAAAAAATGACCTTTATTCAGATTGAGGCTGGTACAATCAAAATATATTTCAGAGCAAAAGATGCAGCACAAGTCGAATTTGATGCTATCCACAACGCTTCTGGTTTGTTGACTTGGTTCACTTGTACTGCTTTGCTCGTATTACGAGATTATTGTTGCATTTTTATGAGATGTCGAGTATGATGCTGATAGCACACTTTATGAAGCTGAATGGGTTCTTTTTTTTTTCTTTTATTAAAAACTCATATTTTATGATATGACAGCCCGTGGATACCCAAAGTTTGGCTTTGTTTAGTTTAAAGTTTAAAGTTTAAAGTTTTCATTTTATTGAGCATCAGATTTATATGAAGATGCAAAGTTATAAGGTTTGGCTAAACGCAGCTGTACATTATAGTTTAATTGCCATTGGTATTTTTCTGATTTACATATATGACTGTTAAGCATCGATAGCTTGTGCATTACCTTGCATCAGTGTACAAACATGATCATAATGGAGTCATTTTTTTTCAGCATGTTTATCAGAGTTTGATCCTATTACTAGAGCTCCAACAGTGAAAAGTGAAAACTTGAGTTATTTCACTGTTGGTCTCCAAAATTATAAATTCCCAGTTGTACGAGTTTATTTGAAAGTTTATTTGCATATTATTGGAAGTTTGGGTCCGTTTCAAACATACTCCCTTTCTGCCATAAATCAAGGGATCTAATAAGACCAGGGAAAACATCAATTACGTAACATATCAAGCTGAGGAAAATGGCCTCTCATATGGTTAGGAAAGAAAGCCCCATTACATTTATCCTCTTAAGACACTTGCATTGGAAACAAGGGGACTAATAGGTGAACATTTTAATTCTCCCTAAATTCTAAGATTAGATTAACCTTACTGAGTTTTGATCCTTATAGATCAATGTGGCGTGTAAACTGATGTAAAGTAACTTGTGAAGATACAAGGATATAAAAGAGGTAAAAGATTTATGGAAATGCTAAATACACACAAGGGACTTAGGAAAATCTGGTTTGTTCTTCAGACTGTATATACCTGGGTATGAGTAGATAGTTGCTCATTGTATATGTGTGTACTATTTGCTTCTCCCTTAGCAGTACGAAAACATATGCGGATGCTCTTTATCTGAAGCATGGTTTTTCCGATGTATTATATATTGTGAATGGATTTACTGGACTGAGTGTGGGTCAAAATGAGCTTTAAAGGCTTGTAATATACCGTAATGGTCATATCAGTAGGAGGCCAGGCCAGGCCAGGCAAGTCACAGAATGAACTGTAAAGACATACATGCTAACTCAGTTTTCTGGCTGTAATATTAGTAAGTTGCAGTAGATAAGATAAATGGAGGCATCTGTACCCTGTAGAAAAAGGGTAAACTTTGGATTAAGTACAAGATCTCGAAAGATCATCTCCTTCAAGAATTATTAGTTGATTGGTCTCTCATCTAATTTCTATTGACTATTATGATCTCTGTTAGAATTCTTATGTTCCTGCTACTGATGGATCTAATATTTGTTGCTCTGTCAGCTGTATCAAGAGTCCAAGAGTTGAAATTTCCAGCTGTTGAGCCTAACTGGTACCATAAACGTGAAGCAATTGAATCTCTGGATTACAGATATAAGGCACTCTGGAATGTCCTACTTGAGTGAGTATTTAAAGTACCTATACTTCCTATAAGAATACTTTCAAACTTTTGTATAAGACTGACGGCAGGAATTCCCTTTCCTTTTATTAACACACCTGATTGAGTAAATAAATTGCTGGTATTATGAGTTGTAGTTGATATTTCAAGGATTCTTGATTAAGTGGTTATTGTTTCTAATTTCTATAACATTTGGTTTATATGATTCTTTGTGACATTTTCACTGGAGGGGAGCTTCTGGGTGCATGTATTTCTTTACGGGTAAACTCGCCCCACATGCTAAGCTTTAGTTATAACTGAATCTAACAGAAAGTAATGTAACTTGGTTTAGGTAGATTTAGACTAGTATCCCATTATTGAATATGGTGGGACGTATAAAATTTTCTCCTTGTTAATGATTTTTCAACCTTGTGCATAGGATCTGGCAGAATGTGCTTCTTGTGATACTTTAAGCTGGAATAGTCTTCTGAGAATTGAATGATATATCATGTCATGTGCTCTGGATGCAGTTTATTGCCTTCCATTTTATCGTGCAGCAATTTGTAATCTTTCATATAATTTTGCTAGTCCGGGGGCTTTATTTAAGCAAGGGAATCAGAGTACACATGATATTAGAGATTATTTTGCTGGCATGGTGTTGATCTGCACCTGTTGGTTGGGAATACCACATGTGAAAAATGCATCTATAGCTAATCACCAATGTTCTGTTTAATACTCATTATTTTCAACGTCAAACTCATACAAAATTCAATTGAGATTCTCTTACAGTTCTATCAATAGCTTTCGTTATACTAACACAAACTAGCCCATTGCAGAACAATTTTATTAGGTTCATCTTGAGGTGGATTCGTTTCCATAACTTGTGTTCTTTATATATCTTGTTAAAGTTCCCTGAATATCTAATGATAGTAGCATTATGAAGCTTAGTACGTTATAAAAGAATTGCACAACAATATTATATTTTAAATACCATAACATCGACATTTATATGAATTTCTTTGAATGTTGCCATTAGTTCAAATCTCTACATCTTTCATCTTTTCATGTGATTTAGCTTCTTTGTTTTGTATTTTATGGGAATAAAAAGATAGATATTTTTAGCAGTTATATTCTTTACAAAAGCTAATTCAGTGTTTTTTTTAGATCTTTAAGGTTCTAACAAATTTCTTGAAATGCTATTATCCTATTGTTGTTCATTGGTTCTTACTTGGTTTCTTTTGAAGAAGCACTGGGTGGATTCTTCTTTGAGAGAAAGGAAGATTGGATGCTCACGAGAAGCTACATTCCCAAGTGAGTGTAATTGTTCCTGGGAATTGCTTGAGTTGTGTACTTTTATGAATGCTATCATCTGTTTCAAGGACTCAACTGTATGCTTTCTGTTCTCCTGCTTCCAACATTCTTTCACAGATCTCTTTGGTCGCTATTTTGTCATCTGTTCCTTACCGCCCCAGACAATGTTTTAAACATTGACCAGAGATTGAGTCATATAATCAACTGGTTGTCTTATCAGATGACTTGTTGTTTGGATTGGCCGAACTGGTTGAATTGTACGCCATGCCTATGTATACATGTTCTTTATTTTTGAAAATTGTGTCTTCTCATTTTTGTATGAATTTTAGTTTGTAAAGTTTGCTTTTGTAAGATATGGAATCAAACTTGAAATGTGGAAAGTATAAAATTGGATACAAAAGTATGAGGTTCCTACTCATTCATGTGACGTAATAGATGCCAATCTTTTCACATTTTTTCCTCTCAGCGTTATGTTGGAATCTGAAGTAATTGAATTGGAAGATTGAAAACAGCTTATTCTTACATGACAATCAACCAGATACTATGTTTATCTAAATTTGCAAGTCTTCAGTTAAATACAAAAGCATATTTTGAATAGATTCATTTTCACTAATTTAATCCAAAGTTAAGCCTTCTATACTAAGTAGGTATTATAGTTAATCATTCCAACTAAATAAGGGCTGTCATTCTCATCTTTTGCAATATCAAGTGGGTCAAAACTTTTTCCCCATTATGACCTATGATCCAATAAGCTGAATAAGTTATTTTATTTTGTGTGGTAGTTATCTGTGAGAGTGCTCTTGATTTGGGTGGATTTGGGTATTCTTTCCTTCCTTTCTTCTTCTCCAGGAGGCAATATTCTTAAAACATCCCTCATGTAATATAATGGTTGATGAGGAGATGTTTTAGGCCCTGCTATTAGTGGCATGAAATATTGTATGTTCAAGATATACTGCAATTTGAGAAAGCTGCAAAAGATACTCTGTTGTAAACAAATTATCATTCCTGCTTGTTCAATTGCTATCTGAACTAAGCTACTTTCAAATGTTTCAGATTCGATAGGCCTTTTGAAGAAGTGATTTATCCAAAAGGTGATCCTGATGCTGTTTCCATAAGTAAGAGAGCGTAGATCTCCTCCTACCAGATACATTTGTTAATGATACAATCATAGACTTCTACATCAAGTAAGTTTGTATACAAATATAGAATTCTTTTTCCCAGCATTTCCCTGGACCTCAAGCTTTACATTTCTTTGGAGATATGCTAGCTCTTTAGCAAGGAATTTATCATATTCTCTTATTCTGCTAGTTATGCAGTAGGAATGGGATCTCTGGGATAGTTTGTTATGGCTAAACCTGCCGATGATATAACATTTGATGCCACCCCCACCCCAAAAAGGGTGGGAGTTTGGATGGGGTGGAGGTTGATGCATCATAATTGATGGTATAAAATTTTGCTACATTAGCTTTGATAGTTAACTTTTCTTTGCCTACTGAGGTTGACTAAGAATAAACAGAAAAAAATAAAATTCTTTCTTTTGCACCTTTGCCGAAGTACGTTGCCCTTGCAAATATAGTTCTTAGATCTTTTCAGGTCATAACTTTTGTTGGTTATTTTTTATAACATCTCATTTCTTTGAACTCTGCTCACAGTAAAGTTTTATCATTAAACAGATATCTCAAGACTAGACAAAATGTGGATGAGAGGACTAAGTTCCATTTCTTCAACAGTTTCTTCTTTCGAAAGCTGGCCGACATGGACAAAGATCCATCCAGTGCTTTTGATGGCAAGGCAGCTTTCCAGCGTGTTCGTAAATGGACAAGAAAAGTGAATTTACTTGAAAAGGATTTCATTGTGATTCCCGTCAACTACAAGTAAGAAACTAAACATAAACCCAGTTGAGATTTTGGTAGATTTTCCGAGCTTAACTTCTGGCATCAAGGCTTGGAAAGGAACTTACAATGCAATGATATGGCAGTCTCCATTGGAGTCTTATTGTAATTTGTTACTTTGGCGAAGTTGCGAGCTATAAAGGCAAGTTTTTCACAACCTGGACACCATAACATATAAGATTTTCAACTTACTGATATGAATTTTTCTTTTTGTTTTTACTTTTTCTTTTTCATTTTTTGCTATTGCCACATTTCAGATGGGGCTGATGAGTCAGGAAGAGTGCCTTGTATATTGCATATGGATTCTTTGAGAGGAACTCATTCTGGTCTTAAAGATCTTATGCAAAGGTATAGTGTTACCTGTGGTCTTTTTGCCTATTTCTCTCTCACAAAAGTGTGAGAGCTTGTGGTTTTTCATTTCAGAATCCCAATCAACATACACAAGTGAAGCATGCAAAATTCTGAAAATTGTATATCATTACCAGTATAAGGCAATAACCAACTATTCCCTTTGTTCTCGGGCTGGTTGGAGGTATGGGTATTGGGTGGTTATGCAAGAAATGCCTCTGTTATATGTGATAATCCAATATGGAAATAGTTAACCAGAAAATCGTATGTCAATGAGGAAAGCCTCTGAAGGTCAACTCTGATGCAGAACATTATACTAAAATGGCCTATATTACATGATCGGCACTTAACCATAATCAGTTCACATTTTCTTCAGCTTTTTTGCTTTTTCTTCCTGTGCTAAATTGTCTGCTGATGTGTTTGGCTTTTCATCTGTAACTTGAATTGGCAGTTATCTATGGGAGGAGTGGAAAGAAAGGCAAAAAGGAACATGTGAAGATCTTTATTCCAAATTCAGAAACTTAATGTTTGTACCCCTTGAGGTATATATGAACTATGATTACTGTGTATGCTCATACGATGCTTAACAAGCACAATAGAATTTATAGAAGTATCTAAAACGTCTTAAGCAACCTCCTCTAGAGATCTTATTTAGTCCGAGTATTTGAAACTATTTAGTGAATATTAGTGTTCTATGCCTCTCAATAGAAAGTGAACATATAAGAGAATTTCTCCACCTTCGTATGGTGTCCACTGGAGCATGCTAAGTCTTTACCCTCCCAGATATTCTTTTACTTAATATGGATTTGCAGTTTAGAAAGCAACCACCGCCACTCTGCTTTATCTCTTAATCTCAACGGGGAAGATATGTGACATCATGTTTGCAGATTGCAAGCTGCCTTATTTTCAGTTTAAGACATGAAAAATGAGCATTTGCCTTCATATCTTTTTTTTCGATTCACTGGTGCAGAGTGCCACTTTTGATCACACTTGTACTTCCCCTAGCAAATGTAACTAATATCTCGTAGGGCTAAATAGGAAAGATCTGATGGTCAGATTTGAGTCCATTGCCCTAGTTACAATGCCCATCTAACCTCCGTGAATTGACACACTCCAGGGTGACCAAATTATTGAAATCTCTCCGCAACTGCACCTAACCTGTTTTTACTGTAATTACATAGAGATTGTGAAGTTAGCCTTCATTTTCTCTTTTTTTCCACAAGTCAAGATGATTCAATGACTTTATCTTGTTGTTCACTCCTAACTCAATACTTTGGATATTGAGTATTTCATTTTCTTACTTCACTTTCTAAAATAATATCATCTTGTCTAATGATAACCTTTACTCTTATCTTTCATGATCGTACTTTTGGCCATACTTGTTTTCAACATTGAGTCCTTGGAGGCTTTCATCGTACAAATTTGATACTGTATGCCTTATCTTGCTGCCATCCACTTAAATCATTCTCTATTTGATGATAAATTTAATTTCCACCTATATATGTTGCATCGTTTTTTTAAAGTTCAATTAGAAGTCTGAAGAACTTGAAGATATGCTGTTATTGGCTTATTCTTATAGAACATTTATTAGTCTCAACTCAAGATTAAATGACTTGTATAGGCTAGTTTTTTATTCTTTGATGGGTTCATCTTTCTCCGGACAACATATGAGAACCAGTAGTTTGTATCACTATTTTTCTTTGATTGGTCATTAGTAATATAGGATGGCATTTGTATGTATCTTCTTTTGAGAATTGAGCCTTACGTGCTCTCTTTGGGCGATATAATCATTCACTCCAGTTGTTGGAATCTGCAGGTACCACAGCAACAAAATTCATTTGATTGTGGCCTTTTCTTGCTTCACTACGTAGAGCTCTTTCTGGAGGAAGTTCCCACTAACTTCAGCATCTGCAAGATCACATCATCCTCTAAGTTTGTAAGTATGCTGTCATCTCCTACACCAAACTTACTACTCTAATCTTGCCTTATTCCCGATCAAACAAAATTTGAGACATTGGAATCAATTACATGACTAAGCTTTACGAGTATTGCAAATTACGGGCCAGGAGGCTGCCTAGGCCTAGGCGCTTCATAACATGGTTTAAAAAGGTGTTCTTGAGGCGCGCCTCTGTGCGAGGCCCCGGGAAAGTGCCTTCGAGGCGCCGCCTCACCTGCTATCCCCTGTACATACGCCTCAGGCAGTCCGAGGCGGCGAGGTGGTCAGAGGCAGTCCGAGGTGTGCGCCTTGCTGTTCTGTGGTATACTAAAACTCATCCAACCAAATACACGTCCAATTACTCTCCCAAACTTTAAAAAACCTAATCGCGACCCCCCGGTTCCTGTGCCGCGCCGCCCCGTCTCGTCGCGACTCCCGGTCCCACCTGTGCGCCACTCTGTCGCGCCTTCCCGTCGCGGCAGTGTTGCTTGTACGACGGTAGTGATTGTCGGCAGCGACCCTCACTGGAGGTAGCAGGCAGCCAATTTTTGAGAGAGAGATGGAGTGCAGATCTTAGACGGCGTTCTCCTTTTTAGGGTTTTGACTTTTGAAAGTCAGATATTAAAGAGAAAGGGTAGTTGGGTTTGGGCTCTTTTGCTATTGGGCTAGCAAGTAAAAGAATTTATTTGGGCCTATCACTAAAAATCTTAGTTAGGCCTTTTTTGTGTTTTAATATATTTGTTATTTTTTTATATGTTCTTATTGTATTAGTTATAATTTTTATATGTTTTTATACTTTACGCTTCGGACCGCCTCGAGGCTTACGCCTCGGTGCTAAAAATGTATATTTAAACATTGCTTCTCAACTGCTATGATGCGTTTCTGAACTGCGTCTTTGAGGATTTCGCCACCTAATAAAATTCTAAGAATAAGTGAAGTTCCATGAAAAATACATATGTTGGTCTCTCTCTCAGCATTTGGTTAAAAAATGAGGATATTTTTATTTATTTTAATTTATATTATATTATTTCACCCGTGATCTAGAAAACACCACAAATTTTAATACCGTATGTCCATGCTTTCAGCTTCAAGAAGAGTGGTTTCCTCCTGCTGAACCTTCGATGAAAAGAACTCATATTGAAACATTAATTAGTGGTTTGCTTGACTCCAAATCTGAAGAATGTCTTCCATCTGGTGGGAGTGGCATGCATTCCCCTGAAGATCTGAACACCACTCATGGCTTTGATGATGACATTCAATTTACATTGAAATATGGTCCACCTTTGGGTGGCTTTCGTGAGAGCTCACTATGTGAGGATGGGCAGGGAATTGAGATGACTTTACTACCTACTTCATCTGCAAGGAGCACCGAATGTACCAAAACTTCAGGATTGGTTTTAAAGGAGTTGTTTAAGCAAGTATCTGCTCCAGAATCTTTTACTGATGCACCTTGGGGAGCTTTAGAAAGCAGAGCATCTATTTTTGAGTTAAAAAGCCCTGCTTCTCTCACAGAGGTACTCCAAATACCATCAATCTTCGGACGCACTAGGGTTTTGTTACTCAACTGTTAATGATTATGGATTATCATTGATATGACTCTTTACTATCTACGTAATTGTGGCGCTGCTTAGATATTTGACAGGTTTATGCATAGTGTGTGTATGTTCTTTGTGGTGATTATTTACTACGCCATAATTGAAAGCAAGTATTGGTTGAAAGGTTGTACAAAGACTCCCTATCTTCCTGTGTATAGTTTTAGTTTGTATGTTTGTGAAATGATATCAAATGATAGAATTCTTTAGTTTTGACATACGTATTTGAAACTCTTTGCGCAAAACTGTTTGATTATCAAAAGACTAATGATGATTATTATTTCCCATTAAATTTCTGCTGGTACCTGCTGTAGTTTCCGTTGCATGTCTTTTGCTGATGAATTTCATTCATAACTATGTCTTTCAATAGGAAGAGGTGAAACCTAAAGACTGTTTTGTAACCATAGAGTTAGCCAAGCAAGTCTCCCAGCATCCAGCTGATATCACCCTGAAGCACCTACCTTTCCCTACCAATCCAAGATTATAAATCAGAGGCAGTTTACCAACCCACACCAAACGATGCCAATTCATCTCCAGTGACATCGGATCGTGACTCTGGTGAATATTTGGGACTTTATGAAAGTAGTTAGCTTCATAAGCATAGATGATGTACATAAAGGTATAAAGTATATGGCTTTATGATAACTTTGGTTTGTCTTGTCTTCAGGAGCACTGCTTAATGCTGAGGGATCTGAGAGTCTTGTTGACATGAGTGCCCCAAATGGTCACTCCTTCTTGAGGAATTTCTCAGAGCTCGGGCAAGAAGCAGACCAGTTGCACAGTCACGCCCTCTCAGACCAGGCTGAGGTTGCTTGTACTGCATTCAAGTCCGGTGACAAGCTGGATGTTGTGGAGTGTGAGAGCCCCCATCGGATTCCCGACTCCAATAATGAGGTCGATCCACCCACGCTGCCCTCAAATTTTTCTCCCGGATTAAGCGAGCAGCAGGGTAATGGTGGTGTCGGGCGAGAATGGGTGTCAGAGTCGGCTGAAGAGCAGCATGCTGCAAAAAGGATGCGAATCAGCCTCACAGATGATGGGGAAGAGCTTAGTGATAACCTGTCGAACGACCTCAATTTGTGAATGTGAAGTATAGTGCTAATTGCTATACTCAAATATTTTTTGGCTTCTGCTAGTTATATTCTAATGCCATAAATATAATCATGGGTGCTAGGGCTGATTTGGAAGCTTTTTGTTGCCGTCGTTTGAATATGAAATATATGTAGATTATTATGTGGGAAATTGGATTGTGTTCAGTCATGAAATTCTGCTCTTTTAAATTTGCTCATGGATCACAAATTAGTATCTATATTCCAGTAAAAACATTATATTTCTTAGGACTTCGGTTTTCATTTTGTAAATGCAGTAATATAATTAGTTACAGTCGATTTGCAAAGAAAACACACCTAGTAGGCTAGTACATGTAATTTCATGTCTATCGCAGCTCGTATATTTTAATAAGGAATCTATCTTTTCAAAATAAGTTTGCTGTGTGTTCACGTGCAGCTAAAAGTATCTACATGTATTTTAGATGTAAAATTCAGTTGATGTCTCGTGGCAATATGTGGCATTGTCTTCTATGAAACTGTTCTCTTTTTGTTCTTGACTAAGTTTTCCAAGCAGCCAAAATTCGTATATCAACAAAATAAATAATTTACTTTCATTATTCTTAATTATTGCATTAAGAATTGTACAGGTAAAGAATATGCATTGATAACAAGAATAAAATGAAGAATTTGATAATAATTTATTATGAGATTCTAAAATGAAAAAATTATGTGACAATCAATTATTTCTCTAACCATGACACTGATTTGGAGATGGAGCATCTATCTCTTTCTTGCGTAAGAATTCAAACAGTCAAACTATCACCAATATATTGTTAGTGTAAAAAAAAGTTCATCTGGAAGCTAGTGCATATACACATATATATACATAGTGCCGGATTCAGAATTTTTATTAAGGAGGTTTAAGTAATTATGATTTATAAAAAAATAAAATAAAATTAAAATTAGAAATAAATAATAATTTAATAAAACTATAACACCATTTAAATTATATCACAATATTAAAAAATATAAAGTTAAACATGACCATCTCATAATATTTTCTTTTATTCTTTGAGGTTTGATGGATAGTCCGTTAACCTATAAAACTGAAACATTCACAATATGATATGTTTTCATATAAAATATTTTATCTACCTAAATAATAATAACAAAATTCAAAATGAATCCTAATTTTCAATATTTTAAATTGGGAAGAAGGAACTACAAATAAAGTTTGCTAATTTTGAACTTGAGTTCCTCATCGTGTAGATAAGATAAAATTTAAATTTCTTTCTAATTCATGACACGTCATTATAAATAAGAATCAAATAATAAAATAATATAATATACAAAATTCAAATGGTAAGATATCAAGTTTCTCAATAGAGAATAATTATTGCAACACTTGTATACAAGTGAAAATTATATTATTAATATTCAAAACATCATCAAAAATTAAATGTAAATATATACATTTATGAACGTATTGGATATTTTATCAAGAAAACTTAACATCAATATTAATAAAAGAAAATTCAATTTATTCTCTCTATCACATCCAAAAACAAAACAACACCACAACAAATGTATTTTTTAATAATTAAAATTTTGAATTATTGGAATGATGAAGGAAGTAAATATTTGAGAGTGAAGTCAACAATATACGCCACCAATATTTATCCATGGCCCTAATGTGTCTCACATGCAAGAGGGGTACCACAATTGTCCTTTTACTTTTGGCAACCCAATGTTTTTAGGTTTTCACAACTTTCGACGCATCTCCATCAAATACTAATTTATCTCTCTTGTATTTTTGGAAGCATATGGTGTTTTTCTTATAATGATAATACCTTATTATATTTAAGATTAGTTATAGTTTATGGCTTTAACTCTTAATGTTTTTTAGTTTATGGTCTTAACTTTAAAAAAAATTCATAAATATCTTAAACTTTGAGAAATACAATAACTTATAATCTGTGATTATTTTCCAATATTGAAATATTAAGTAGGACGATATCTTATTTGAAGTGATTTTTCCCGACGTCAGGTAAAACGTCATTTCTCCACTTGGGATTTTTTGGTTGATTTTCAATCTGCAAAAAAAAAAGAAAAAACCTCTTTTTCCGTCTTCGCTTGAATCTCTTGCTTTCGACATTTGGGTTTTTAGATTCTACATCTGTTGAATCAGTGTGTTTAGAATTAGTACAACATATTTATTTTGTTTGTATCTCATGTTTTGGTGGAAGCTGCCTGTTTTGGTTTTAGGAATTAGGATTTTGTATCATTTCTTTTAATTTCTACTTTGTTGGTTGTGGGGGTGGGGTGCTGGAGGAGGTTGGGAAAAAAAAAATCAAGCCATAAATTAATTTATTTCTCAAAATTCAGAATATTTTAAAAATTACTTATAAATCGCCTCACCCAAGAATTTCATTTCTTTTCTATCTTGTTATTTAGGAGAATGGTATAAAGTGAATAAAGTGATAAAAAGTAGGTAAATCCCACAACTTTTGAAGAGATAATTATTTCCTAAAAATGAAACAGGTCATCTTGGGTGGGACAGCTCAAAAAGAAAACGAGTCATCTTAGGTGGAACGGATGGAGTATAAGTTAAGATTATAAACTAAAAAACTAAAAATTGAGACTATAAACTATAATTAACCCATTTATTTATTTATTGTACAATCAAGGACTACTAGAATGGAGTTTGTACTTCTGTTTCCCTTTTGTATTAGGGTAGTCTCACCATTTGTGAATACCTTTTTCAAATTTACTATGTGAATGTTTGATATGTTGCCAATTTATTATGTTTCATTTTCAAAATATGAACACATTAGCCACTTTAAAGTAAATTTTCAAAATACTATGAACATGAATCAAAATTAAGTACAATTATAAACGCAAAAAACATTAATTGAACTCACATTTTTTTCAAATATACGTATGTAAAAATAACTTATATTTTTCACTCAAAGCTTATTCGCTTAATAGATGATAATTATTCCAACGAAACAATGCATAACAACTTACTCTACAATACTTGATACTCCACTAAGTCATTCCACGAAGACAAAAACTTGGGTGAGCTCCTCACCACCGAAAAACTACTTGTTTTTGTTAAAATAATTATATATTAATTATGGTGAATAAGGATAATTAGATTTGATTAATTTATAATTCAATTTATTATTTTTCATTTATTAATTCAAAATTAGAATTTATTAATTCATAATTATGATTTATTAATTCACAATTAAGATTTATTAATTCATAATTAAATTTTATTAATTCAAAATTAGGATTTATTAATTCATAATTAGGGTTTATTGATTTATAATTAGGGTTTATTAATTCAAAATTAGGGCTTATTATTCAAATTAGAATTATTAATTCATTAGGGTTTATTAATTCAAGATTAGAATTTATTAAATTATGATTAGGATTTA
Organism: Salvia rosmarinus; assembly: GCA_036937905.1. Classification (NCBI taxonomy): domain Eukaryota; kingdom Viridiplantae; phylum Streptophyta; class Magnoliopsida; order Lamiales; family Lamiaceae; genus Salvia; species Salvia rosmarinus. Next base: position 164,428 of record JAODLM010000206.1, read on the forward strand.
TTAATTTCAATTAAATTTTATTAATTCAAATTTAAAATTTATTAATTCATGATTAAAATTTATTAATTCAAAATTATTATTTATTAACTTATAATTAAGATTTATTAATTAATTAATTTTAATTAAAATTAATTAATAATAAATAAATAAATAATTGGTGGTCTCACTATGCACGCGGCGGGCACAGGAGACCACCCCTTCCATGAAAGCTTCATCTCGAATTATATTCAATCGCATAAACCTCATGAATATCGTTAGTTTCCGCTGCAATCTCAAGTCTCAACTAGGGATGGCAACGGATCCAGGACCCGATCCAGATCCGTGGATCCAGATCCATTTTTAAGGATCTGGATCCTCAAAAATCTGGATCCGATGGATCTGGACCGGATCTGGAACATATATCAATATTTCGGATCTGGATCTGGAGTTTAGGTTTGAAGACCCGGATCCGGTCCAGATCCGGCCCGTGGACCCGCTAATTTTATATATATATATATATATTATAATTAAATTAGTTAATCTAAATAATTTATATTCGTGCGTCTCGCCGTCATTCTCAATTTTCCATTCCAAAATCCATTTAGTTTTATATATATATATATATATATATTATTTTTATTATAATTAAATACATAACCCCAACTTAAAACTCTTCAATTTTCTTTTTCAAATTATTCTAAAAAAAATATGTTTCAAATTTCATTTCAAATATTCCCAATTATGTATCTATCGGCATTCACGGCGGGTCGCGTCACTTATACCACCGACGATCGAGTTGTTTGTTGTTTCCTACTTTATAGTAAATTTGTAACTAACGTCTTCCAATATAGTGATAATTGTAGAAATTCTAAATAATTATTATAGTATTATTATGTATTTAGATTATTATGGTGTTACTGTGAATTATAATTGATTAGAATTTATTTTAGAAACGAAAACATATGGATCCGGGTCTAGACCCTGGACCCTGTGGATCTTATGGATCTGAATCTGGATCTAATTTTTTTGGACCCAATGGATCTGGACCGGATCCGGACCAAAGCAAAAAAAATAAGATCTGGATCTGGATCTAACCAAATCCGATCCAGATCCAGCCCATTGCCATCCCTAGTCTCAACCACGCAAATTTGCTAATGAAGACAACTCATGTAAATGTCTGACATCTCTAGGTTAAGATATCATTTAAATTTTCTACTTGAGATACGCACTGCGTAAATCTCGATTATGTACAACAAATTACAAACCACACAAAAAAGATAAATATCTTTCGAAAATTATGTGTAATATATTCGATATATGTTAAATGTTAGTGAATTTGAATTTAAATTTTTTAACCTCAAATATTTACTCCGATCACTCGGCCGTTCACGTATGAGTAACGGGCCTAACGGCTACGGTCCTACGAATATCTCCAAGACTCCAATTCAAAAAAGAAAAGAAAAGTGAGTATAAAGGCCTAATAAATTTACCGACACAAGTGTTAAGAACTTCACCCAAATATACATCCACACATAGATATACATATATATAGTCTTTACGGGTTTCACGGACTTAGCTCAGTTGTTTAAGAGCTATCAACGTTGGAACAAAGACCAAGGATCGAGTTCCAACAGTGGCAGTATAGGAGTTTCACATTCTTTAGGATGACTCCTTGGGCACTAGACAAAGTTCTCATAACTTCTTAATCGCCGAGTCACCGTAATTTATCCCATCATATTCTCATGGGATTAGGGTGAGGGAGAGCTTCCCCTTTTGGAACAAGTCTTTACGTAACACGACAAATTTCATGTAAAAGATTTGCGCATTATTTATAACACATTGTTATAATAATCACCTGTATGTAAATATATAGTTATGGATTTTAACGTCCAACCCATTCGTTTTGTTGGTATAATTGGTTTGGGTTATTTGAGTTGATATTTTTCTAGGTTAAAATTTTTCGATTTTAATCCTAAATTTTCGGATTTCGGACTAATTTTTTGGCCAACCACACCAGAAAGCTTGAGGAGAAAATAATATATATATAGTGGTTATTGTAAAAATCATCTTTAACGTATAAAGTATGAACTCCTGAAATCATTTTAATTCAACGTGATAATATATATATATATATATATATATATATATATATATATGTGTGTGTGTGTGTGTGTGTGTGTATTCTTGATAATAATATACTTATAACAAATATTTTGCATTAAATGTTAGAGTAAAAAGACAAAGAAGTGAAACGATGAGTATAACTTTCAAATATTAAACAAAAATGTATTACATAAGTATTTGAAGAAAATCTTATTTTACTAATTTTAAAAAGCAAATAATAGAGTTTGAAAGCTATATAACGAGAAATATTTCTGTTAATTGGATCACCTCACTTGGTTTTCGTGTTCGGGCTAGGACCAATTATATCAGATTATCGGGCTATTTGATTACGGATCATTCGAACTGAAACTTTCTCGGATTATAAATTTTCAAACCCTAACCTATTAGATTATCAATCTATTCGAATAAACCCATGAATTAATTCAAGCCAACTTACATTCTACATATATTTATTTTTTATGCAATGTACTATGTGATAGGATATGGCCCAACTACCAGGCTGTAATACCCCGAGAAATTTAAAACTTCGAGTATTAATTTCTTTAACTAAATCGAGATTTGAATTTAGAACGATTATTAAATTTTATAATCGTTGACGTTCCGATTTTACTTTTGAACGAGAAAATTTAAACGAATGTCGGAAAACGAATACAGTTATAAATCGAGTTAGATATTTTTATATGGGATAAATGGTCTAGTCAAACCACATCATTTTTATTCCTTAGAATATTCCACTTTTTCCCTATATAACCATTCTTCCAACCTTATCTTTTCATCTCAACGAACCCTATGGAAAATTTTATTTATACAACACCCATTTTCCTCAACTGTCAAGGGTAAGTTATTTCAATACTTATCATTCATCTATTTTTATTTTTACATCACTGCAACATATGTTGTTTCCAGATCTTGCTCCAAAAAAAAAATTCAACAAACCAATCCAGAATACAAGCAAAACTCCTCAACAAGGTTCTACTTCTACTTTATCCATCTTCTGTAATTGCAAATTTCTTATGTTTAGAAGTAATAAACTTGTCCTACAAACCATACATGAACACATGAAATCAGAATTTTATATAGGTAACACTCTCTGCTCAAATTCATATAAATGTAGTAAACACAAAACATAGAATCTAGGCCTGCGTTCTGTAGTGTTAGGACCGAGCCACTTGAGGCTCGGCCATTAACCAACGACGACGATCTAGTGCGGCTGACCAACGAAGACGGCGCGATGACGTGCTGACCGGAATCGACGACGGCGACGGCAGATCCACGAGAGAGAGAGAGGTGCGCGGCATTTGTGTGTCTCTACGAGAAAAGCATAGATTCGTGTGTGTGTGTGCGTTGGTTCGCAAGAGAACCGAGAGAGAGAAAGAAGGGCTGAGGTTGCGGCGGTGACAATGAGGCACACCGACCGCGATGTGACCGGCCGGAGAAAGCGGCGGCAGCGCGTACGTGCGTCGTGTGTATATATAGATCATTACAGAAGAGAGGGTGAAGGCGCGGTCGCGACGGCGGCTGCACGCCGACGACGACGTCTTGACCGGAGACGACGACACGGCCAGGGAGGAGGCGGTAGTCTCGACTGTGTGTGCGCCGCGTGAGGAAGAGAGACGAGAGAGAATGGGACGTGAGTGGAGAGAAAGGCGGTGGTTAGGATAGTAGGTTTTAATTTTAGTTCTTGGGCATTGTTATGTTGGGCCTTTATTCATATGGGCCTATGTTAAATTATTGGGCGAAAAGAATTGATATTGGGCTTATTCATTGGTAGAAATTAATGTTGGGCCTTGATTATGGGCGAAAAAAAAAGAATGGACTATGTGAAGTGGGTTATTAATAAAATAAAATTGTATTGAGCTTATATAAGATGGGTCTTTGTAATTAAATTATATGGGCCTTTGGAATTAAATGGATATGGGCCTTTGAAATTAAATTGGTGGACTTCAATTAATTTAAAGATGGACTTAAACTATTTTAAATGTTGGACCAAGAATTTAATTTGGTAATGGACTTGCACTATTCATCTATGATCCATTAAAATTAAATTAAGGATTAAATAAATTCTATATATGATTAAAAATGAGATTTAATTTTAATAATTAAATTTTGAGATTTATCTTAATTAATTAAATAATAATCTAAATATCAATTATTTAGAGTGAATTAATTAAATTCATTAGATTGAATAAAATCTAATTTTTAGAAATTCAATAACATAATTAATTAATTATGTTAAAGAATAATTTGAGAATTATTCTTTTTTTATTGATTTACTTATATAATGAGATAGACCTTATGTATTTTGTTACAAATGTGTGATGAGAAATAAATCCTAATTAGTGGATATCTAAGATGAATTAAATTAATTTGATTGATTAATCAAATATTATTGGACTATTAGATTGATCCATTTAATTAATATTTAAATTATTTATTTACTTAATTAAATTCGAGATTTAATTAAGTAATGAGTTGATTATGTCAGTAGATACTTGAGGAAATATTATTTAATCAACTTTAATTTATAGAACGCTTGTTAGAGGCGATTGATTTATAAGAAACCTTTATTGATTGTGTACTATAGATATGAGATTCTCGATAGAATATGTGGGACATGTGAGCGAGAAGAGCGTCGAGGAAATGTTAGTAACGAATAAGGATTGGACTCGAAAGCGTTGATCACGCTGCTTAACAAGCGAAGAATATTAGTTATGAACTTAAGATTCATAAATTATACGAAACGACGTGGAGAAATATCGATGGAAGGGAAGAATGCAACGTCGAAGTGTCACCTATCGTTATGACGAGACCAATCGAATAGACGAAATATAAATATTAATTAAGTCATATCGATGGCGAAAATCCAAAACCCAAAGACTTAAAAGATATCGGTGTCGAATCTTAATGATACTTCTCGAAAGAAGTGAATAACATACTAAATCATATTTCTTGCGTTGACAAGGTCCAACAGGACGTAAACAAAACAACAGAGGATCGCTAGCGGTATTCCAAGAAGGACAATTCTTGAGGTGGACTTTTCTTGAAACAAAATGATTATGCATAACTCAAAGCATGATTTACAAAAGCTTTATGAAATATTATCGCATGAACCGTTATTGATCGCCAAATATTTATGTTTTGTTGTGTCCATATCTCGAGGTTGGTTTGTCCAAATGTGGGACGAGAATTGATTGGTATATCGATGTGGTATGTGAATGAGTTGGTCCACCAGCGTAAAAAAGGTAACGATCGGATCCGACTTAGTTGAGGACTAACTCGGATTGTGTACACGTGTGATGTGTGTTAAGGTTAGCTACCTCGACGGTCACGGCGACTATGTGTAGGTGGCCACCCATAGTGCGCGAATGAATGAACGTATGATTGATGAATGAATTACGGATATGGAACAACGTGGATGAAATAGTCCGCCGGACACTTTTGGAAAATGATAAAATATTTGATAGGCATGAGTCTTTTCAACTAAAATCCTCATGTGCTATTGTGGGCACTCAATAACTTTTATAAAGAAAATATTTTCGCAACGAGTCCACCGAGTACTTTTGTACTTAGCCCCGCATATTCGTTTTGATGTGCGGGTTGAGCAAGATTGATGATGGGTGCGAGGTGGTGCAAAGTGGTAGTGGTTTTGTTGCTTTAATTGAAAGGATTTCTAGAACCTTGAGCATGCATCATCGTATGTATGTTCACACGTTTATTCTTTGTCAAACTCGATGTTTCGTTGGTATCTGTTGATTATGACCGCTATCATATCGTATTGAACCGAGGTCGTACCTCGTTCCTTGAAGTCGCGCCCGATTGGGTTAGACTTGAACATGGAACCTTTTGGCAAGTCTTTACGTGACTTGAGTTTGTCTGATCTGACAGTATTCTTTCGATCTATACATTTATTCGCAATTGATTGGTTAATCGTATTGGTTTAAATTATATATATATAAATCCGCTGCATTTATCATACCAGTGACGATCCATATGATCCGTACTTCCTTTAGAAGTCGTGTCGTTACACAGGCCCAAGCATCAGGCCCAATACAGGTAAAGCTATCGTCAAGCTCGGCCTGGACAAGTTCGGCCCAAGAAGACCCCTAAAACCAGTGGGAACGCAGAAGGCTCGGCCATATCTAAAGGAATCCTAATTCGAGAAGGGATAGGATTAAGATCCTATCCAAGATCTCGAATCCTATTTAGAAAAGACCTCGGATTTAAGATCTAGGTCTAAATAATTGTGTATAAATAGAGGCTAGATTAGACGAAATAGGGAGACACTCTTTGTAATCGCTTACACATTCATACACGAATACTCTCTCCCCGTGGACGTAGATCTTATTCATAGATCGAACCACGTAAATCCTTGTGTTCTTGCGCATTTATTTCCTTACGAAATTAAGATCGATCATCGCGCCGTCATGGGAAGCGAAATTTTATGTTTTCGATCAACCACCGTTTGTGGAAATAATCATGACCAGGTACACGGTGTTATGTCATCCGGGGTCGTCGCGGCAACAACAACGCTAGCGGCGAAAGGAACGAGCTCGGCTCGGGACGAGCCCAATCGGAGAAGAAACCTCGAAGGATATGTCCAAAGTCTCGACGAGCACGCGACACCCCGCCTGCAGGGGCGGTTACCATAGCGAAGAAATCGCAGCAACAATCGAGGGGCGTCCGGCTCATAAGTAAACCTTGACGACGTCGAGGGGTTTCTCGAGAAAAATAAGGAGAGCTTTCTCCGGTACCTCGGTGAAGCGTGGTCGGCCTCGTCCCCGGCGAAACGCCAAGCCTCATCTAGGTACGAGGCACCACAACGGAGGTCGGGGCCCAAACCGACCGCCCAGGAACGAGCGGCGGGAGAGGACGTCGTGACCACCACGGCCGGCCCGGTCGCGAACGAGTTCGATCAGCGAACTCGCCCCGCCTCCAAGGGACGAACAGCGCGGAAAAGGCATCATGGCCGCCGTGAGGTCGGTCCGAGTCACCTAAGCGAGTTCGATCGTCGAACTCCGTCCCAATCTCGGAGGGCGGCTTGATGGGTGCGGAAAATAGTCACCCGTTCTCAAACAGGATACTCAACACTTGCTCCGGATAAATCGGGTACCAAGCATCGCCCCTATGACGGGTTGAGGATCCACGAACTTCCTCTCACAGTTCAATACAACATGATCAACCAACGCCTCGCCTCGATTCATATGTGTAAACTCTTCCCGGAGTTACTCGTCGACAACGCCCGCAGTGGTTCGACGGTCTACTACGGAAGCATCGGCTCTATCGTGACCGATGACGACCTTTCATCGAAGGTTCTTCCGAGGCGAGTCAAAACGTCGTCGGCACACCTTCTCACCATAAGGCAAAGCCGTAACGAGTCCATCGGTGACTTCATGACGAGGTTTAACAAGGAGTGTTTGAAGGTCGAGAGGCGTGAACGACTGTTAGTCATCTCGGCCTTCCAAAACGGCATCTTGCGGGGGCCTTATACTTAGAGATCGTCAATGCGAATCCGTACTACGACGAGCTATGGCGCATAGCCAACCGGTTCGCCAAAGCGGACGAGGCCGACAAGAGAAAGCGCCAAGCGCATAAGGCGGGCCCCCGGAAAAGGAAGAAGAGATGAAGGAAGGAAGATCGGAACGAAGGTCGTGAAGCGCTTGGAAAGATTACATCGCCTATAAGGTCCAGGCTCGATCCGCGTGGCGCCTCGGGCGACCTCAATACACCCCGCTGACGAAGCCGAGGCGAAATCTCACGCTCCATATGAACTGTTCGAGAAGCCTCGACCGATGGCGGGAGGAAGAGGCGTCGAACCGAGGATAAATCTTGCTCATTCCATGAAGACTATGGGCACGACATCGAAGAGTGCAAAGAACTCATGGGAGAGATAGAGATGTTGGTTCAAGATGGACCACGAAGAAGTACCAAACACGTGGTCGCCAAGCCGACCCGCAGAGAAGAGAAGAGAAAGCAAAGGAAGAGGAATTGCGCCCACAAAAAGCAAGCGACATCGATGAGGAAGGAGATGACGAGTCCCAATATGACGGGTGATCTCCACTATTACGGGCTCCTCGTGGAGTCACGAAGTCTTCCCCAAGGCCAAGCCCGAAGTCCTAGAACCGTGAGCCTAACAACAAAAGGTTCGAAAAGGACGAGGCGATCACCTTCTCAGGGGCGACCCGTACTGTAATAGTACCCCACCAGGATGCATCGGTGATCCATGCGATGGTCGCAAATAAGTTGGTGAAAGCAGCGTGTACATTGACAACGGCGTCGGTAAGCATCCTTTTCAAGGAATGTTTTGACAAGCTAGGGATAGAAGAAGCGGCGCCTCGCCTGGCGCGCCCATTCAAGCTTCGTCCAAGAAGAGACGCGCCCGAAGGGATAATAGAGCTACCCGTCACGGTGGGAAGTCACCAACAAGCTCCACCAGGTGGTGCAATTCTTAGTAGTTAAGGCCCACTCGCCATATAACATCATACTAGGCGAGATTGGTGTCTGAACGCCGTAAGGGCGATATGCTCAACGCACCACCTCACAATGAAGATACCCACCATGAGAGGAACAAACCGTGATCCGGGGTGATCAAAAGCAAGCCGAGGAATGTATGCAGTTGCCTTACGAGTGCGGGGACCTCGGTCCGGCACCCACAGCATAGCAATTAAAGGAACCCGAGGAGTTGGGTCAAGAAGTACACTCGATAACCAAGCGGAAGAGGTCGCATTATGCGAGGATGAGCCCTTAAAGGTCGTCAAAGTTGGTCTCACCAAGGCACCAAATAAAGAACCGGATCATCCAACTCCTACGGAATTCCGAGATGTGCTTGCTTGGTCTCCCCGACATGACCGGAGTCTCACCTGTATCATCACTCACCGCTCAACATAGACCGAACATAAAACCGGTTCGACGAGCAAAAATTTTTGCGACGAGCGGAACCAAGTCATTCACGACGAGGTGAACCGGTGTTAAAAGCTCGCATCTTGTTCGAGGTCAAATATCCGACCGGATGGCCAACTCGGTGATGGTGAAGAAAGGAGGAGGGGATGGCGAATGTATCGACTACACCGACCTCAACAAACACCGCCCAAAGGATTGCTATCCCTTCCCAACATTGACAAGAAGGTCGACGCTACCGGTCGGATCTGAAGTCTTCGCTTTGGACTTATACAAAGGTATCACCAAGTCCCGATGGACGACGAAGACGCTGCCAAGACAGCCTTCATTACCGACTTGAGTCTTTGCGTATAAAAGATGCCATTCGGCCTCAAGAATCTGAGGGCCACCTATCAAGGATGGTGGACAAAATATTTAAGCCCTACATAGGTCGAATGTGGAGGTATCGTGAGCGACATTGTCGTCAAAAGCGAGGAGGAAGCAGCGTGTGTTGCCGACCTCAGGATCGTCCTCGGCCTTCTCAGAAAAATCAACTGGCTGAACCCCAGTGCACATTTGCGGTCCGTGCGAAAGTTCTTAGGGTCTTTGGGTTTCACAAGAAGGGCTAAAGGCCAACCCGTCCAAGGTCCAAACCATTTTGGAAATGAACATGCCAAAGACCATCCATGACGTACACATAGTCGACAGTGCATAGCCAAGACCGAGCCGCTTTCAAAAGCCGCGGATAAACAGACTACCCGTCTTCAAGATACTCAAAAGGCCCGAAATTCTCATGGGATGATGTACACAAGTCCGCTTTGAAGATCTCAAGAGCTATCTCGCCAAACTCCCACTCTATCCGTCCAGAAGAGGAGAGGTCCTTTCCTCTACCGCCGCCTCAGACGATTCCATAGTCGATCTTGATACGAGAGGAGGAAGTCGACTCCGGTGTATTTCATCGTGAGCACTAAAGGCGGAAGCGAGGTATCGACCCTTGGAAGCTTGCCTTAGCATTGGTAAACGCCATGAGGAGACTACGTCCATACTTCCATGCACATCCCATACAAGTCCTCACCGACTACCACTTGGCAAGTATTGACGGTTCAAGCTCTCGGGAGAATCGCGAAATGGGCAATCGAACTAGCGAGCACGATATATCCTACGCCTGCCGAGCCATCAAAGGTCGAAGCCTAGCGGATTTCTGGCCGAGGCTAACTTCGTCGAAAAACCGAAGCCCACCGAGTCCGTGTCGGGGCGATGCCGAAGCCGAACCAATGGATGAAATACCAAAGGAGTCTTGGCAACTCGTTGGCGGGGCTTGGCCGGAAAACGGGTAGCGGGCGGAATCTTACTCCTAGGCGGACGGCGAGATCACCCACTCACCGGTTCACATTCAAAATACGAAAACAAGTAGAGTATGAAGTCTTGATCGCAGGACTTCGCTGGTGAAAATCTCCAAATCGAGCCGTGCAAGTTCACAATGATTCTCGGTCGTAGTAAGCCAAATGTTGGGGAAATACTGACAAAAAGCAACAGATGAAGAAATACCTTGAAAAGCAAAAAGCCTACAACGGATTTTCTCATACTTTCGGATAGTTCGCATCCCAGGGAGCAAAACAGCGAGCCGACATCTTAAGTAAATTGGCCTCGTCGTCAACAGCCCGCCAAGATGAAGAAGTCCAAAGCGAAGCATAGGCGATGCCGATGACGGAGCCGAGGTCAACGTAGTCTCGGATGAAGAACCCAATTGGATGACTCCCATTCGAGTACACGGAGAATGGCGAATCGCCCAAGACAAGTGGAAGCTAGGAGGATCCTAAACAAATCTATGCGATATACAATTGAGCGGGGGTCCTATATGAAAGTCATATCTCCGGCCTCTCTTAAGGTGCTTGGGTCCGAACCGAGCTGATTACGTTCATGAGAAGTGCACGGGCGATCATGCGAAGTCACATCGGTCCCCGAGCCTTGTCGAAAAAGTCATGAGATGGGGATACTATCGCCAATGATGTTCCAGACTCAATTGACCTTGTGAAAAGGTGTCCAAGTGTCAACTCCACGGAACGCATCGAGGCTACCGCAGACCGACCTCACCTCAATACGGTGCCCTTGGCCGTTTATGCAATGGGGATCGACATCGTGAGGCCCTTTTGTAAGGCACCGTGACGGCTCCAATTCCTAATTGTTGCGATTGACTACTTCACGAAGTGGGTGGAAGCTGAGCCTTTGGCAAAAATCACAAGCAAGAACGCCCTCAACTTCGCCTGGAAGAACATAGTTGACGAGCCCAAGTTTTGTGCTCTTTTTCTGTGTCTTGTCTAGGTCAGATCGAGTCTTTTGTGTCTTTCTTGTTGTGTTTTGTGTCCGGAGGACACATTGGTCTGCAGGAACAAGGCATGGCGAGAATGGGCAAGAAGGAGTGGAACTTGCTTGGCGGGTGAATAGAGATACGATGCACCTCGAGGCACAAGGAGCTTAGCTCATAGCCGCTTCAAACTCCAGTGGCTGTTCCGCTTTCACGGCATGACCTCCTTGCTGCACCGCACAGTTCAATCTCCGGAAGGGTAGGCTAATGGGCAAGCGGAAGTGAAGGCGGCGAGCGTAAACCAAGAAGAAGAAGGCGGGCAAGAGAAGACGGAGAGAGGTGATGGGCGAGATCGCGAGATCGGGGTGGATCTCGCTAAATCCGAAAAGATCGCTGGCCACCCAAATCCCCGAACCGGAGGAGATCATCCCGCATCCATCCGGGCAAGGAAAGAGCCGATCAACAAGGAAAACCTACTGATTGTCCACCCATGGGCCATTACCATCGTCGCCCTCTAGCAGGCTATATATATGGATGAAGGCGCGACTTGCGTCTCTTCCATTCTTCCACGCTCCAACTCTCACTCATTATCAAATTCTCCAGCACCACCATACATTAAGTCCCTTCGGGCAAACACTTTTATTTTACTTTGTCAGTATGTTTTGCCGGCTGCACTTTGCCTCGCCGTTTCGCTTCGCTCAATTAATAGTAAGTTGGTTCCGTTTGATTATGGTTTCAAATAAGCTGTTGCATGTTTATTTATTTTATGTCTAGCTAAGTCTTTATTCGGTTTGGGCGTGACAAGGTGAAGCATGATTAATATAACTCGAGAGGTCTAAGTAGGGCATTACGATCCGCATGCGTGTGTTCCCAAGCACTAGGTCCCGGGCATTATATAACTTAACCAAACTCGGTGTGTTAGTTGCAAATAACATAGTGGGTAAGGAGGGTTGCAAGTAATAATTGGATTAAGGTGTCGGTGTCCCGCACCCCAAATAGTACGACGGTGTGGGCGAGTTGGAGTAGTCATAGCAACGCCTTTGCCAATACCGGTCTGTTTAGGTCATAACGCCGCTGTGGTCTGCATGTCGAGGTGTCCTCGTGCGTGGGCATTACGGGTTAGATAGTTTGCATAGGGTGTCCTTGCCTTCTTTACGTAGCGATAGATTTGGAGGGGTGCGTCGTGGGCGTGACGCGTGACAACGGGTCACGACGTATGTCTCTTATAACCTATTGATGCATGTCATGTAGAGAAAATCTTTGCACCTATGACCGAGTGTTAATCGTCTTCACCGAGTTGTTGCCCAAGCTAGATTCGTTATTATTTGATATTCGTTGAGATTGTTTCGTGTTACTTTAGTCATACCTATAGTGATCAAGATAATTACACCACCCTCATCCCTTTTAAGTGACATCGTGACATCGAGATTGCTACACCAACTCCTCGTGGGATCGACCCTATACTTATCGCCGGCTACGCGTGATGGGCAATAGGTTATAAATTTATTTTGAACGCTAAACGACGCATGTCGAATTGACGCCGTTCGGGGAGTTGCGCATTCCAAGAGTATCTCTATTTCTTGAATTTATATTGCTTTCTTTATCAGATCCTACGACCCAACCTTGCGGAAGAACGGAGAACTTTTATACGATCCCGAGATCGAAAGACGCAAGGCGGAGGAGGAGCGGAAGATGGAGGCACGACAAGCGGCGAGGGCGCTAATCGAGAAGAAACCCGGAGGGCAATACGATGGGTGAACAACCGCAAGTAGAGCGGACATTGAGGAAATGGTGTTCCCAACAACCGAACTCGAGGCCAACGGGCATCACTTTGCCCGCGATCAATGGCAACCGGAGATGAAGCATTCTTCATCCAAATCCTCCCGATTCGGTGACATGCCCGGGAGGATCCACAAAACATTTACAAGATTTCGAGATGGCGTGTGGGACTATCCGCCAATGAAAATCTTGGAGAGTATGTGAGATTAGTGTCATTCCCTTCTCTCGCATGATGGAGCAAGAGAATGGCTCACACTTGCCGTTGGAAGTGTGACCACGTGGGCACAACTTCACCGAAGTTCCTCGAGTAGTACTTTCTCCGCCGTATTCGTAACATGAGGAAAGGATAAGCGACATCAAAATGGGCACGGAGAGACCTTTTATGATTATCTTGGGGAAGGTTTAAACAACAGCAGCGAAATGCCCTCAACATCAAATTCGGATCATGATCCGATCCAATATTTCATAGCCGGTTGAGGGCAACAGAGAAAATTTGGGTGAATGCAACTTGGGAGGATCAATCTTGAATAAAGTTCCAGTGAGGCCTTTAGATTGGGCGAGATGGTCAAGAAAGCAGAGACGAAGGAGAGAAGTTCCGGCAAGCCGCCGCTACTTTTCAACCGTGGAGACCAAGTCGATAAACTCAGAACTGCTCGACAAGTTCATAACCAACACAGACCGTGACGGGACCGAGCGAGGGCAAAAGAAAGCTAAAGTTTGCAAATATGCGCACGCCGTGACACATCACACGGATCAATGCCCCACAATCGCTTGAAGAAGAAGAAGTCAATGCAAAGGTCGAAATGGTAATGGGCACACGACGCAGAGGAGATATGATCCAAACTCTCGACTCTTCGTTGGATTTGTATATTGAAAGCGCTTTGGTTGAGCTTGTATACAATGTTTCTGTTACCACTATTACAATCTCCTATCCGAAATGAATACTTATTGCATATATCCGTGTCCCCTTATCTCATATATAAGTTAGATCATACGGTGTGTAGAAGATCACGTAAGTCTATATGATTGGTCGAGCTTAATGAGATATAAAAGTTTCACAAATGAGACGACTTGAGGACGAGTTGTCGGTATAGTGCATGTATAGATAAGAAGTAACTTGACTTGGTTGCTTGTCTATGCTTGCACGTCTCGACGTATTGAAGGATCACAATGAGATGAGTTCTTCGTCTCGACCGTAGTGAAGAACCTAGATCTCGGTGACTTACGATGATCTAAACCTCGATAAGGTATTAGGTGAGTATGAGTTCTTGACCATCACTTTGACTTGTTATGGGTGAGGTTATATGTTCTAACCCAATATTCTCGCATCTTGGGTGGTGGCGGTTTGTATGTCATGCTAGTTATCTCATACGAGTCACCGTATCCGCTTAGGATGATGACGCCCCTTATGAGCTCAAAGGTTTATTGTACTAAACCCCGCAGTTGAGTTAGCTCAAGTACAATAATAAGGTTGAGTGGTACTACTTAAGAAATGAAGTTATTAATTATTTTAAGCGATGTAATGCTATAAATAATTAATGGACGCTCGATATCTTAAATACGGGATTCGTAATGTCTAAGTGCAAGCCCGACTCAACTTCGGTAATAAAGGGTAAGTCAAGATTTATTCTCTAGTGGCATGAATAAATGTTTATAAATTAATTTATGTTCTGGGCTGAACATAAGATAATTAATTTATTTGAGGCCCATCTTTATTCCTTGCATTTGATCCTTGGGCTGGCCCATCCAGGCCCGTAAGCCAAGGAAAATCGGCGCCCCCTTAAGCTCTCTATGGTAAGATTTTATTCTCTTTATCCTACAAGGATATAATTATATTTATGGTATATGCATAGATCTTTTCCTTATGGGATTATGGTAGTGCATTATAAATATAAGGTAAGAGATAATATTAAGGCTTATCTTTAATTAACCAAGAGAATTTTTTCGTGAATCATAAGTGAATTCCCAAGATAGAATTCTCGAAAATCCTCATGTTTATGGGAGATGGTTTTCGTGAATAATATGGTGAATTTCTTGTGGGATATTCTTGTAAAATCTTATGGTTTTGAGAGATTATTTTTCGTGCATCACTATTAGTGCTATAGTGAGGATTCTCGAAAAATAGTGGATAGAGCATTGGGTGATTTTCCGAAGCATTCTCCATAGATCGCCCTCACCGACGCGTTGGAGATTGGGCAACCGGATACATCCGTAAGGTCAAAAGCACGAGTCCGTTCGCTCGATCCGCTCGTCCTGCTCCACCGACCTCTACAGATCCAAAGGTAAACACGAGAAAACCCCTACATGTTGCAATTAATTATATAGACGCATGCTAGGTATATAATCAATGTATGGTGAATTAAATATCCAAGATAGATCCTCTTGGCGAGGGCTTAACATATGTCATCCCTACACCTACAACCCAGGATGGAGGAACCACGAAAACTTTAGGTGGTCTAACAACCAAAGAAGCGGGCGTGACAACAACAACAGCGAAGACGGAGGCGGGTGACAACAACAAACCATACGAAATAATCAGCGTGACCAAAGCGGTGGGCCATCGTTGGTCGAACTTGTGCACACTATGGCACGAGAAAATGTGAAGGCTCAACAAGAGAACGAGAAATTCAAGGTCGAGACAAGAGGAGCCCTCCAGAGCCTTGGGAACCAAGTTTCCCAATCGACGACACCCGTAACGCTCTTCGAGAAGAAGAAGGAAATTTACCTCCTCAAGTAGAGGTAAACAGTTAGCCCAACCGAATGTCAGAGCCCGAGAAGTAGGAAGAAGCTGCGGAGAAAGTTTTCATGCCTAAGGACGACGCAGACATGCCCGAAGTGGAAGATCTCACGTAACACAATGGTCAAGACGACAATGATCGAGAATCGCCAAGGAAAAGATGCGAAAAAAGAAGAGGCAATCATTGAGCCAACCTATGTCAAACCTAATCCTAGGTTTTACCTCCTTTCCGTGCAGATTGGCCAAGAATGGAGAGAGAGGAAGAAATGGCGAGATGTATCGCGTGTTTCGAAGGTGGAAATTAATATACCGCTCATCATCGCCTCGGGCACGATGCCAAATGGGCAAAGTTCATGAAAGAATTGTGCACAAGAAAGGTGAAATACAAAGATGATGCAAAATTTCAAATGGGAGAAAATGTATCAGCGGTCCTACAACGGAAATTGCCCGAAGTGTGGAGATCCGTGGATGTTTTCATTCCACGTAATAGGCAAGACGAGGATCGAAAGGGCCATGCTGGATTTGGGGGCATCTATAAACGTCATGCCCTTGTCAATGTTCAACGAATTAAAAGTAGGAACCCTGAAGCCAACACAAGTGGTTATCGAATTAGCAGACAGGTCCAACGCTCATCCGTAAGGAATCATCGAAACGATTGGTCAAAGTGGAAGAACTCATATTTCCAAATGACTTCTACGCTACGGATATGGGCACGATGGGTAACAAATCCTCGCTTATGTTATTGGGCCGACCATTCATGAAGACGGCCAAAACCAGGATTGATTGCGACACGGGCAAGTTAACCTGTGAATTCGACGGCGAGACGGTGACCTTTAACATCTTCAAGGCCATGGAGCATCCGAATGATATCAAAGCCAAGACATTCGAGTGAGGGCAATTGGTGCTTTTATACCAATCTCAATTCAAATTGATGTCGGGAAAGTTAACAAGCAAGTGGTGCGGACCATATGAAGTCAAAATTCAATTTCCGAATGGAGCTGTCGAGGTGATAGACCTGAAGACAAGGAAGACCTTCAAGGTCAATGGACAGCGTCTGAAGGCTTACTGTGGGCATCACGAGATAGATCCAGGGGAACTGCATCAAGTGCAAGCCCCCGATGGTGAAGGGTAATGAAGAAGTCTGGTCGAGCCACGACGATAACCAAGGCGCTAACCAGGAGGCAACCTGGTATTTTATTTGCTTTCTTAGTTGTTTTCTTTTTTGTTTTTTATTGGCTTTGCCCTGCTTTTGCGTGTGGTGTTGTGTTGGTATAATTACGGGAACCCTCAAGATAGCTGGGAGGAGGATGATGACATTAAAGCCCGCTTGACGGGATGGAGGAACAACGAAAGCGACCCACGATGCCCCGATAGCTACTTTGCCCACACTGATTGGTATCCAGCTTTCCTGACCTTTGTCCTCCCTTTGTTTTTTTTTTTTCGCTTTGTTGTGTTTTTTTTTTTTTTTTTTTTTTTTTTTGTTGTTGGTGGTCAACCTTTTTCTCACCCACTTCGCCAAGGCAAAGTGTGTGAGCCGGGGGGTGCGCCTGCTGCTTGTTTGAGTTAAGAGAGTCGGTCCCATTCGACCCACTTTGCCCAAGGCAAAGTGTGAGTGGGGGACCGCCACCTCTACTCTGCTTCGTTGTTTGTTGTTTGTGTTCCTCCTCATTCACCCACTTTGCTCAACGCAGTGTGTGAGTGGGTGGGGTTTCGTTTTTGTGTGTCGGTTGGCATGTGTAAATTGGTGGAATTGATTGTCCCGTATTTTGCTTTGTTGTGAATAATGCGAGTAGTTTTAGAAATTCGCTTGAGCATGACCGTATGTAAATAAGGACGACGAATTGAATTTGAGCACACATGGTGAGAATTGAGCTTAAATTGTTGTATCTTGATCAACACAGCTTCCTTTCTTGTGTGATTATCGACATCTTCATTAGGCTTTTGCTAGAACTTGCGTGCACTCTTAAATCGAGGCCTTATCGACTTAGTTAAAACATTTAGATGACTTAGGCAATTTTTCTTTCAAATAGCCCATCGAGCAAAAATGTCCTACCTACTGTTAATCCCTCGCTCACCCCCTCGAGCTTAATAATTTCTTTCACCGCTAAATTAGCTCGGAAAAAGAAGCTCACCCGGTCAATTAGACTCGGGAGCTAATAGAAGAGAAGGCAAAAGGAAGAACAAGAGCTTCGAATGGGCAAGAAAAAAAGGGTTTACTGTAATTTCAAAGAAATGGGCAAATGCCCAATATAAAGAAGGTACCTGAATTGAAAGAAAAGGACTTGAAATAAAAGAATATATATATTGATGAAGTCCTAAGATGGTCAGGCCGAGGTCTGTAAGAGAAAGGCGAAAGGAAATCCATGGAGGACAAAATAAATTCCTCGAACCTGAGTCCGTGATGACCTTAGCCTCGTTCCAAAAATTTCCCACCTATGTCTTAAGCCCTATTACAACCAAATAAAAGACCTAAGGATGAATGTTTAAAACTTTGTCTAAACGGTGGAGATGGTAGAGGCACATGAGCCTATGGCATAGTCGAAATGAAAGATGTCCCGAGCGTATACACTAGCCTATACACAAGAGTACAGTGTTGGTAAGGAAAATGCCCAATATGCTCAAATTCAGTATTTTGACTTGTTTGATGGTCGTTGCTTCAATGAAGTCTACTTGAATTGCTAGTTTGTTCGATGAAGCTTATATCGCCGAGATATCCCGCTGGTGGAAATGTGCTAACCTTTTACTTTTGAGTTTTTTTTTTTTTCTTTTGTCTTGGGCAATTCATGCGTGCATGCTTGAGGACAAGCATGTTTAAAGTGTGTCGTGTGACGAGCCCAAGTTTTGTGCTCTTTTCTCGTGTCTGTCTAGGTCAGATCGAGTCTTTTGTGTCTTTCTTGTTGTTTTTGTGTCCGGGAGGACACATTGGTCCGCAGGAACAAGGCAGGCGTAAATGGGCGAAGGAGTGGAACTTGCTTGGCGGGTGAATAGAGATACGATGCACCTCGAGGGCACAAGGAGCTTAGCTCATAGCCCGGCTTCAAACTCCGAGAGTCGTCCGCTTTCACGGCGCGACCTCCTTCTGCACCGCACAAGTTCAATCTCCGTATGGTAGGCTAATGGGCAAGCGGAGTGAAAAAGGCGGCGAAACCAAGAAGAAGAAGGAGGCAAGAGAGACGGAGAGAGAGGTGATGGGCGAAGATACGCGAGATCAGGGGATCTCGCTAAATCGAAAAGATCGCGCTCACCCAAATCCCCCGAACCGGAGGAGATCATCCCGATCCATCCGGCAAGGAAAGAGCGCCGATCAACAAGGAAAACCTACAGATTGTCCAGCCCATGGGCCATTACCATCGTCGACCTCTCAGGCTATATATATGGATGAAGGCGCGACTTGTCGCGTCTCTTCCATTCTTCCACGCTCCAACTCTCACCTCATTATCAAATTCCTCCAAAGTGACCACATACATTAAGTCCCTTGGGCAAACACTTTTATTTTACTTTGTCAGATGTTTTGCCGGTGCACTTTGGCCTCGCCGCTTCTGCTTGCTCAATTAATAGTAAGTTGGTTCCGCTTGATTATGGTTTCAAATAAGCATTGCATGTTTATTTATTTTATGTCTAGCTAAGTCTTTATTCGGTTTGGGCGTGACAAGGTGAAGCATGATTAATATAACTCGAGAGGTCTAAGTAGGCATTACGATCCGCATGCGTGTGTTCCCAAGCACTAGGTCCCGGCATTATATAACTTAACCAAACTCGTGTGTTAGTTGCAAATAACATAGTGGGTAAGGGAGGTTGCAAGTAATAATTGATTAAGGTGTCGGTGTCCCGCACCCCAAATAGTACGATCGTGTGGGCGAGTTGGAGTAGTCATAGTGCCGCCTTGCCAATACCGGTCTGTTTAGGTCATAACGCTCTGTGGGTCTCGCATGTACCGAGGTGTCCTCGCGTGGGCATTACGGGTTAGATAGTTTGCATAGGGTGTCCTCGCCTTCTTTACACGTAAAGGATAGATTTGGAGGGTGCGTCGTGGGCGTGGCGCGACAACGGGTCACGACGTATGTCTCTTATAACCGGTTGATGCATGTCATGTAGAGAAAATCTTTGCACCTATGACCGAGTGTTAATCGTCTTCACCGAGTTGTTGCCCAAGCTAGATTCGTTATTATTTGATATTCCGTTGAGATTGTTTCAGGTTACTTTAGTCATACCTATAGTGATCAAGATAATTACACCACCCTCATCCCTTTTAAGTGACATCGTGACATCAGAGATTGCTACACCAACTCCTCGTGGGATCGACCCTATACTTATCGCTGGCTACGCCTGTGATGGGCAATAGGTTATAAATTTATTTTGAACGTTAAACGACAACATGTCAATAGTGTGTCGCTCGACATCCTCATATCCTCCTTTCTGACAACGGAACACAACCGATAAGACATTCGAGAGTGGTGTCAAGAGCTTGGATCCAACAAAATTCACCTCGGTGGCCCATCCTCAAGCAAATGGTCGGACCAAGTCACCAACAGACCATCGTGACTCGCCTCGACCGAGCTAAGGGCCTTTGGGTGGAAAATTTACCACGTGTCTTATGGTCATACCGAACAACACCTAGGACCTCGAACGGAGAAACGCCCTACGTTTGGTGTATGGAATCAAGGCGGTGACCCGGCAAATCGGAGTACCGAGTTCTCGTACCATTGACTTCTCTGCCGAAGCAAATGAGGATAATCTACGAGCTGATCCGGATCTACTCGAAGAAAAAGAGACCTCGCCACATCGAGGAAGCTCGGTACAAGCAACAAGTAGCTCGGTGTTACAACCATGTTAAAACCCGACAATTCCAAGTGGGCGACTTCACTCCAAATAATGAAGTCGAGAAAGCGCCGCATCTCGGCAAGTGGAAGCCACATGGGAAGGACCTTACCGGGTCGACGAAGTCCTCGGCAAAGGGGCTTATAAGCTCGCTCAATTGTCCGGTGAGCAATTACCCAACGCATGGCACATCATTCATCTGAAGAGATATTATGCATAAGTGTCAAAGGTCGAGTCTTGTTCGGTCGTGTTTTCAGAGTCCTGTTTAATCGAGTCAGAGTCTTACTTTGTTATGTCGTCTTTTATCAATAAAATTCTATTTTTGTGCATGTTTTATTTGTCACTAATGCATAATTAATCTTCAATATTATTCTATACCCTCTACGGAGGACAAATTTCGACGGAGGTCGACACCTTCGTTTCATACGAGGATGAATTTAAACGCGTAAGGGACCACCCTCCGATAACCTCGCAAAAACAGAACCATTCTTACATACGAGATCGACACCTTCGCTTATTTCAAGACGGTTCTCTATGTAGACGACGAAGGGACCACCCTCCCGATAACCTCGGCAAAAACGGAACCATTCCTACATACGAGATCGACACCTTCGCTTATTTCAAGACGGTTCTCTATGTAGACGAAGTAAGGGACCACCCTCCCGATAACCTCGGCAAAAACAGAACCATTCCTACATACGAGATCAGACACCTTCGTTTATTTCAAGACGGTTCTTTCTATGTAGACTAAATAAGGTACCACCCTCCCGACGACCTCGGCAAAAATCATTAATTTCAAGACGGAACTCTACAAGGACTAACTACCTTCTACGAGAACGGATTCATTCAAGACTTCATATATTACTTTAGTTCAATATAAAGTCAATAAAGCAAATACATCTTTCTTATTTCAAAATAAGTTATGTAGATTACATATTACGAGGCGGAGGAGACCGGGAAAACCGAGCCAATCTCTAGAAAAATCGCGATTCAACACTCATCTATACTAATCCTACCTCACCGTCCTCGATCTACACTATGGGCTCGCTAGCTCGACCTCGGCCACTCGATGACGCCCGGCTTGCCCCTTGAGGATCCACGTCGCTCAAGGGCCATAGCACGCTCTCGAGCTATCCACGCGGATCGTCAAAATTCGACTCATTTATTGTAGACCGAGAAGCTCCGTGAAGAAGAGGCCTCGCATCCCGTCGAAGCAGTTCATCGAGCTGTGGTTGTCGAGCGATGACGGCCTTAGATATACCTCCGAGCCTTTTAATTCACCGCATCGCCCGTGAACCGCCAGAGGTCCGACCATATTCACGCCGACATCGCACAACGGGCAGCCGCCTCGACAACCTTAGCTTCAACTTCCGAGATAGTCATCCCATCATTTCGATGGACGACCTCCTCGTACTCGCATGCTCCTCGCCTATTAATTTAGCCTTCTCCTGGCGACCTCGAACGACTCCTCCAATGCAAAAGACGAGCCCGGAGCTCGTCACGCCTCTGGCAGCTCTATGCTTGATAACGAGACTCGCCGCACATGGCCCAATTATCCCTTTATATGGAGGAGTTCGACCTCTTTAATTCCAGAGCCCGCGACAAGTCTTCAATTCGATTCAACCAAGGAGAAGATCAAGCATTTCAAAGCACAACCGAATAAAAGATAAGTGTTTTCATATAAACTTGTGATTCTATTAATATGCCCTTAGGTGAAAACCAGATGTACATTTACATTCAAAAAGTGGATCAATCGACCCTCCGGAAGCTTTCTGCCTGTCCACCTCACCGCCCGAGCTCGAAAGCCTCGCCCTTCGCTTAACCTCGCCTAGTCCGGCCGCCTCTCAGAACTGCCAAGCCTCGTCGCCTGAAACCCCACCAGCAGATCCCCGACCCTTTGTAAGATCGGCCATTAGAGCGTCGGTCGGGATCTCGGTCCACGGGCAAAGCGAACAGACTCAGCGGTCGCAGAATCAAGATGAAGTCGGGGTCCGCAGACGGAAGCTCCTTCAGGCCGCGGACAAGGACATCGAAATAGTCTGCCTCGGGACATCATCCTCATCTCCTCATACCCATACTGGATTTATCCACCGGTAGTCCTCGGCGACTTCTTCGATTGCATCCGAGATGGCGCGCTTATCGAGGACCTCGGCCGCATCACCAACCATCCCGAGAAGCCCCTGAGAGAATAGCCTCCGCAAATGCCCAAGCATCTCCCCTGCGAGCTCGCTACCTCGGCCTCACGACGCCGAGCCTCCAACTCGCCTTCATTAAGGCAACCTCGGCCTCCGCCGCTGCTTCAGCCCCAGCCTCGCCGCCCATCGCCTCGCCGCCGCCGCCGATCGCCGCCGCCGACACCGCCAGATCCGCCGCTTCCAGCTTGACGAGGTCCCGATCTTTGTCTCGGCTCGCTAATCTCTTGAAGAGAGAGTCTTCTCCTCCATTCCTCGAGCATACCGGGCCACCACAAACCGCTAACGGCCCTTTCAAGAAGTCCGCATGAAACCGGACATCCGGGCCATCCCGGGACATCTTTGCCACCTCGGCCGACACGACCTCAACCCCTATACGTAATCCCATCAAGTCGGGAAGAATACATTATTTATATTACTTGACAAGGAAGAAGGATAAGTCGCT
This sequence comes from Salvia rosmarinus, assembly GCA_036937905.1. Lineage (NCBI taxonomy): Eukaryota > Viridiplantae > Streptophyta > Magnoliopsida > Lamiales > Lamiaceae > Salvia > Salvia rosmarinus. Next base: position 187,680 of record JAODLM010000206.1, read on the forward strand.
ACCTCGAAAGGTAGGGGGAGCTCACGAGAGCCAACGACGACGATTCGGGTCGGCAGAATCGCGCCCTCGGGGATAGCAGTGCAGAGACTTCAAGCCTCCTCGCCGCTTGTGGATAGCCTCGACATCCTTCAAAATCGAGGAGGAGAGCTCGACCTCCTTCAAAAGAGAGGAGGGGAGCTCGACACCGCGCCGACCTTCCTCTTCTTCCTCTTATCCCTGATCAAGTTCACTGCAAATAAATACAAGAAGTCAAGCATGTACACACAAATAATCATGCAACAAAGGACAGAAGAGAAGGAGGGGCCTCACCCTTCACCGACTCCACCTCGGTGGCAGGATCATGCGGCTAAGCCCCACACCGCAAGCTCGGCCTCGATAAAGGCCTCATCCACGAGACTACTTTGTCAAAGTGCCTCCTCCGTGCCACCATCAATCTCATCAACCACCACATCGGCGATCTTCTCCGATCGCCATGTAAACTCAAGAGATCCATCAAACTGACAAAATAAAAACTTCTTCTGCCAGTTCGAGATCTTCGACTTTATCTTCGCTTTGAATTTACGACGGGGTTATAAATAATACCACCCCGAACCACCCTTCAGTTGCAAAAAACGGAGAACAAGCCCCAAAGTAAAGGAAAATTATGCCGATAGCATAGACACCTAGCCCACCAAATGCCTGAAAGAATTTGGCGTAAGTTGGGCAGTGATATACCTACATCCGTTGAAGTTCGACATATACACGAGGATAGGAATACGAAGACCACCCGAGGTCGTCTTCGACACATGATAAACCCTTCCGGAGGCACAAGCCCTATGTCCTGACGGGGCAACATAAATTATATAAGAAATACGGTATTGGGAGACAATCTCCTTTATATCGGAGGTTGTTAAAATGGAAGAAAAGAAAACATTTTACCGAAATCCCGAAGTGAAAGACGCAAAACCGCGGCGAATCCGACGGCAAGACACGTATACGATACGAAGCTCGGAAGATTTAGAAGAAGAAAGCCATAACTTACTTTTGGTTTTTCAAGATGATGGTGATGAACTCCGAGACAACAATGGCGACGGCTATACGCTTTTGAAGTTTTGAAAGTCCGAAATTTTGAAAATAGCAAAAGTGATATGAGAAATGGCGTATCAAGGAAGATATTCCTCCATTATACGCTTTATCGAAATCCAACCTCTGCCGCATTAAATGCGCATTAAATGCGTATTCAGGTCTCACTCAACGACGGCGAGAAAAATCCGTGTTCGCCTGGAGCTTAACGCCTCGTCGGTGATGCAGACGAAGACCTCGGCTTAACGCCTCGTCAGGATAGGCCACCAAAAGACCTCGGCTAAACGCCTCGCCAGGTGAAGTCAGCCTGGAGACCTCGGCTTAACGCCTCGTCAGGTTTAGACCAACAGAAAACCTCAACTTAACGCCTCGTCAGGAGAGGCCACCAGAAGACCTCGACTAAACGCCTCGTCGGTGAAGTCACCGAGACCTCGAACGCGCCGTCGGTGAAGTTGAATAGAAAACCTCGACTTAACGCCTCGGCAAGAGATAGTAACAGCGCGCACAACCTCGGCAGATGCCTCTGCAAACGTGGCATATGACTTCGGAAACATTGACACATACCAAGTCAGATCGTTCGCACACCGCCTCGGCATAAACAACCCAAAACCAATACGACCGCCTGCGTCTTTTTGGGGGTTGTGATAGGATATGGCCCAACCACTGCGCCCAAGATCGTGCCCAATACGTAAAGTCGTCGTCAAGCTCGGCTCGACAAGTTCGACCAAGAAGACCCCTAAAACCAAGGCAACGCAGGCTCCTACCATATCAAAAGGAATCCTAATTCGAGAAGGGATAGGATTAAGATCATATCCAAGATCTCGAATCCTATTTAGAAAATACCTCGGATTTAAGATCTAGGTCTAAATAATTGTGTATAAATAGAGGCTAGATTAGACGAAATAGGGAGACACTCTTTGTAATCGCTTCTTACACATTCAATACACGAATACTTTCTCTCTTCCCGTGGACGTAGATCGTATTCATAGATCGAACCACGTAAATCCTTGGTGTTCTTGCGTATTTATTTCCCTTACGAAATTAAGATCGATCACTATGCATACATGTAGCGCCAGAGGGTAAATACAGTATTATATCATATTTAATTTCGAAAACATCCTACCTGCACGAAATAATAATTATTTATTATCTGCAAAAGTTTGATACTCGTTCGTGATTTTGGACGAACCTGGGCATTTTTGGGGAGTCCAACATTTCACCCTATTCTTAGGATTCGCCCATGTATCATTAGAAGAACTTCCAAAATTGAGATAAAATTATAAAAAGTTGGGGGTCATTTTCAACTGTCTAAAGCTGAAAAATAATATCTCCTCCATCCACAAAAGCTTGCATTATTTTTGGTATCACGAGTTTTAATAAATTATAATGAGTGTAAAATAAGTGGATATAATAAATGAATATATTAATTGGATAGTGAAAATAAAAAGTGGGATCATGTGTGATTTTTTTATAATAAATGATAGATTGAGAGTAGTTGATATTTCAAAAAATAGAAAATACAAACTTTTGATAACAATCTAAAAAAGAATTAAATACGAGTTTTTTATGGATCGAGTGAGTAATTAATAATGGTATGGCAAGTCCAAAATAAGTGCAAATGGCCAGCTTTTTGAAAGAGATTTTATTGGCACCAATGAGAAAATGGTGGTTAACTCGTTGTGTTCAACACGAGAAAGGCCTCCGTTTCATTATTTCTGATGGACCCTCATTAAATATCTCACCACAGCATCCCTACGTATTTAATCATCTCAAATAAACATTTTCTTTTTACTCTTTAATATTCTAAAACTGCAGTACATACTTAGTTAACATACATTATTATCAAATTCGACGTGTGCGTATGTTGACCTAATGATAGAATAGTTAATACCCAATATCAAAGGTCTCAAGTTCGAATCTATCATGACGAGATTTTTAAATTTCTATACGCCATAATACATAGAAATAATATACTTACGAATGACAGCTGTTACAACCTAAAAAGTTATCAACATTTACGACTATAACAAGTTAAATTTATTGAGATATAGATATGGTAGGTTAGTATCATTGGTCATTACTTTTTCAAGGACAAAAATTGAATTTAAGCGGTCTTTGATTGTTTCATTATATGAGCCAAAGCAGACCTACAAATATAATAACGAATTAAAATTAAAATTACTCATACTTGAGCTACTACACTACTAGCATTTATTGGGGCTGAAACCAATAATTTTATTAGCCAGGTCGTAACTGACACGTGTCCCTGCTGCTGCACGTTACCGATGATCGACAGTGTCCCGCTCGTCCCCGCGAACGCCAGCAGTACTTCCCGGCGTCGTCCACCGGTATCAAAAGTTGCTCGGCCGCAGCGCCACCGTCTTCCCGCCGGCGAACTGGAGACACCGTCGGCACCCGCACCTCGTCATGCTCGACAGGTCGTAGCACGTCGAACAGCGAGAACCCGCCCGCCGCCGGCAGATCCCGCGCCATGCCAGCGAACGCGTCGCGCACCGCGCTGTACACCTCCGATCGCAGCCGCGTCACGGCCGTGCCGGAATCGATTATCACTCCGCCGCGGCCGTCGCCGCCGATCGCGAGGAGGCTTGGGAGAACTGAACCGGCCGTCCGCCAACGTTGATTCCGGTTAGGGCTACATAGTGGTAGGTGTTGATTCGCGAATTGGTGAGTAAAGGAGCGAGCACCGAGTCGGCCGGCCGGGCCGAGTTGAACTCGAGAGTCGACGAGGAAGTCGAATCGCGGTTTACTAAGCAGTAGGAAAACGACGTCGCTTTGATTTGGGAATTAAGAGATAGCGGGCCGCCGCCGAGACCTAATAGTCCTGCGGCGCCGGCGAATAAGCCCTCGTTGTGGTGGCCGCAGCCGATGGCGACGTTGGGGACGGAGCCGGAGGTGCCGAAGGAGACGGTTTCGGTGGCGAAGTTGCCGACTGTGTAGGAGCCGTCGCCGTAGGATACCTGGCCATAGCCAGAAAATTCGTTAGAAATATCGTGTTACTATATTTCGAATTTTATTTGACGGTAGGGAATTATGCACGTAATTTGTATAAAACAAAATATTAATAATTTGACAATTATTTTATAATTGAAGAAGAAAAAAAATATATTGTGTGACTCTGGCACTGAAACCTGGTAGAGGCAGGCGTCGGTGCGGCAGGCGGAGACCTCGAGGGCGGAGCACTGGGGGGCGGCGCAGGGAAGGGAGCGGTAGGAGGCGGAGGCGGAGGGGTTGAAGATGGGGTCGGATTGGTTGTAGCAGTCGGCGCAGGGCTGGCATTGGAGCCAGCTGATGTCGCTGCCGCTGTCGATGACCATGTAAAAGTCTTTAGGGGGGCGGCCGACACCGATGCGGGCGAAGTACTCGCCGCTGCCGAGGCGGATGCCGGAGGTGACGGGGGACTGGAACTGCTGGGGTGAGAATCCGGATGCGGGGGAGAGGGCGAGGGAGTGGCGGAGAAGGAGGGAGCTGACGCGGGCCTGGTCGCGGGCGAGGCGGGAGAGGGTGAGGGCGGTGTAGTTGGCGGTGGTGGGGGCGGAGGCGGAAGGGAGGGAGGAGCGGGGGTGGAGGGTTAGAGAGAGAGCGGGGGTGGTTTGTAGTTGGTGGTGTACGGTTTGAGTGTTTGGAGAGAAGACTTGACGGGCTTGGTGGAGCGAGGCGACGACGTCGAGAATCTCGAATTGTTGGTCCTCGTCGGAGGAGGAGATGAGGATGAGAGAGAAGAGAATGCAGGAGGTGAGAGAGAAGGAGAGAGCGGCCATGTTTTTGTTTGTTTGTTGTAAGAATGTGAAGGGGAGGAGTTGGATTTATAACTGGAGGGGAGGAGTAAATAAATATGCATGGCAGAGCAGCAGCAGCAGGGATCATATATTATCTCATTATCTTTTTCTATATCTATTAATTCTTAATCAATTAAGTTTACATTAATAAGATAATCATTGTCTGTAATTACTAATAAATGTTTTATCTATCTCACAAAGCAAAACCAAAAAGTTTATGACTACATTTTCCACATTAATTAGAAAAGCATACACCCTATTTTTTTTTATATATGTTATTAGTTTTTATCGAGTCGAGTTTTAATAAATATAATGAGTGTAAATTAATTGGAGAATGAGATTCAAATATGTTATGTGAATGGAAAAAGTGGTAATTGTTTACCTTTTTGTAAATAAGTAGATTAAGTGTGGATAAAAATATTGATTTTTAGTGGATTTATATCTATAAAAGAAAAATGAACGAATTTCATGGATCTACTGAAATAAAATTTCATGGATCTAATGTATCTTTGTATAGTTGTTAGAAAACTAAAATTTATTAGACCACTTTGTCAGGGACGCATACTCATCGCTTTCCTCACGCGTCGTCGTGAGGTTTTCCCACACTTGGGACATTCGGGGCAACAACTGGTTTCGCCCTGTCATGGCTCATCAGGGAAACGACATCAGCACCCAATCGCCTTGTCCGACACCTTCGGACACTCGTCGTGCTCAATGCCTTCCCGCCTTCTCAAGATTGGCGAAACCACGTTGGTGCCCATCATCAGAGTACGCTCATGTATGCGCCCATGAGTCCATACTCGCCATTCACCATGGATCCTTGCCACGACTTGCCCCTTCTCGGCAACGGGTTGTGCGAGCCTTGAATTGTCAAACAGGCGACGTGTAACATTTTGTTTTCTATAAATTCAAGAAAATGGAAGATTTTGCATGTGTAAAAAATGATTAATATTTTTTGTAAATAAAATTTGATCTATTTTTGAATTTCTAGCAATTATCCATAGATGTAATATAAGAGGTCACAAAATATTGTAATAGAGAAACAAGAACATGAAAGTCACATGGAGTTTTAACTTGTTAAACTCTCTTATGTCAATATTTAAGTCCAAATTCGATCTAAATACTCATACAATCAAAATAAATCCGAATATATTGATACACGACTTGATGGATTCTGCGTATTAGATGGACCGGCAAATTCTTTTGTGATGACAAAAATTATGTAAGGGAGTATTAAATAATAATTATTATTTAAGGAATGGTCCCATTTAATAATACTATGCGAGTAATAAGATGACACGGATGATAACATAAGAATGAGTTTTCATGGAAAATGATATGCACCTAATATGTTGGTGTTTTATATGGCAAAACTGCAAATATGCTTTTGATTAACACATGGATATACAAGGCCAGATTTTACTACTACTAACTAGCATGTAGGTTTGTGATTTTCGACATCGACATTTGAACGATACCTAACACGCACGAAATTAATCGCTGGTGTTCGCCTTATCGTGTTCGTGTCTTATCGCACAACACGATAAGGGCAAGATAATTTCGTCGTTTCGTGTCGGATCCGTGTCGTATTCGTGTAACCCGATAATTTTCGTGTTGCATTCGTGTTCAGACGGATCGTGTCGTTTTGTATAATTCGATAATATTTATATATATTTAATATTAATTTAATCATATTTTATATATTTTTATTTTTATTTTCTAATTTTGATTTAAATTTATTGTTTCGGTAATCGGTAATAGGTAATAGGTAATAGGTCGTGTCAACACGAAAAAATCGCACATATTCGTGTTAGTGTCGCTGTCCAAGGTCAAGACACTTCGTGTCGTGTTCATGTTCGTGTCGGACGATCCTTAACGGTTGTGTTCGTGTTTGGCTTTATCAAGTCGTGTCGTTATCGCGTCGACACAATAACGAATTCAAACGCATCTAATTATCACCTACTAGCATGTATCTTCCATATTTTCATATCTTATTTCATGTTTTATTATATTGATTATAGTAAACCATCCGCCATTATTAACGAGCCAAGTTAATATGCAAGTCTACTTTTATAAGACAAAATCACAGTATATATTAATGAAATTGTACACATCGAATTTCGTAGATATATATACACAATTATTTTTGTAATTTGTGTATGTATAGATGGTAAATATTGTAGCTGATGTAGTTGATGACATACAAATATCTGTGCGTGTCGAAACTGCATTAAAAGCTATAAGCGGCCAACGGCCCACTAATTTGGTGCACATATCACATGACATATACAATCGACAAGAGAAAATTGGCATTCGTAACTTTTTTGGGACCCTTTTTTTCCACACTCGTCCCATCACTTTTTTGGGATCCTTTTTTCCACACTCACTCCAAAAAAAAGGGAAAGGAAAGCTCTCATTGAGAATCCTCATATTTTAACAATTAATTATGGTAACTTAATGATTAAATAATTAGGAGGACTTTGCATAGTATTTATAATGAGTCATCCTAAAGAGGGTGATGACACTTTTATACTACGACTGTTATGACTCGATCATTGATCCTCGTCTCAAATCTATTAGCTTAACCAATCAATTAAACCTATAAAGATCCTTTTTCCACACTCGTTTTTATATTGAATCGTTTCACCGATTTAATTTTTTTATTACTACATAATGTACACTACAAATATATGTATATAATTTTTGTTTTTATAGTATAGAATTCGAAGTGACTTAGTTACTTTGCTTTTTGGCTGAAATCCAACTGCATGAATACTACTTACGAAAATGAAAAACAATTTGTCCATACTATGAAAATCTATTTGGCTTAATTAATCAAAAAAAGGAAAAAGAAAATACGCACAAACACACACATTTATTGACATATACAATCAAGACAAGAGAAAATTGGCATTCTTCACTTTTTTTCCACACTCGTCCCATCACTTTTTGGGATCCTTTTTCCCACACTCACTCCGAAAAAAGGAAATCTTATCAATAAATTGTGGTAACTCAATTATTAAATAATTAGGAAGACTTTATATAAGATCCACAATGAGTCATCCTAAATATGGTGATAACACGTCTATACTATGATTGCTATGACTCGATCATTGATCATTGTCCCAAATCTACTAATTCTTAACCAACTGAACTAAACCTATGAGGACCCTTTTTTCCACACTCGTTTCCATATTGAATCGTTTCACCGATTTAATTTTTTTATTAGTACATAATTTACACTACAAATATATGTATATAATTTTTGTTTTTATTGTATAGAATTCGAAGTGACTTAGTTACTTTGCTTTTTGGCTGAAATCCAACTGCATGACTACTACTCACGAAAATGAAAAATAATTTGTCCATTATATGAAAATCTATTTGGCTTAATTAATCAAAAAAAGGAAAAAGAAAATATGCACTAAACACACACACATTTATTGGCACCGGTAATTTATTTATTTTGAGATACATAAGGTAGCGGCTGCGGGTTCCCCGTGATACAAAAAAAAAAGTATATATGCATACGTAATAGTAGCCATCCTTAATAAATCTATTTGTTTAAGAAACCCTATTATAAATGCAAAAATGTAGGTCTCTATATTAATTTATTAAAATGTAGTATAATAAATGTGTACCCACTCTAGTCTCTAGGGCCCTTGTCTTGATCTGCTTGTCTTTGTTCGAATACCTCTGCTGATTAATTTTGCTGAACTATTTGTATAAATTTTGAAATTTCGGTCATCACTGTATTAACTGTTGGCTCCCCCTTGCATATTTCTAAATTTCAAATTAATGGCAGTTTAATTTAAAGAAAACATTGGGTAAAATCCCATATCAAATATGTTGCATGTGTGGCTTAAAATCGATTAGGCTGAACCTAAACTCGTTAGTATTTTGGGATTGACGTGTTGATTATAACTCAAAGTTATGTGTGTATTATATTAGAAAATTGAAAGTTTACACAATGTCTCACATCAAATGTGTAGTGTAGCTTTACAATCGGTTTCACACACTCTAAAGTCTAAATTTTTAGATATTATGTATTTGGTTATAAATTGTGTGAACTTATTTCTACTACAAAATCAATATAAAGTAGAACCTATATTAAAGAATATTTTGGGGACTACAGAAAAATATGACAGAATGAGAGGTTATTCCTAAATAGAGTTGTAAGAAGAATTTTTTTTTTCTAATTTTAATGTACATGAACAATACATAAATATTATAATTACTAAATACATGTATTGTATAATGTATTATATGTAAATACATGTACAATATTTAATTTATTTGACTTAGAATAAGTATAGTTAATCTCTTTAAGTATATGCATGTAAGTACATGTAACTTTTGTTGGAATCATTATTATGTGTTCTTATAAATATTACACAATATACATATTTTAATATCATGTCAAATATTGTTTCATATAATGGCACCAAAAATTGAAAAGTGAGTTCAAATGAGTGAAAAATTCATGTTGAGTTGCACAAAATGAAGGAAATGCACAAATTGGAAATATTTTGGGTTCAATGAGAAGATGGTCATACTGGACGAGCTATTGAAGACCCGAAGTTAAAAATATAATTGCAACAAAAAGATGAAGTCATCATCACAAGAACCTGTAGAAATATTTTAAATCAGATAAATTTATGTGTATATATATATATATTATTTACTGTGATTTATTCCTAAATGGAGATGTATTTCTCTAAGGTGGGACCTTAAAAAAATATGAATTATGACAAATATGGGTTTATTCGAATATAAGCGATCCCAAGTTGACTACGAATTTTATGACAAAATATGAGGTTATTCATAAATAGAGTATTTCTTTAGAGAGGTTCTACTGTATTGATCTTTGTATTTCAAATTAGTTAATAGTTTACAGTTTTAGCAAAGTAGAGTAAATAATTGAGCTTTACCTCCAACTTTAATCGTAGTTTTCTTTCAACGTATTATTCGTTACACATTTACATACTTTATTTGACTACTATACATCAACTAGTAGAGATAACATATTATATAATTCATTTTTCATATATTTCACGTGATTATGAAAACACAATGTATAACTGAAATTGAAACAAATTGTTCGCAATAAATAATAATGGTCTAAATTATTTTAAGATACAATGAAGAATCACATTTTCATGGGGTACTTTTTCTTGGTAATAAATATTTACTGAACTATATATCGGTTGATACCTTCTGACATAATCGTGATATTGACGTTAATTCACCAATATCAATAAAATGGTTGGTAACTAGCATTATATTCTAAACACGTTTACTTTACCTTGGAACCTTAAAAGAATGTCATCAATTACCAAAATGGAATAAGTACGTAATAATATGTCCTAAAAAGTTAATTTGGTATAAAATGCACTTAATCCTTAGCTTTTTATTTGAGTCGGTGATACTTAGTATAATTTTTATTTTATTTTGTATATTTTTGCATTCCTAATTGAATAAATATATGTTAGTTTTCCATTAATTCCATTGGGGCACGACACGTACAAACCCATACCAAAATTCGATCAGCTGGAAAGTGGGCCGAGTTGGCCCAGCACCGTGGGTTAGCCTTATCGAACATAGTCATCTCAAATATATGGGCTCCATTGGACCATGGGCTGAGCCTCCCACAACTCAATAAATAAATAAAAATATTGTCCCCTGCGACAACCCATAGTTAAGTGGGTTCGCGTGGTGAGCCAACGCCACGCGTTGAACCCCACCAAACGCTTCTATGAGTTTGAGTGCACACACCTGGTTTTCAAGTGTGATTTACGCATCGTGTGTGGTTTGCGCTATCAGCACATGAACGTGATGAGGTTTACCCAACGCGCACACTGGGTAGCATTGCGAGTTCCCCATGATACAAAAAAAAAAAAATACTAAAAAGGGTTAATATTACTTTTTATCCCAACTTTTGACATTTCTACAATTATATTTCAATCTTTAAAACTTATCAATTTTATGCTGATTAATATGTTTAATATAATATAAACAATTTAGAGATTTTGGAAGCCCATGATCTGAGTTGTTCGCTCATATATTCAGTTATTATTGTTGGATGTCCGTTTTTCCATTTCCAAACTCTCTCACTCAATTTTACCATTTGACGATAAATTTCAATACATGGTCGAACAACTCATACCATGTGCTTAAAGAGCTCTCAATTAATTGACTTTCAAAATTTTTATATTATTTAAAAGGTTGGAATAAAAATTGATAATTTTTCAAGATTGAGATAGAATTGAAAAAAAAAATGTCAAAAGTTAGGATAAAGTAATATTATCCTATCATCGAGCTTTATTTCTTTTCATGATTTAACTTAAGTTTTGTCGAAGCAACTCCAACCTAACACCAAAAGTATAAGTTAATTGCATATCACAAAAAATGGTTAAGAGAGAAAACATGAAAATTAATACAATACAAATCCATAATAAAGACACAATAATCCAAAGAGTATCATAATTTATTAGTAGTGTACACTTCAAAAACAAAATTTATAACATGAAAATTAATACAATACAAATCTATAATAAAGACATAATAATCCAAAGAGTATCATAATTTATTAGTAGTGTACACTTCAAAAACAAAATTTATCCAATGTCATCTTAGATAGCGGTCAGTAATAACAAAATCACAAAAAAAATTGTACATTCGTCCGCACTATGTGGATAGATAACAATATCATTTATCCTTACGAAAAATGGTATTGACATTGAAGAAAAATATCATTTTATTTTTACCCAATAATTAAAAAAATATCATTTATATTGAAGAAAAATGTCATTTACACTAAATAAAAAATATCAATATCCGTACAAGATATCACCTCTAACAAAATTTATCCAATGTCATCTAGCGGTCGTGTATTACCATTGTCATAAGAAAAATGGGTGTACAAGAAATAATTTTGCAAAGCAATAAATTAAGTTGAGCCTACAAATCTAGCTCGGCCACCCACAGCCCCACAATTAGGACTTGTTTTCGTTGTTGCAATTAATATTAAGAGTCAATTTATTTTAAATTTCTGTAGTATTATGCTTAAATTTGTATGAAAGATTAATTAAGCTCAAGTAGCTAGGCCTGATTCCTGAATGCCGGCTCTTCTTTTTCTTGTTTTTTTTTCAACATTATGGAATTATTAATCTATATATCAGGCTATTACCCAAAATGGTGGTCATATGTATGTGATTGTATAGTATCAGCATAAATTTGTATTAGTTCATCGCCAAAGTAATTTATTTACTTATGTTAATATTAAAATAAAATAATCTTGATTATCTATGAAATAGTATTTTTTTATCTCTATATATGTTCTTCGAAATATTATTTACATAAAACACTTTCCGTTAATACTCGTTCACTTACTTGTATTTGTTCCTAGTTTTTTTTCGATATGTCCCCGAAATTTGTTCCTTTAACATTTATAACAATTATCCCATAAAATATTCTAGATTTATTTTATTGTCCTCAACAACACTCTTTATTTATATTTTTTTGTCACCTATGGCTCACCACTATCCATATTTATTATTATTCTCAACAACACAACTTATTTACATATTTTATCATCAATGGCTAACCACTATTTAATTTAACAATAAACCAATGTGAAACTCTTACTCCACTCACAATACACTCCATAGTATTAAAATGTGTGAAAAATTCCCAGAAATATAAATGAAAGACGGAGGGAGTATATACTAGGTTTGTACTTCTTGTTCAAAATGAGGTAACAGAATAATTTCTTGTTCAAAATCAGGTAACAGAATAATTTAAAACTCGTGACAGAATCAAGGATTCGCGGTTTTGAATTTAATAGCTTAGTAATTCCGTGTTTAGAATTACTGTTTTAATTAATCATAACAAGAATAGTGAAAACGTGATAGTCTATATTATGATAGTATGCCATCTACTTATGTGTATATACAGTATGTATTAGGTGTATTAGTGTACATCTATAAATAACTTAGTATTGTAACAGTATTAATTAATTTATAAAAGATGTAATTTGTACCAATATATTTTATACATTAATTTTATATGTAACATAGTATGTATTAGGTTTATTTATGGGAATCCGATCCTATATATGAACCATCTAGGTCAGAAATGAATCAAGTTTATTCGAAATTATTCTTGAAATTCTACCGATAAAAGTTCGTTCGAGTTCGTTTAGTGAAGCTCGTTAGCTAAACAAACCAAGCTTGAGCATGATAGTATTCGGCTCGTTAGCTCGTGAACAAGTTCGTTAATTGATTTACTTTGAAAATATAAAATTATTAACTAGATATAATTATTTTCTTTCTATAATTAGTAATTATTGTGTTAAATCTCTAACTATTTTTATTTGTTCTAAGAAATCAATAAATATATTGTGTTATTATGGATAAAATAATTTATTTTTAAAATAAAATAATCAATATTCTAAATATATATCTAAATTTAGAAAGCTTGTTTGATTCGATTAAAGCTCTAATAAGCTCGTGAGCTCGAAATATTCGATACATAAAACTCGAGACTCATTGATACTAAACAAACAAAGAAACTGAACACGATAGTGTTCGGTTCGGCTTGATTCGATTACACCCTAGAACCATCTCATATATATATATATATATATATATATATATATATATATATATGGGTGTACCACGTTTTGTTTTCTCATCATATATAGAGCATTTTCTCACCAAAATTAAGTTGCATGATCAATTAATTTAATAGATAGAAACAAGAGATAAGTTGGGATGTACATGGCATTAAACTAAGGTGGTTTCTTAATAAATTGGCGATCTCCATCCATGATTCATTCATTCTGTCATCTCTAAACACAAACAAAAAATGTCTCTTCACAAATCCACTTGTCTCTCTATTACATGTTTAATTTTATCTCTCATCTTAATCCCTTCACCTTCATCGTCCTCACATGATCACAACTCTCAGATTCTCGACGTCTCCGCTTCACTACACCAAACCCGCAACGTCTTCTCTCCATCATCAATCCAACAACAACCCAACTCTCCTTCTCCCTCTCTCTCTCTAACTCTCCACTCTCTCCTCCTCCCTCCAACTCCGCCGCCGCCGCCGCCAACAAAACTACACCTCCTCACTCTCTCGCCTCGCCCGCGACCAAGCCCGCGTCCGCCACCTCCTCTCCACCCACCCTCTCTCTCCAAATCCAAAAGACCTAATCTCCAATCCCCCGTCACCTCCGGATCCCGGCAAGGCGCGGGCGAGTACCTCGCGCGAATCGGAGTGGGCCGACCCGTCAAACAATTCTACATGGCCATCGACACCGGCAGCGACGTCAGCTGGCTCCAGTGCCGCCCTGCTCCTCCTGCTACTCCCAATCCGACCCCATCTTCAACCCTCCGCCTCCACCACCTACAAATCCTCTCCTGCAGCTCAAAACTCTGTGCGGCGCTCGACACCTCCGCTCGCTTCAGAGGCAGCTGCCTCTACCAGGTCGCCTACGGCGACGGCTCCTACACCATCGGCAACTTCGCCACCGAAACCATCTCCTTCGCCTCGTCCGCTTCCGTCGCCTCCGTCGCCATCGGCTGCGGCCATGACAACGAAGGTTTGTTCGTCGGCTCCGCCGGCTTGCTAGGGCTCGGTGGCGGATCCTATCCCTGCCGTCTCAAATCAATGCGACGTCGTTTTCCTACTGCTTAGTCGACCGCGATTCGCGGTCGTCGTCAACCCTAGATTTCGACTCCGCCGCCCCGGCCGACTCGTTGTTGGCGCCGATGCTCACTAACTCGTTGGTTAAAACCTATTTATACGTTGATCTCACCGGAATCAGCGTCGGCGGGAAAGCGGTGCGGATCCCACGGGGAGCGTTCGCGATCGGGCGACGGGGGAGGGGCGGGGTGATCGTGGATTCGGGGACGACGGTGACTAGGTTTCCGACGGCGGTTTACGACTCGCTGCGCGACGCGTTTAGGAACATGACAGGTAACCTGAGACGCGTGGGGGCGTTCTCGCTGCTGGACACGTGCTACGATCTGTCGTCGCGATCGAGGGTGAAGGTGCCGACGGTGGCGTTTCAATTCGCTGGAGGGAAGACTCTGCGGCTGCGGCCGGGAAACTACCTGATGCCGGTGGATGAGCGCGGGAAATACTGCTTCGCGTTCGCGGGGACGGAGGGGTCGTTGTCGATCATCGGTAACGTTCAGCAGCAGGGACACGTGTCAGTTTCAATCGGGCTAAGAAATATATTGGATTTAGCCCTAATAAGTGCTAGTGCTAGGGCTAGGGCTAGGCTATTCTACCACCGGAATTATTAGAGAAAATAAACCGAACGTAACACTTTGATTCTCAACAAATAAATTAAATTAGTAGCATAATGCTAATTGATTATTTTCTATGCTTTAAGTCAATAGTTAGATCGGAGAGGGTTGAATGAAAGAGCAATTTCTTCTTATTATAATCGTAATTATTATTGTGTTATACACTCATATATAGCTCGAATTGTTAAATTTGTAGGTAAAGTTGAATTTCAATTAAATTCATCTACAACATGAAGAGTTTGGGAAGGAATTAATGACAAAAACTGAATTATCTGTATATTAATAAACTTATATCGATTTTCAAGAGTGCATATTGCGATTGAGGAATTTAAGTGTAACTTTGTGTTAAGTAAGTATTTACGAATCGAATCGAGTTGAATATCATGATTTTTAATTCGTATTTGAATACTAGTCGAATTGAATTGAGTATGTGTATGTGTATTCGAATTTATAAAATTTGAATACGAATATTAAAATTTGAATACTAAAATAAACACGAATTATTTAATCAAGTTACAACCCTAATAAGGGTGTGGCTTTCGGGGGAAGAAGGGCTTCAATTTGAGATTTCGGTCTTAGAAACTGTGATGTCTTTACTTTTTAAATGCTACAAATTTTTGATTATGTACATATACATACTACTCTGTTTCTTTGCATTTTTTTTAAGTCACCAATATACGATGTCATAATTCCTTTATACATAAAAAAAGTTCTTAATCGTACAAAGCATGGTGCAACAATGTATACAAATATATATAAATATTTAATCCAATATTTGTGAAAATCTAATCGATTATTATATTTTTATATTTGAATATTAGTCGAATAAAAATATATATATTTATATTCAAATTCGAATATTAATCCGAACTAAAATTATTTGATTCATTTACAACCCTAATTAATAATACCTCAATGAAAACTAACGAATAAATTTTTTGATAATTTTAGCCTATAAGTGATTTTTTACATCAAAAAGCACAATTGACACAAGTAAATGACATATAGAAAGCACAAGTCAAAAAAATCGTTGGAAATAACTTATGGGTTATATTTTATTTTCGGTGTCAATTATGCTTTTAAACGTCGAAAAATCACTTATAGACTATAATTATCACAAAATCAATTTATTATACTTGATTAAGATATTATTGATTTATTAGGTTAAAAATATTTTTCCATTATAAATAGACAATGTATTAGTATTACGGTACACTAGCATGCACATAATGAATATTAATAGTTGATTTACTATATATAATAGTGACAAATCTGTGTACGTTAGTATGCAAGATTTAGAAAAAGTAGTAAAGAACACAGGAGTTTTTACGTGGTTCGATCAAGAATCAGATCTACGTCCACGGAGGTGATGATCCTCAAGATGTTCACTATAATTTTATTACAATGAGTATCTCAAAGAGCTTTAGTGTTCAGTATTTTGCTAACCCCTTTACCTTCAATCTAACTCCTATTTATACATAAACGCAGACCTTATAACGAATCCATTGATTGGCGGGCTCACGATCCTTCTGTAACTGACCATGATCTTCACCATATATAATTACCCATGATTTCCACCGTTACCCCATAATCTTCGCTTTTGACTCCGTCTTTAATCGGGGTTTTGATTAGGGTTTAGAGGCTGTGTTTCGGTTTAGAGGCGTGTTTCGGGCGAACCGAGTAGGGGCGATTAGGTCGTGCCCACTGTTTGGGTCTCGCTAGTGGGCCCGAGAGGTTGGGCCATATCCTATCATAGCCGAAAAGTCGGGAATAGCCATGCCGAGGGTGAAGTGGAGAATGTGCTTTGCCGAGGCGGGATGTTGCTCGGTGAAGTTGTTGTTGAAGGTTCTCGATCTCTTGCGCAAAGAAAGTCGATTATGACCGGATAGCGGTCCTCAGTATAGGTTACACCAGGTTCGGTGCAAGCGGCTTCGCTTCTTCGGAGGACGCTGAGGTCCGAGCCGGAGATTCTCTTGTAAGGGCGACGTCCGTTGGCGGGACACCGAGGTCCGATTTGAATGATCGCTTGAAGAAAAGCCGAGGCACGACCAACGATC
Source organism: Salvia rosmarinus (assembly GCA_036937905.1). Lineage (NCBI taxonomy): Eukaryota > Viridiplantae > Streptophyta > Magnoliopsida > Lamiales > Lamiaceae > Salvia > Salvia rosmarinus. Next base: position 204,915 of record JAODLM010000206.1, read on the forward strand.
GCTTTGAAGGAAAGCCGAGGTTCGACCGAATGGCTCCCCGCTTTCGAGAACATCGAGATCCGACCGAATGGCTCTGCCCGGCCCGGCGGACATGGGCGTGGTCCGGGGTCCGAGCCTCCCGAGATCAATGTAATCATAACGTGATCGATCGCGGTCTGCCTTACCATAGAGTACGCCATACGTGCGGCGGCGGTAGGCGCTCGAACAACGTCGCGCATCGACTACACATTCAATCGCATATAGCACGTGTGATAATTGAACGGCGACTTTTAGGCGCCATTTGTCCCATAAATAGGTCCAAATGAGGCAACTGCTCATTTTCCGCTTGATGCTTTATTCCGCAGAACATACTTGTAGAAATTTCCAATTCTTCCTTCAAACTTGTTGAAGAAGTCGATATCTCGCCAAGAAAAGTAAGTATGTATTCTTCATCTTCTCATTCCTCTCCTCGCCCGATAATTCGGTTCGGTTTCGGGTTCGGTGGCCCATTTTCCATGTGAAGGACTATATGTGCCATAACCGCTAGGTAAATCCATAGGACTTAGTTCTAGGGTTCCGCCGGTGTCATCGGTATGGGACGGCCTCAGGATTGGCGTGGCGAGGTCGACGTTAACGACGGAGGAGCTTTTGGAGATTACGGAGAAATACCATATTCCGGAGGATGCGTGGTGGTGCCTGCCGAAACCGGATGATAGGGCGATGGCCCCTCCGGAGGGATTTATTACTATATATGTAGATAGCTTGATAGTCGGCCTTAGGTTTCCTTTTGCCCCGATTTTCCTTAACTTTCAAGAATATTTTCGGATCCCTCAACTGACCTCGAATTCTATTAGGTCGGTAGTGGGGCTAGGGCTGTCCTGTTATGGCATAGGCGAGGAGTTCTCCTTTGAAATCTTGATGCGTTTTTTTAGCGTCAAGACTATAGGAGGGGTGTATTATCTATCTCCTCGGCAGAAGCTTAAGATAGCGACCCCCTCGAAGGTGTCCCATTGGCAGAATAGATATTTCTTTCTCATGGTGAGGGGCATCCGAGGTACGAGTTGGGCCTCGACAATAAAAGACGTGAAAATCAAGCCTCCGGACCATATGGAGAAATGTTGAATGATCTTGGTGAGATATTATCGATTAATTATACCGAGGATGACCTGAACAATGCTGGGCTGAGTGTTTATAGGTCAGAGGCGCCGGGATCGTGGTCCGATTTGGGTGAGGGCAACCTTCTTCTTTTATTCTTCCCGCTTGATTTCGTTGTGCTAACGAAATTTTATTTTGTGATGCGAGGAAGATTGACCCCAGAGAGAAGTTAAGATGATGGGCTCGACGCTACCGCACTGCCTCAGGCGAAAGGAGCACCAAGAAGAAGGCGAAGAGGGCGAGTCCACCCAAAGCACTGTGGTGGTGGTGGGCGCCTGAAGCGATTTCATCGACGGGACCTCAGCGACCTCGAGCCCGACGCCGGAGATAGAGGTTCATGGCCGCCTTGCTCGAGGTGCCGGCTTCCGCACTCTTTATCCTTCCCAAAGGTATAAGTCGCTCTTCTCCTTTGTAATTTTGTCGCACGCCACTAATCGCTTTATATTCGGACGCGGCCTCGGTGGCGGTGAGATGCACCGCATGGCCGGATTCGTTCGAGAGCCCTCCCGATACGAGGCGGAGAGAAACCGCCGCCGAGGCTCGGCGGTCGCCTTGAATCCGCTACCGACGCCGCAGGGCGACGCCGGCAAAAGAAAGGCGGCCGAGAGCGCCTCGAAAAGAAGGATCGGGCCTTGCGGGTGGCCCGTGCCGGGCGGAAAGCGCCAGAGTGAGGCGGCCGAGGCGGAGAAGAAGTGGCGCAGCAGACAAGTGCCTTCTTGGCGGGCAAGGACCTATGCCGAGGGCCTCACAACAGTCGATTGAGTCGGAGAGCTTTTCCTCCTTTATCTCCGACCGGCAACAGTAATGAGGCCGCAGTGATATCTCGCCCACCGAAAGCTAGCGGCCGAGAGGCCTAATTTGACAAGGCCCAAGACGGTTGGGTCGAGGTCGATCCTCGGGTGGTGTGTATGAATTATGCCCGCATAATCGCCGGGGCGACCTCCTTCCCCGTGGTGGATACCTTGGCATCCTCTGCCTCGCTCCTGACGGCGGAGGCTGTAACTCAGTGCAAGGAAGATGAAGACGTAGAGCTTCAAGCATTCCTTGCTGAGGTGAGAGCCGAAACCGAGGAGGCGGGGCCGAGCTCGGACGTCCCTTCCGGAGATCGGCAGCCGTTGGAGGAGCAGCAGCAGGTGGCGCAGCAGGAGGTTGGTGGGTCCGGAAATGAGCCTGAGGTCAGTGGACCTAATGTAATAGGCTTATTTGCCGGGGTCGATAGGACCCTGCTTTGTACGAACTTCTACTTTGAATAATAGACACAATTTCTTGAAATGCGTTTTATCTTGTTTATTTCTAGCACTCCACATCTCAATACATCGGACTTGATCACGACCTGCTGACAAAGCTGAAAGAAGTCCGAGGTGCTCTGGCCGAGAAGGATGAAGAGGCGACGACCGGAGAGTCGATCGCCGAATCCGACCCTGTTCGCTAGCATGGATGTCGCCTCGCATCGTCACCGAATCGAAAGGAAGTTGCATGAGGCCGATCGCGAGTGGTTCGCCTCTGGTGAAAACGAGGCTCTTAAGCTAAGGATCGCCGCCTTGAGCCCGGGCGTGATTATCTCGCCGACGTGATTCGTGGGCGCCGATATAATCGAAGAAGAGCACTTGAGCGACGACGGAGAAGTCGGCTCGATCTCTGGAGGAGCATATCAATATGAGAAGGTGATCCGCCAATCTGCGGGTCACCATATCGTGCCGATGACCGAGTGCGAGCTTGCTCGCCGAGGCATAGTGTCGAGGACGAGGAGGCCGAACAGTGAAACTTCAAGAAATGCCTCGACTCCTCGTGAAATGCCTCGAGATCTATGAGATCGTCCGCAGCGCCGCTTGCCCAAGCCTAGTAGTCGATCTGCCGACCCTACCGTGTCGTGGTCAAGAACCCAAGAGGGGTTACGCCGACCACGCCGGTCTCGAGGTTACTTGGTCCGGCTACATCAGGAGCGCCTCGTGGCCAGCCCGGAGCTCGGAAGAAAAAGGCATCGAGCCCAGGAGCGTCTTGTGACCAGTCCGGAGCTCGGAAGAAAAAGGCATCGAGCCTCCCGGGGTCGAAAGCAGGTCGGAAACGCCGGAGATCGGATCGTGGGCGCGGACGCGGCCAGGCGACCCAGCAAGGGGAGAGGAATCCAACCTCGGCCCCTGGAGCTTCTCCCTCGGGTCGGAGCGTATCGGAACCTTTGCCTAGCGTCTCGGGAGCAAGCCTCGGGGGTGTTAGAGTCCCCGTTTCAGGTCGGGGTGCCTCCGAGGTTGCGCCGAATACGCCATGGGCGGGTCACTGGGATGCCGGCCTCATCGACTGGGTTGAAGGCACGGAGTTTATTCCAGGAGTGCATCGCCGACCTGGAGATTTTGTCCAGGACTGGTGTAGCTTCAGCGAGTTGTGGCGGCGTGGAGCTCGGAAGCCCGAATAAGTTTGTATATAGCTTAGACTCGATGTAGTCGTAAATGTATTTGGACTCGTTCAAGTGTACATTTTCCCTTGAGAGGTACAAACATAGCTTAGGACTTCGCTTTGGTCAGAATATTTTAGATCAGATACGTATGTATATCTTCCCAAATAAAGGGGCATAATTTGATGAGATCCGATCCGATGTCTTTTGCATGTAGATATTTCAACTTAATGAGTAATCAGATGCGTGCATGTAGACGCTCAATTTAATGAGTAGTCAGATGCGTGCAATCGAGACGCTCAATTCAATGAGTAATCTACGAGTGCGGCGGCAGCTTAGTGAGTACCCTACTTAGTGGGTTTTTCATCTTCGTGAGGCGCCCTCGTGAAGGTTTAAATGTGGTATATCCAAATAGATGTTCGCGATATGAATAAAATGAGTAGTGAAATACTCATTAGAAAAATAAATATTTTATTCAACAAGTATATAACATCGCACTTGAAAAGCAATAAGGAGACTAACATGACGATCCGAAATCGAAGCTATGTAAAGTACCTCCTTAAATGAGTGATATGCCGTGTCTGGGGATAAGCGACCGGATAGGTGAGATAGCTTGTAGGCCCCTTGCCGAGGTCCTCGTGAACGCGGTATGGGCCTTCCCATGTCGGATCCAACTTGTTAAGACGCTCGGCTCTGCTGGCTTGATTATTTCAGAGGACGAGGTCGCCTACTTGCAAGTCGGAGGCTTTGACCCTTTGTTGTAATACCGCGCACCGCCCTCAGACTTAGCTTCGTTTATGAAGGTGAGTTTGCGCTTCTCTTCGAGAGCATCAAGGTTGGCCCGTAGGTCGCCCCTCGCTCCCATCCCGATCAAAGTGAAGAACGCGGGCTTGGTGCGCCGATTTCACCGGTATGACGGCCTCAGTTCCATAGACCAAGCTGAAAGGGGTTTCTCCGTGCGAAGTCCGAGGTGTCGTTCTGTAGGACCAGAGGACTTGGGGGAGATTTTCAGCCCAGTCGCCTTTAGCTCGGTCTAGCCTCTTCTTTAATCCTTATACGATCGTGCGGTTCGTCACTTGGTCCGACCATTTGCTGCGGGTGTGCGATCGAGGTGAACGTTGTTCGATCCGGAGCTCTTCACACCATTTCTTGAAATTTTGTCCACGAACCGGGTGCCATTGTCCGAGATCGATCGATATGCGGTATGCCGGCGGCGGACTATGTTTTTCCACACGAATGTCTGAATCCTTTTGCTCGTGAGGTTCGAAAGTGGCTCAGCTTCGACCCATTTTGTGAAGTAGTCTATGGCTACGACTAAATATCGGCCGACCGGTGCTCGATCGAACGGGCCAACGATGTCGATCCCCATCGCATGAAAGGCCACGGACTCGCAGCCGCCGATCGATCCGGGGTAGCTTTTGACCGTGGGTGAAGCCGGCACTTCTGACACTTTTGACGAGCTCGGCCGAATCTTGAATAAGGGTGGGCCAATAATATCCCGACCTCGGCCTTCTTTGAAAGAGCCCGTGACTCGATGTGGCTTCCGCAAGATCCTCTCAGAATCTCATTAAGCACGTAGTCGGCTTCTTCCGCCCAAGGCACCTCGGGAGGGTTGAAGGTAAGACTTCCAGAGAGCGCCCTCGTATATGAGATACTCGGATTTCACCATCATCTTTTGGCCTCAAGCCGGTCCCGAGGTAGTGTGCCAACTTCCGTGTAGGCTTCGGGCGCCATCCGCCGGCTCAACTTCGTGATAACGCCGACGTGGGCGCCTCGATGCTTCGGAATGAACTTCTCCATCGGCGGATTTTTCACGACGAAGCCAACTTACTAAGGACGCCACCTCGCCGCTTTTTCTCGTGGGATTTGGTGAATACCGAAGTACCGAACGAGGTCAAGATCTCCTTCGCTTTCTCAAGGTATTGCTTCATTCGATCCTCCTCGCCTCAGATGTGCCTAGGACCGTTTACCACGACCGGAATCTCAGAATATCTGACTTTGTCCACTTTCAATTCCTTTGCGAGGCGGAGTCCCGAGATCGGTGCTTAGACTCCACTCGTTGTTGGTGGTCGGGAAGGTAAACCGGAGGGCGACGCCACTTCTTACTTATCTCGGGCCGAGGAGGAGGATGCCGCTCACGCCTGCCTTACATGAAGCTCCGCCCACGCACATCTCGCCAAGAACCATCGGGCGATGCAAGGACAGGTTCCTCCGCTGTGGGGACGGGAGTGACCTCGCTGGTAGGGCCGACCTCGGTGAATTTGGCCTCCGCCAGGAAGTCAGCGAGAGCTTGCCCTTTTATGGCCGGCCTGGGGGAGTACGAGATGTCGTGCTCGCCGAGCTCCAGTGCCCACTTGGTTATACGTCCATATGACTCTGGCTTTGACAAGACTTGTCTTAAAGGTAAGTCCGTTAGTACCTGGACAGAATGGGCTTGAAAGTAGGGTCGGAGGCGTCGCTTGGCGTTCACCAGGGCCAGAGCTACCTTCTCGAGGTTGGTGTACCTTGTCTCCGGTCCTTTGAGAGCCCGGCTGATGAAGTAGATGGGGAGTTGCCGTTCCATCTCATCTCGCACCAGTACCGCACTGATTGCCTCGTCCGAGGCGGCCATATACAACGATAGGGTTTCACCTTGCTTCGGGGCGGATAGGTCGGCAGGTCGGCGAGATATTCCTTCACCGTCTGGCGACACAGTGTTCTTCCTACCAGCGAAACTGGAGCTCTCCTCGTGATCTTGAAGAAGGAAGTTGCTTCTGCGGCTCGAGATAGGAATCGCTAAGGCGGCTAGGCATCCGTGAGTTTGTGGATCTCACGGATGGTTCTCGCACCGCATGTCGAGCAATGTCTTCACTTTGGTAGGATTGGCCTTCGTGCCTTCGAGAAACCCAGATCCCGTGAATTTACCTGCCTTCACCACGAATGTGCACTTCGGGATTAAGCTTGAGGTTGGCCGACCGAGGAGTGGAGGATAGTTTCGAGGTCGGTGCCCGCCTCGCCTTTTTGCTTTAGACTACTATATCGTCCGACGAGACTTCAACGATTTCCCTATGTGATCTTTGAAGATCGCGTCCACCATCCTTGGTAGGTAGCTCCAGCGTTTTCGACCGAAAGGCATCTTCCCAGGGCAAAGACACCAAGTCGATGATGAACTGCTGTTTTGGGGCGTCCTCCGGCTCATCAGACTTGGTGGTATCCTCAGATAAATCCAGAAACTAAAGATCTCATGTCCCACCAATGCCTCCACCTTCTTGTCAATGTCGGGAGGGATAATCCTTTGGGCGGTGTTTATTGAGGTCGGTATAGTCGACACACATGCGCCATCCCTCTCTTTGAACCACAACCGGATTAGCCATCCAAGTTGGGTATTTGACCTCGACAGATTTTAGCCTCCAGAGTTGGGTCACCTCGTCCCTACGACCGTCAGCCCGCAAAAACTTCTTCTTCGCCGAACGGGTTTAGTGGCCGGGTCGATGTTGAGACGATGAGTTATGAGCTCGGGCGAGACCCCGTCATGTCAAGTGGGGACCATGCAAATACATCCCCGTATTCCCTTAGAAGTCGCATGACCATTGGCGAATATTACGAACCCAGGTGCCGACCTTGACAACTTTGGAAGGGTCGTCGTCAGATAGTCAAGATTCTCGGTCAGTCATCCCGAGGTGGAAACTTCGAGGGTTCTCAGAATTGCTAGGCCCGAGGTAAGGCCGCATCTTGGGTTGAGACTCGTAGGCATTCTTTAGCCGCCGCTTGGTCACCCCGAATGCTTAACACCCCACCGGACGGGTATCTTAATGGTGAGGTGGTACACGGAGCAGACGGCCTGATTGCGTCATGACCGTCTTTTCCCGTGATAATGTTGTATGGAGAGGAGCTCGGACCAAGAAAAATTGAATGGCCTTGGTGACCGACCGGGAGCACGCCCCACAGAACCGAAGGTAATGACACCCTCGGTTGAACCGCCTGAGTAAAGCTCCGCAATCGGGAAGGTGTGGATGTACTTGAATTCCTCCAACATCAAGTTTATCCAGCTACTGAATATGATGCTAACGGAGGTCGATGTCAATGTAGACCCGATGTGCGTTCTTGTTGCCCACCACGGCTTGTATAGTAATGGCGTCCCGGTGGGCATAATCTGGGTCTTGGGCCGTCTTTAGAGAACACGATGTTCTCTCCATCCCGAGTCGCTTGTTTTTCGGCTCCTCGGGGTCGGCCTCCAGCCTCATTTCTAAGTGACGACCTCGTCGCACCAACGGACAGTCCGTTATAGCATAGACCGCTCCATTGCATTGGGACCTTCGTCCTCGCCATCTTCGTGTCGGAATTTCTTTGCTGAGGTCGGTCCGCAGCTTGTTACCACCTCCATTTTTCCTCTGCGCTTTTTATTACCCGCCCAGTCGGCCGATGTACTTCTTCGGCCTTCTTTGACGAGCTCGTCAACTGTGAGCTCAAGATCCCGCATCTTACGTATCGTGACCGCACTCGGTGGTAGTCACAATACTTTCCCGCTTGACTTTTTTCGATCCTCCTTTCATAGGAGGGGTTTGGGAAGAGCTCGCAGAAGCTCAAATATTTCCGCCTGGATTTGAGCAGAGGCGCCGCTATTGCTGGGGAGCCTGGCCGAGGTCCCACCTTGATTCTCATCGGGCCCTGATTCTCTCGAACGCACTTCGCGCTCGGTACTCGGCCTCGATCCTCCGGCTTCCTTCTTCAAATCCATTGCTCATCCCGGATCTCTCTCTCTTCGGGTCCGACTCATCCCTTTGACGAAGTTTTCCACCAGTTCCAAAGTTTGCTCGCCGTCTTTGGTTGTTCACGGTGATCTCTTTATTCGAGCACCGGGTCGGATCCCGCTTCGAATGCGTTGATGATGTGAGATATTACTCTCATCTATTTTAAGGACTCCTTGATGAATCTTGAGACAAAATTCGACATCGCCTCGTCCCGTCCTCGCGGATTGTAGCGGATCGGATGAAGGTTGTTGAGGCGGCATCTTTGGTAAAACGCCATTCGAATCGATCCATGAGGTCTTTGAAGCAATGGATGCTTGTCACGGCGAGCGAGGTGAACCAACGTCGGGCGTTGGAGATCAGACCTCGGGAAGACCTTACACATGTGGAAATCTTCCATCCCTTGGTTTGCCGTGTTAGTGGTATAGGCAAATAGGAAGTCGGAAGGATCTCCAGGCCATCGTATGCGCCGATATTTGGAGCACGGTATCGCTGCGGCGGTGTATCCGAATCTCCTCGAGAAAGAGAGATAATCCGCCGTGCGGTCGAATCCGGGAGCTCGTTGCCGTCTCTTTCCGGAGGAGTGGGAGATCGATAGGCGGCTCGTCGTCCCTCCGGGGGAGTTCGACCGCTTTCTCTCTTCTCCCCGCCCACGCATGATTACGCCGAGGTGGAGAACGGCCCGCGGATGGTATGAGGCGAATGGTCGCGATAGTTTGGCCGAGGCGAATGAACTCGGGTATTGGGGCGGCCATCGTGCGCGTTGAACGTTGATTGATTCAAGAGGTTGGCGACCTCTTGCCTCAGAATCACCAATTCGGGCACTCTTGATGGGCCCGCCCGCTTGTCCTCCGGTTGAGGAAACTCGAATTGATTGAGGTTGGCGTTGAGGAATTCGGACACTGCTCGACCGAGGACCTCGTGGGAGCGGTGAACCTCCTATTCATCGGTACTGAGGTCGGCATCTTCCTCCTCGTTGGGACGGCCATCCTGAGGGTGTATGGAAGCATTCTCCATGTAGCCCTCAGGTGTGTGACCGCTGGTGGCATCCGCGATCCCCTTTCCCCGGCGCTGTGTGACCACCTGATCGTCCTCTGCACGGTTGTTACCGACATCACCGACAGTACTAGCGTTTGCACGTGTCCTTGCCATTAAATTGTAGAAAACACAGTTTTTTGTTCAAAAAGGAAAAAGAGGTTCCCATGACGGCGCCAATGATAAATGTATGCGTTAGTATGCAAGATTTAGAAAGCGAGAAAGAACACAAGAGTTTTTACGTGGTTCGATCAAGAATCGATCTACGTCCACTCGAGGTGATGATCCTCAAGATGTTCACTATAATTTTATTACAATGAGTATCTCAAAGAGCTTTAGTGTTCAAGATTTTGCTAACCCTTTACCTTCAATCTAACTCCTATTTATACATAAACGCAGACCTTATAACGAATCCCTTGATTGGCGGGCTCACGATCCTTCAGAATCGATCATGATCTTCACCATAATTGCCCATGATTTCCACCGCTACCCCATAATCTTCGCTGACTCGCCTTTAATTGGGGTTTGATTAGGGTTTAGAGGTCGTGTTTCGGGCGTAACCGAGTAGGGCAAGATTAGGTCGAGCCCACTGCTTGGGCTCGCTAGTAGGTCTGAGAGGTTGGGCCATATCTTATCAAATAGGTTCAATTTTGAAAGGAAAAAATCTTTTCATAAGAAAGAGATGCAAGTCGAGATAATTTCCTTTCATAGTCTTAAGTATATAGATATCATGTATATCAATACTATAATTTTTTTTAGACTAATCAATATTATAAAATTACTATTTGCTTGTAAATCTCGTTTGATGCTCGACCTATAGCAGCCACTTGACTTTAATTAAGTTAGGCGAGTTCCATTATAGTAGTACGTGGCGGTTGAAAGTAGTACTTATACAATATTCCATATTAGTTGAGAATATATCTTAGAGTTAATCCCTTCAAAGAATAGAGAGAGAGAGAACCATCGCGTGATCAGTTATAATTGCCCTTTGAGACCGTTCTCCAACTAAAAGAACTATATATGTGTTAGATTCGAATCAAAGATCTAGCAAGAAAGAAAGAAGAAGAGAGTGTACCTTGAGTTAAAAATAAGGTAGATTTGGCTAAGAATGAGCGAAAGTGCCCTTGAAACGTCAAGGTATAATGGCGATGAGTTGAGCCAAGAAGAAACTGCAACACGAGCCGGGGTCCTCAAGAAGCGACTTTGACGCTCAGCCGGCCAAATCAAGGAAAGACTTTGTGAATTTTAACTGATTGTCTTAGTGTGAGAGAGCGTACTTCCTTATGGACGAATAAGTGAAGTACTATTTATAGAATACTCTCTATAAAGGGTGTTTAGAACTTGTTACCTTAGAAAACAGGGCAAACATGTCTTTTTGTAAAGGAACGTGCTCTCATGTGGTAAGCCATAGCGGTGTAGTAGGGGCAGTGCAACTTGCAAGTTTATTAAAATATTCATACTTAAATTACTAGGGAGATGCCACGTGGAGTGGTCCTCAACTGTACTTGCGGGTACAAGTCAGTTTGGGTGAAAGAGTAGCTCGCTACTAAGACGGGCGATGGGCGGGCTGTTATAGAAGGATTCAAGTATTTCTTCTGGATATGAGCTAAGGGAAGTTCTTATGGGATTACATCGAGGTGGGTTGGGAGGGCCTCGTCTTCAAACGAATGTAGTCGATCGGCGTATGAGCCTTGGCTTGCTAGTTCTATCGAAGAAAATGTTGCTACTTTAGCTATATAGTCTTGCCCGTAAAGGGCTCTTTCGGATAGCCGTTAGACGCATAAAATTATGAGGCATACTGATACATCTCGTATACACGGTGTATTCATACTAAATAAATTTTAATTAAAAATTATCAATCTTTAATTAAGAATTAATATTTGAAATTAATTAAGGTGGATAACACAAATCTTTGCATAAAATTTTAGCCCTATTTTATAAATTTTTGATCCAAGGAATAACGTTTTAATAATAAACTACGCTTTATTGTCAAAATTGTAGGCCTATTAAGATCATCCGACGATCCAAAAATTCAGCAATAAAATATGAGATAGAGCAATAATTGTACAAGGAGCAAAGGACTTTCAATTTGCCAATAGAATTCACGGAGAGGTTTTACAACACCCCCTCCCCTCTCCCCTTCCTTTTTACAATTATTTTTATGCGAAAATAAAATACATTTTTTTGTAGTCCTACCTTTTTTTTTCAATTTAAAACCTGGAAAAAGTTTACCCCATAATCATATAGGCATGTTCTAATTATATAAAATCCAATAAGTAATCGCGTAACTAGGGCAAATAGTTGGTCGGGTTTTGTGGGTACTCCCATCTTTATCAAACCCTAATATGGTGGGTTTAGGTAAGTACGAGAAAGTATATATAGTTAGTGAAACTAGTACCCATGACAAGTTTGTGTCGGGTTTGGGAAATTGGTTATGGGTTCCCGCTACCCAAACCCGAACCAATTTATATAAAGTTATAATGATTTATATAAAGTTATATATATATAGATATATTCATAGATTTTCTATTAATAGTTATATTTTAAGATTAATTATGATTTTTCTTCTGTCTGATGTAATAGCAAACGATTATATGAGAATGTTGACACAAGATTTGAGAAGTTAAAATATAATCTATATATTTGTTTCATAATTTACAATATTATTTTGGATGGTCACATTTATAAAGAAAATTTGGAAAAACATGAAGTAATGTTAGAGTTATATAGTCATAAATATTTAAAACTAGAAAATAAATATGATAAGCTCCAAAGAAGGATAGAAGTTATAGAATATACACTAAATGATTACAAAAAATTTGAAAATATCGAACTAAATCAATATAATATACATATTATATATATTTCGAAGTGAGGGACAGTTTTGGGCATTTCAGGATTCTGGACCATTTTTGTTGAAGTAATATTCCAACATAAGCATTTTGAGACATTTTTCAAAAGAAAAAAAATACTGTTAAATTAAATTTCTATGGAATGATAATCAACGGAAGAGAATTGACTTTGATAGAAGTTGTTTGTGATGGCGACAAATTCAGGCCGACAAAAGTCTTAGCTTTCACAGTAAAATTGTAAATTGGAGTCCATGAAATTACTTAACTTAGTTGGATGTTTTTTGTGTGTCTCTAAAGTTGAAGTCTTTGCTAACTCCATTGGGTCCCAAATAGACACCCTTTTGTCCTCTCTTCTCTCATTTACTTTAAACTTCCAAGTAAGTCACGTGAAATGAGATCATAGGATGTAAAAGAAGTTTGAAGAATGTCCGTTAGAATATATATTCAATAATCAATAGTAAAAATATTTTAGTATTGGTGTTAAAAAAATACTACTACAACTATTATGAATGAATATTATATTTATAAATAGTTAGTAAATTTACGGAGTATATTTTTTGTACTATTGCTTTAGCTTTCTACAGACTTGAAGTTAAGAAATGACTTTCAACCCAACATTCCTATTTGAAGTTTGGATAATGATAAATCCTACACGTAAGATGCTGAGATTTATGAAAGCGATAAAGAACATCACGCTTTTACGTGGTTCGATCGTTAATGAGATCTACGTCCACTTTAGGAGTGATTCCTCAATATTTTCACTATGAATTGAGTACAGGAGTGTAGTTACAAGCTCTCAAAGATTCAATAAGTTGCCAACCTTTACCCTCGATCTAACTCCTATTTATATATGTTTGGGGACCTTGAGGCGGAGTCGATCCTCCACGTAGGGACTGCTCCACTTTCGCCCATAGGGACTCTTAGCCTCGCCTGGAGGGCTCTTCGCCTGCGCGCGTACACGGGCGCGTGGCGCTTGGCGGTTCTCGCGGTGGTTCCGCGGCCGATTAAGGTTTGGGGATGGGCTCGGCATAAACCCGCGGGGCGTTAGTGGGCACAGTGGTTGGGCACATCCCATCATAGCCCTCCCCGAATGACGAGGAACAAACGTGCGAGGGTGAAGTGAAGAATCGCTTAGCCGAGGGTGAGGTGTTGCTCGGTGAAGTTGTTGTCGGGCGTGTTGTTTTTTGACTTGAGGTTTATTTCGCGATCCGTTCCGAATCGAGTGCGGTGCAGCCGTTGCGGGTATGCACCGCTGTCAAAGTGGGTTGTGCATCGTTGGACACGGATGTGCTACAATAGGAAGTCGAAGTCCGACACGGATACCGACCCACCTCTTGTGGAGGATGCCGATGTACGACCTGCGAGGCGGATGCGGATGGAGATGTTCGTGGGGACGAAGTCCGTTGTTAGGATCGCCGAGGTGCGATCTGGATACCCGCCGTTTGGGGAAGGCGAAATGCGATCCGGGCGCCGCGTTGCGGAGGACGCCGAGGGGCGTGTGATGATGCGGTCGGTGGCGGTCTATCTTACCTAGCGTCGTCATACACCAGGTGGTAGTTGGGCACTCGAACCAGCGTCTGTGTCGACTCACGTCCAATAGCGGTAGCGTGTGCGAAAGTTGAAACGGCGGTTTTTGGCCATTTGTCCTATAAATAGGCCCAAATGAGGCAACTGCTCACTTTCGCTTCGACGCTTTGTTTTCAGAGAACATATTTGCGAAATTTCGGTTTTCTTTCAAACTTGTTGAGGAAGCCCGATATCTCGCTTGAAAAAAGTAAGTATGTATTCTTCGCTTTCCGTTCAGATATTCTGCAACACGCCTCAGGGCTCCGACGTCCGTCCTCTTCCCATTAGTGCCACCGTGCTTAAGGATTACATGTGCTATAACCTTTGGGTAGTTCCTAGGAATTAGTGCTATGGTTGATCGGTATCATCGATGTGGGATGGGTTGAGGTTGGGTTCGGCGAGGTCGAGTTTGACGGAGGACCTTTTGAAATAGCGAGGAATCTAGGATCCGAAGGGCGTGGTGGTGCTTGCAGCGATCGATGATAGGCTATGGCCCACCGAGGCTTCATTCTTTGTATGTAGGCACGCCAGAGCTGGCCTTAGGTTTCCTTTAGCCCGATTTTCCTTAGTATCCAAGAATATTTTGGATCCCTATATATCGGTGACCTCGAATTCCATTAGGTCGGTGGTGGGGCTAGGGCTCTCACTGTATAGCATTGCCGGGAGCTCTCCGCCCGAGGTGTTGATCGTTTTTAGCGTCGAAGACCATAGGAGGAGTGTACTATCTGTCTCCTCGGCTGAAATTTAAAGTGTGACCCTCTAAGGTCTCGTTGGCGAACAAGTTTTTCTTCTTGCGGTGATGAGTATCAGAGATGCAGTGGGGCCTCGATAAGGTGATGAGCGTGAAGGTGAAGCCCACAGGCCATGGAGGAGGCTGACTCAGCAGTCTCGATGAGGTATTATCTATTGACTTTCTGAGGGCGGCTGAATAAAGGTCGGGCTGGCGTTTATAGGTGCGAGGCGTCGGGAGGCGGAGTCCGTCGGGGTGAGGGCATCCCGTATATTTTTCCACTTTTTTTGTATCGATCTCATTTGTACTAATGCGATCTTCTTTGTTGTGTAGTGAAGCTTGAACATGCGAGGAAGGCAGGGGCCCGCCTCATGCTGCAGGCGACGGTGAGCCGACTAAGAAGAAGCGGCGGGGTGGACCCATCCGCGCGCTTGGTTATGGAAACCACTGACGATCTGGCAGCGAGGTCCTCGGCCGATCTCGAGCTCGGGCATGGAGATGGAGGTTAGTCCCATGCTACGTAGCAGTCACCGTCTCGGAGATCCTTGCTCTTCCTAGTGTAGTGTTTTCTTTGCTATGCGCTCTTGTTGTTTGATTTTAGGGACTTGCCCTCGGTAGCAAGTGAGCTGCACATGCCGATGTCGTGCCTCACGAGCGAGGGAGAGAGAAGCTAGCCGCTGCCGAGTTTTGTTGGCTAACTGCGAGGAAGGTCGAGGTTGCGAGGCTGCTGAGGCGCCGACGGAAGGATCGGGCTCTGCAGGCGGCCGTCTTGAGTGGGCGCTCGAGGGCGGCGAGAGAGAAGAAGCTCTTGATCGGACGAGTGCCTTCTTGGCGAGCGAGGACCAATCTTGAAACCTTCACCAACAAGCTCGTTGAGTCCGAGACACCTCGCCTTTATCTCGATCTGGCCGCCGTGATGAGGCGCGGTGATATCTGCCCACTGGAGGGTTGGTTGCCGAATGCTGACTTTGATAAGGTCGAGCATGGATGGGCGAGGTCGACCCAGGCGGTGAGCAAGAATGCGCCCGTATTGGCGGAAGTGGCCACTTTCGCGTGGTGGAGGCTTTGGCCTCCTCCAGTCAGCTGCGGCAGTAGAGGTGGTGTCCCGTTGAGGTGGATGAAGATCACAGGCCAGGGAGCTTCTTCTTGCCGAGGTGCGTCAAGTCGTGGAGGTGGAGGAGGAGGAGGAGGCGGGGCTCTGGGCTTCATGCAGGGAAGGTCGGCCCTTGCAATGCAGCGAGGAAGCGGGACCCGGTGGGTGGCCGGCGAGTCGGCGAGGGGCTGAGTCGGTGGACTGTTGTAATAGAGCTTGAATGCGGGGTCGATAGGATCCGAGATTTGTAAAACTTTTGATCATAAATAATAATATTTACAACTACGAAGTGTGTGTTGTCTTTTATTTTAGCACTCTAATTCTCGTACCTCGGGCTTGCCATGATCTGTGACCAGAGTTAAAAGAGGCCAGGGTGGCTTGCCGAGAAGGACGAAGTGCTATTTTGGAGGAGTCGATCGTCGGGGCGACTCAAGTTTTGGCGAGAATGGATGTCACTCGGCATCGGCCATCCTGAATAAGAAGATCTGAGGCCGACCGAGAAGTGGCCCGCCTCTGGTGAAGGCAGGCGTTAAAGTAAAGATCACACACTCGAGTCCGGGGGTGGTTTATCTGCCCGATGTGGTCAGGACGGGCGATGCAATGCGAGGCGGCTCGGTGACAACGGAGGAGCTAGCTCGGATCTCGGAAGGAAGCATGCAGAGTGACGGAAGGTAATCAAGTCGGATGGTGGAACTACCATATCTGAAATAGAACGATCGAGTTCGAGCTTGTTGGCGGAGGGCATGGTCTTTGGGGATGAGGAGGGCTTAATAGAAAGAAGTTTAAAGGCGCCTCGACTCCATCATGGCAAGTACATGCTGGATGTCGAGGTCGTTAGAAAAGCAGCATGCCCCCAAACCAATGACGAGTCTGACGGTGGTGCACTGGTCCAACAATTGAAGAACAGAGAGGAGGCGGCTCTGATCATGCAAGTGCTCCGTCTAATGGGTCCCGGTGAGAGGGAGCATTTGAAGGCGACCGGCGAGTCGGAGGCGGGCGTGGAAGGCGGCAGTGCGTGGAGGCGGCGTTCGGGGATGAGGGGTGGCCACGGCGGCGTCAGGCTCAGTGGCAGTGGCGTGGCCCGCCCGCGCGGCAGGTATAGGAATGCCCCTCCCGGATCGGAACCCGCCCGTGTCGGTGAGAAGGCGCACGGGGCGAGGCCGAGGCGGTGCCGTCCTCATTGATTGGGTGGAGGACACCGACTTCATTCCAGGAGTTCATCGCCGACCTGGAGATTTTGTGCGGGGCTGGTGTAGCTTGGGTGAGTCGTGGCGGAGTGGGCTCGGGCTTGAATAAGTTTGTATATAGCTTAGGACTTTGTATGTAGTCGTAAATATATTTAGACTCGTTTCGAGTGTACGTTTTCCTTGAGAGGTACAAACATAGCTTAGGACTTCGTTTTGGTCGTAAATGTATTTAGGCGTGTCTGATGCATATCTTCCCAAATAAAGGGGTATAAGCGAGCTCGGAAGCCGGTTGACTTGTATATGACTTGGAACTTCGGTTTGTGGTCGTTAATGCATTTAGGCGTATGCGGGAAAGTGCATATCTTCCCAAATAAAGGGGTATAAGTTGGCGAGATCGGTCGGATGTCGCGTGCGTATGACGCGTCCAACAATGGGTAATCTGTATGCTTTGCATGTGAGACGTTCAAATTAATGAGTAGTGCAGTATGCGTACCTACTTAGTGGGATTTTCATCTTCGTAAGGCGTCCCTTTTGAAGGTTAATTGCGATCATCCAAATGGATGTTGCATAGATGTAAGACGCAGACGCAGTGAAATACTCATTAGAAAACAAATGTTTCATTAAATAAGTAAAGGACGCACATCGGTCAAAACAATAGGAGGGCTAACATGTTGCCGATCTAAAATCAAAGCTATGTAAAGTACCTCCTTAGATGAGCTATGTGCCGAGGTTAGAGGATAAGTGCTAGGACAGTGAGCAAGCTTATAGGCCCTTTGTCGAGGTCCTGCGTGAACGCGGTATGGTCCTTCCCATGTCGGATCTAGCTTGTTAAGGCAGCTCGGCTCGGTGGCTTCATTATTCAGTAGGGCAGTCGCCTCTTGGAGTGTGGAGGCCTTGTTTCTCTCTTGTTGTAATGTAGCGGACCGGCTCTTGTACTTAGCTCTCGTTTATGAAGGCCAGCTCATGCCTCCTCCAGGCGTCGAGGTTGACTCGAGGTCTTCCCCGTTGTCCTCCGGGTTGAAGTGAAAGTCTTGCCTCGGTGCACCGATCTCGGCGGTATGGCGGCCTCGGTGCCGTGAGACCAGTGAAGGGCGTTTCTCGTGCGAGGTCAGAGGTGTTCTTACAGTGGGACCGGAGGACTTGAGGGAGGTTCTCGACCCAATCACCCTTAGCTCGGTCTAGCCTTTTCTTCAACCCTTGTCACGATCATGCGGTTCGTCACCTCGGTCCGACCTTTCGCTGCTGGTGTGCGCGACCGAAGTGAAGTGTTGCTCGATCCGGGCTCTTCACACCACCCTTGAAATTTTGTCGGCCGGCCCGGGTGCCATTGTCCGAAACGTAATGTGCGGTATCGAAGCGGCGGACTATATTTTCCACACGGGTCTGAATCCTCACGCTTGTGAGGCTCGAAAGTGGCTCGACTCGACCCGTTTTGTGAAGTAGTCTATGGTACGACTAAGTATCAGTGACCGGTGCTCGGTCGAGCAGGACCAGCGATGTCGATCCCCCAGCTGCATGAAGGCCACGGGCTCTGCCGTACACTCGGTCGGTTTGGGGTAGCTTTTGTGTGGGTGGTGCGTTTGGCTTTTGGGTCGGAGAATCTTGAATGAGGTAGGCGGTGAGTATCGACTCTCGGTGTTTTCTTTGGAGAGCTCGCGATCGATGTGGCTTCCATGAGATCCTCGTGAATCATTGAGCACGTGGTGACTTCTTCGGCGAGGCACTCGGGGGGTTGAAGGTAAGACTTCCGAGTAGAGTCGCGTGTATGGGTATCGGGATTTCGCCATCATCTTTTTGGGGCCGATCTGAGGTGCGACCATCGTCGGATAGGCCTTTATGGAGACATCCGGTTCGCTCTATCTGGTGATGATGCCGATGTGGGACTCATGATCTTCGGAATGGACCTCTTCTCTTTGGTGGACTCGTTGATGCGCGACACTTGCGAGGGCGTGGCCACATTTCCCCTCGTGGGATTCGTGATCTTGAAAGTCACTGAGCAGGTCAACATATCGTCTTCTCGAGGTATTGCTTCATTTTATCCTCCGGCCTCGTTGCGCCTAGACCGGTTTACCATGACACAGGAGTCCCAGAATCTGGACCTTATCCACTTTTAACCAGCTGCGGTGAGTCCGAGATCGTTCTCATCTCCCACCTCGTTGTTGGTGGTGGGAAGGTAGACGGTCTGGTACTTCTTGTTGTGGCCAGGAGGAGGATGCATGCCCATTGCCGTTTGTAACTCAATCCATGTCATCGACAAATTATCAATTGGGTTGGGGTCGAGGTTCCTCAGTGGCGAGGCGAGCGACGGGCGGAGGAATCGGAGTTGTCTCATTGAGATCTATAAGGTGTATGGGCGTTTTCCATGTTGCCTCGGGAGTGTGAGCTTGTGCGTCTCGATCTCTTTCATGACGGTGACCACTGGTCCATCGGTCGATCCAGCGTGGTTGTCGTGCTTGCCATTAAATTGTGAGAAACGAACTTTCTTGTTCGGATGGTTCCCACAGACGGCGTAATGATAAATCAGTTCGTAAGTATAAGTTTATGTAAAGCAATAAAGAACACCAGCTTTTAAGTAGTTCGATAGTTAATGAGATCTCGTCCGGAGGTGATTCTCAATATTTTCACTATGAATTAGTACAGAGGTGTAGTTACAAGCTCTCGGCATTCAGTGTTGCCAACCTTTTCCTCGATCTAACTCCTATTTATACATGTTTGGGGACCCGGGGCGGGGCGATCCACTCCACGTAGGGATTGTTCACTCGCCCATAGGACTCTTAGCCTCGCTGGGGCTCTTCGCTTCTGCGTGCAGCGTGGAGGTGGCGGCAGCTGGTTCTGGCGGTGATTAGGGTTTGGGGATGGGCCTTTGGCATAAACCCGCGTGGGCAGTTAGTGGGCACAGTGGTTGAGTGCAGTGGTTGGGCCGTATCCCGTCGAGATAATAACCTAGATTAACGTGACATTAATTCGGAGTTCTTCTAATTTATGTAATAACGTTTTTTCTTGTTATCATACGAGTGATAGAGCCGGAAAAAAATTGTATGGAGACTCAATTAATAATGTTGAAAATAGTAAGAAGAGCTTTAAAATAAGTTAGATGTTCAAAATATTTTAATGCAATCATAATATTTTCTAATTATGACACAAATATAAAAGGATTAGTAGATGAAATTAGAACCTCCATAGCATAAGACATATATGACAAACAATTAATAAGATTAAATAATGAAAAGATTCATATAACTCGAACTAAAAAAACTATAGCAAAGGTATAAATATGGGGGTTTAGGTAAGTACAAACGAGTTTAGAGAAGTATATTCTTGAAACTAGTACCATGATAAGTTTGTGTCGGGTTTGGGAAATTGGTTATGGTTCCCATTACCCAAACCGAACAATTTATAAAGTTATAATGATTTATATAAAGTTATATATATATATATACATATATTCATAGATTTTCTATAATACTTATATTTTAAGATTAATTATGAATTTTCTTTTGTCGATGTAATAGCAAATGATTATACGAGAATGTTGACACAAGATTTGAGAAGTTAAAATATAATATATATATTTGTTTCATAATTTACAATATTATTTTGGATATGTGATATATTAAATTTAAATTGTATGATTTCCAATTTTATACGAGATCAAAATTGAAATTCAATTTTGATCTTTCATTATTACTTCTAATTGTTATTAATATTCTTTGTAGTTGTTGATTTTTATTGGGATATATTTAGTTATTTAGATATTGTATAGATTTAAATAGTTCGTAACTAGCCGATATTGTTGTATGGATTTGAGCGGATATGTGATGGATACTGAATAGATAAATTTAAAACAAATTTGAATTTAAAAATGCTAATAAATAGT